>OX123196.2:66081485-66611487 GCA_944739405.2 Euclidia mi | reverse complement strand
AAAAATGCCACCCACCCCTATTTCCACAACATGGTAGGACCATTCAGACATAATTGATATTCATCTTACGGACGAGACTCGAGTTTTGTGACGGGCGAAGTATGCCAACCACAACTAGACAAGACCTACTGGCAAGGATCTCTGCTTTAAAATCCTTTAAAGTTAAATCTTGCCATCGCCCAAAAACCACAGAAAACGCACGTCCAGCTCAAAGTTTTGTTGAACCGGATTCTATAAAGAATGAAAATCGGGATGTCTCACAAAAACAGTACACCTGGTAACTCTTATCGTATCACGTGGTCTTTATTTAGGGGTCGCCACCCGAAGAAACTATAAATTGATGGCCTTCGTAAGTACCTCTTATTATTTAAAGTCACCATTCTATTAATGTAACTAAGCACCAGTGAATCAATGGGCAGATCAATAATTGATGGCCATGCAGAGGGCTAATGGTCTGAATAGTTTGTTAATAACATGCTCATCATTTTAGAGGTAGTAGCCTTGCTACTGATTTCAGCATGATTGAGTCGGCTCGACCGGGGTAAGTTCCACTCTTTCACACAATGATGTTACAAAAGTAAAAATAAGTAGATATGTTATAGGCGTACCAAAAGCAGGACGCTAAACATAAGCCAGTTGGCAAGTCTGACATATGTGTGTGTGACGTCGCGAGCCGGCGTCAAAGTGAAACTGACACATCTTGTCAACCGAAAATAAAATAAAATGTGGAGTTATCGAAGTGTGCGTTAATGTACCGTTTCTACGGATTGATTACTACGTAGGTAACGTATCTACCCTTTTCTTGTAATATCATTGCTTTCACACAATATCGACTATTGCGTTTCTTTCGGTAAGTGGGAGTGCCGAAGGCCCTATACACTTTTCCTTCTAAGTCATCCCGCTCTTTCTCCTATTCCTTGTCGCAGTCAGGCCGGCAATGCATAGTGATGGCGGAGATATATTACTATATTGGCACTTAAATCACATAAGAAAAATATGTACTAGTCAAATACCTTAGGAACGAGTAGGTATACAGGGTAAGGGACGGTGAACCGTAAACATATTACCAGTAATTCAGTATAAGATATGAATGGGCGGTCGAATTTTCCGGAAAATTTGCATGAATTTTCCGATTTTTCTTTTGAATTTTTTGCCATATAATGTAATGAAATTGTAACTATAGTCGACCCGCATTAATATTTTTGTAAAATTCTAGGAACTAGAGGTCGCCCAGTGGTCGAAATTCGACCATAATTTATTAAAATTTTAAGTTTTTACATTATTAAGATTGTACTGTCAAAGACTACAATCACAAACTTCGCCGCAGAATACAAATAAAGAAAACGTTTATGAAATTACTGGAACGGCTATTAAATACTCTGGTTATAAAACTCTAAAACAGATCACACACACAACACTCTCTTGCCCTTGCGCAGTATTTCCTTTGCTTTTATACTTCGTGTTATCTAATTATTTACAAAGGAGTGAATCTCTTTCATCCATATCCCATCCTCACACAGTCGACTCATGTTTTCCTTGGCCTGATCATCCTTTTCGTGCCTTTACTGTAATTTTCACACTGTCTGTCCATCTTTTCTGTGGATACACTCTTGCTATTCGTCCCTCTCTTTTCGATTTCATTTAAGACTGCATAGTTGGTTGACACTGCGCAAGTATTGTGGTTTCGATACCCACACGAGACAACACTTGTGCGATCCATGAATAGTTGTTTCGAGGGTGAGACCCCGCGACACAGAATTTATTCTTATAGCGAAATTGGTCTTTAAAAGAAATAAAAAAAAATATTTACTTGTTTACCTCCATACAGAAAATCTCTTCGCGTGACATATCCATACCAAGCCAACTGATATTTTCCTTTACTTTTAGTCTATGGGCACCACTTTCAGGCTCGGCTACTCCATTTCTGTCATTTTTAATATTGTTTTTTTTTTGTTTTATATAATAAAATTACGTAAATTATAGTCACTCATATGTTTGAAAAGTTCAAATATACGAAAAAAATCAAAGCAGTACGCCTTCTTTTAAAATGCATTTGTATAACGGTCCCACGTTGGGTCACACGAACGCACACATACAACACAACACAATAGCGTCAAAAGACAATAACACACAATTGACCACCAAAATATCTATTATCTATATTTCGCTTACGTAATAATCAACAGGCAAGAGCGAGACGTAATGTGCCGCCCGCGCTGGCCAATGACGAGCGCTGGCGATGCGCTTAGACAAGTTATGACAAGTATCTACTTGAGTATCTAGGCATCCATCGGGAATCTGTCAGCGAGAGTTGCGAAAAATTATTTTAAAAAGTTCACTTATTTATTTACAAAATGTGTAATTATCAACATGACGGCGCTGGTGTGGAACGTTCTGCATCATCTTGATGTTAACTTGTCGCCCTCGGACTTTTTCACTGTGGGGAAATATTTAATCACTAGTTTATTGTGAGGAGACAACAAGTGCCGAGGAGTTAATTAAGATATTAGCTGCTTTTGAAACAGTGAAAAGATGTGATGTGTGAGGAAACAGTGAAGTGTTAAGTGGACTAAAAGAATGTGATTTTATCCTGTAAGTTATTTAATTATTCTATTAATACATACACATACACACACACAACGTCACGCCTTTTATCCCCGAACGGGTAGGCAGAGGTGTATTTCAACACCCACTTTTCGCCAGATATACTTTGGTCCCACGTAATAAGGGGCGAGCCTATTGCCGTACCGGGCACATTTCCAGACTCCGTGCTGCTACTGAGAATTTCGTAACAGAAAAACCCAATAACACTGCCCGACCCAGGAATCGAACCCGGGACCTCCCGATCCCACGCTCACATTTATGCCGCGAGACCAACGAGGCAGTTTTCTATTAATGTAACTATTAATTCACAACTTTAAACACGCCGTTCTTGTTTTTTTCTCTCATTGATATTCTTTTATTTATCTATCAATAATGCTAACTAAGTAGGTATGATTACGTTAAGATAGTCACAATAGTCATTTACGATGTTATGAAACAATAGATCGTGCATGTTATTAGCAAATAATAAATACTTTTATACCAAGTCGACTGTCCACTCCAAAGCCAAGTGTCATGAAAAGAAATAGTCATATCATTGGAAATATCAACAATAGGTGACAAAGTATTCACACATCATTTTTGAAAACCCCGCTCTATCAGAGTGTGATATGAAGACTGAATTTGAAACATTTTGTTTATATCGTATCGTATTTCGTCCCGACTATCAGATCGCTGTCGTTTGTTTACTATAGCTGTCTGTGACTATAGCAACCGTTTAGTGTGTTTGTGTACGTGCGCAGATTTATAGTGACCACGCTTTTCACTTTTAATCCAATTTATACTTTCTTCAAAAAACAATATTTACGCAAAAAAAAAAAAAATTTCAATGCATGCATTATGATTGTGACGTGGTATTCTAATTGGGGTGTCTGAGGATGTGCGTTATTTCCGTTACACGTTGTATACCTCAAATATACGTACTATCTTATTCCCGATCCAGACTCTCCACGAGGCTACACGAGGGAACGCGCGGACAAGAGTGTGGATGGTGTGATGAATACAACATATTTAAAACAATGCAATAATATTTGTAATAATGTCTTGAATCAAAAAGCTAAGAATGTCTCCAACAATAAAGAATGCAACTAATATAAATAATAATTAACATTAACTTCTAATTAATTTAGGTATCTAAGTTATATTTGAAATTTAAATGTCATTGATAGAATAATAACAGCCTTCCAGTAAATAGCGCTTTAATTTAGTTTTGAAGTCTGTTTTGTAAAGTGATAATTTTATATCATCGGGAAGTTTATTAAAGATTTTCACTGACATGTGGGCGGTACCATGTTTGACTATGTTTAGGTTAGGAATATTAATTTGTTTGAAATGTTTTCTTCTTGTTCTCTCTCTAAGCTTTCTTTCCTCTTCAGTCTCATATTGATGAACATATTTTGTGAAGTGTGTCAAGAGCACCAATATGTATAAGGAAGGTACAGTGAGAATATTCAAATCCACAAAATGTGTTTTACAAGATTCCTGCTGACGAATGCAAACCATGGTACGAATGGCTCTTTTTTGTAACACAAATGCTTTTTGTATATTATATTCGTAGCTACCTCCCCAGCATAAGATACTGTATCGCAACCTTGACTCAATCAACGCGTAATAGACTTTTTTCAATTGTGTTATGTCAATCTCATTTCGGAGGCTTCTTAGTACGTAACATGCTGAGCTTATGCTTTTTTCTATGCTTTCAAGTTCTGGTTTCCAATTCAAATAGGAATCAACATGTACCCCCAAAAACTTTACCCTTTCCACCATACTGACATTGACTCCTTCTAAGGCACAATTTAGCTGGGTCCTAGATTTAGAAGTGGTACGAAATAACATTAAATTCGTCTCACTAGCATTACATTTAAGTCCGTATGTAATCCTGTATGTATGTAAGTAAGTATAAATACCTATGTGAAGCAAAAATTCTTATCCCTTTTTACCACAATAATATTGATACAGACCCAAAGACTGGCAAACTAAAATAGTTTAGTATAATAAGTGTGCCAAATTTCATAATTCTCCACTTGCGCATTTCTCGTAAAAAGGGATCACAAAATTTCGCTTCACGTTTTAATATACACGCTGATTTTTTATTGGTTTAGGAAAAAAAACCTCACGTTGGAAAAAATATCTGCTATTCATATTCAAAATCAAAATTTACCTACCACGTAAAATAAAAAAGTTATAAAAGTCAAAAACTCTAGAAACTACGTAGTAACCCACGACTCGATCGAGCGCGTCGGCGCACTGTAACTAAAACAGCTGTTGAACTCACGCGGCGAGGTCAACAGCTGTTTTATACAGCGCGTGTAACAGTAGACATAAAACACGTATCAGTCAGCACAGCACTAAGAAGTACGGATGGATAGTGATACCTAATTTACGTACTTACAAAACACAAATTAATTACGATGACAACTTCAATTTTAAGCACATAATAATTGATTAAAATAATAAACACATGTAACTAAATAGCTGTACCTATTCCTTCGTAAGTCAAGAGAAATAAGCTGTGGGTTCACGCAATCATAATAAACTAGTAGTAGAAAGAACGAAGAACTTATTATTAGTTACGTATTAGTCGTAGGCATAGGAACAGAATCATTTTCAATAACTAGTAAAAGCCGAATTTAGGTATTTACTTATTTCTGGCGTGTTTAAAACATGTTATCAACGTAGGTATTCAGAACAATCAATAAGTAAATCAAATCATTTACCTTTACAGTCTTCTGCTTACATCACAATCAATTTACACATTCCGCACTCGGAATACCTACAGCGCATGTTTCTCGTGACTCCGTTTCTTCTTTGCATACAAATCTTATACTTAACCTCGATGCACTAATAAAACCCTATGGAGTCAGGTCAGGTTGGGGCCTATCAATCCACTAGCGAACACATCAGTAAGAATCCACGATTGTAGTTTTATTACGTAACACGAACACAGAGTGACGGGAGCGTGATATACGACTGTCCCATTGACCTAATTTCATAAGACTGAAGGTCAACTTGCGCCCGCGCCGCACGGCCGTACCCCGCCGCGCCCCCGCGCCCTGCTGGCGCCCTGCAGCGGAGGGTGGCGCGCGTTCAATGACTAATGCCAGTGTGTGTATGACACGATCGCTCGTACTTCGCCAGTGTGCGGCAAAGTGATACTTCGTGTTCTGGTACTATTAAATTAATGAATTTCTCAAGATTTTTTTAGCTTATATTTCAAATATTATTAGCTGGTTAGGTTCTATTAACGATAAGTAATAAGATGGCTTTCGCTCCAAAACCAATAAAAAATCAGCGTGTATAGATTAAACATGTACATGGCGCGTTTACTCTGATGTGACATCGGATGCGGCGCGCACCCACAGCACAGAAAGCGTCATCAGTACTAAAATACGCAGCCCATTTCTTATGGACGCTCTGAAGACAAACTTTCTGTGACCTAAATTGCCGCTTGGTGGCGTGGCAGCCGCACTGTGACAGCTGTCTTTACGAGAGCAAGAAAGACGAACGTTCCTCCTGTGTATCTATCTTAACTACGAGAGCAAGAGAGACGGAGAACGACGCCAGCACCGCTGACGGCGCCAACTGCGAACTAAACTGGAGACAGTCTCCACTTGGAATCAGCACATCGGTATTCATTGCCAGTACATCGTAAGCACTGCCGCTACAACCCGCCGCTGTAGGGCCGTAACAACTGATAGTGCGAGTTTGCGTGTTCCTATTTACATCGCAATTTTTTTGGAAAATTGTCGAGTTCTTAGAGTTTTCCGAAAAATTCGACCGCCAAGGTTCTCACTATTATGTACTGAATCACTGGTATCAGTTTTCGGTTCACCGTCCCTTACACCCAGTATAAATTTCCAATTAAAATAACGTGTCGAAAAATTTTCGTGCATTTTCAAACTCATTCAGTGTAAAAATATTCCTATCTTACGCATAAAAGTGATTTATTTCTGATTTCAGATATCAAGTTAAATAAAATATAATATAACCAGAACCATGTACCGTTAAACATTGTGTAAAGGATCAATTTAGATTATAAACGCTTCATATGAATCCAATTACTGCAAAGCCGATAAAGAAATACTTTGTATGAAATTAATAAAATATTTTAATCCTTGAAACATATTATAATGAACAAAGAGAAATCTATAAATAATGAATACAGTCACAAAAAAACTAGTCAGTTATTCAGCTGGCAAGTTTTTTCGTTTGCACTTATGGTCGTTAAATGATTTGTGATCCAATGAAGCCCTATATTACCATGTTGATATTATACATAATGAGAACTTCAAACAATTATGTCAGGTACGAACAATTTCTCGCTGAAGTCCATCCAAAGTTCATCATTCTCAAATTATACCGGTTGTTAATCTAACTAATTTTGACAGACTGCCTTCCTCACAGAGCGCCTGTCTCACTTCCGTAGCCTAAATGGTTCCAAATTCTTTGGTTTAGAGCAATGTTAGCATGTGCACTCTTTTTCGGCTTTACTTGCTCTCAGAGGCACGACGGGCTATGAATGTTTAAAGCCATTAACCCATCTATAACTAAAATAATGAACTACGCGCTTAGCATCGCGAATCTTTAGTTTCACGTGGCGACCCCTTTACCACCGTATTTTCAAAAATAATTATGCATCCCCAAAATATAAATTACAATAAAAGCATTGCTTCAAATGCGGGTTACTAGTTAGGAATAAAATAGGTAGAGGGTCATAATTAATTCGAATACTAACACTATTCGAATATTAAGCCAGAAAGAGCCATGTCTCAGCAGCAGTTTCTGAGCTTAAGAGAAATTTAGTTTCATTTTCAAATCCATTTTCATAATTCGTTAAATAAATTCAAAATATTTCAGCGCCCTTTTCTTGAACAGGCGTCACAAAAGAACTCCTTATTCACTAATTAAAGGTGAGTCTTTTGATGGTGATTCTAAAGGTGGCCAGGTGGCCTTTTAACCATGTAAATGGTCGAACCTTTTAAAACCCCGCTTCGTTTTTAAGGAAATATCTTTTCTCTTTTGAAGCTAAAAGGCAGATTTGTAATTTATTGGGTGTTAATGATGTTTGTAAAACTGCGGTATTAGCCCTTCTTTGAAATAGGTTTATTAATTATTTTTTTGCGCGGTCTATATTTTGAGATTCGTAGTATTTTTTGTGTATAATACCTACTTGAAAGACAAGTTTATATAATAGTAAAGTATTAATAAATCTGTATATCGTCGGCTTACTGCAAGAAGTCATTATGTGACATATCACTATTCCGAGATAAACGGTGTTTTAGTTCGATTTAGTTAGTGGTTATATTGATTTGCCCATATTATCCTAAATATAATTACGGTGATGAAAAATTTAATGTTTTCGATTAGCCTAATATGTATATTATTAAAAACAAGTAAAGGGCGCTAATCCTACAAAGTTATCTACTTTTTTATACAACAAAACACAAAATAAAAGTTAATGACTTCTGGCTACTGTAAGTCTGTTCGGTATGTGAATTAATTATTTCTTAAATTGTAATAAACAACGAAAATCTAATCAAATATTTATTTTATAAAGGGGATAACTAGTATTATAATAAACAAAACAGTGCTAGCCATATGAAAATGAAATTTAATTAAATTCTTCCAAACAAACAAAATAACAATCTTTTATCACAAAAAAGCTTTCCATGTAAGTCAGTCATCACCTGTTTATTCGAAACAAATAGGTAATTAACAGAGTTTTATTGAGTTTGCTCTTCAGATCTCCAGTGGTAAAGCATTCCACAGTCGCACAGTCTAAATAGTAAAAGATTTGTTGAAGTAATTTGTGGAATGCTTGGGCATCTCCAGCGTTAGATCCTCAGGCGACCTCAAGGACTTTACATGTGTGTCATGGAGGAACTTAAACCGTTCTTTGAGATAAGAGGGATAGTTATGATTAAATAGTAAGTACATCATATAACAATGTAAGAATTTGTTGAGTCACTAGAGTTTGTTGCGTAAATCTCAAACGTGATCATATTTGCGCAATCCAAATATAAATCTTTTGCAAAAGTTTTGGAGACGCTCAAGTTTATCTTGCTGCTCTTCAGTGGGGTTAAGACAGCTGACGTCTACGTAGTCAATTATAGGCAGAAGCAGAGCTTGAGCAAGCGCAATCTTAGTGGCAGTTGAAGAAGAAGAAGAAGAAGAAGAAAAGCATTTATTTCCACAACACACATGAACATAAATCATAATACATACATAATTGTTTTTTACCTTATAATACGGCACAGGTTACATCTTGTTGTAAACACATTGAAAAGTATATTAACAGTTTAATGCATGTTGTGAAAACGAGGTCACCACTCAGGCTTATTGTTGGTTTGAGGCTACACCTCAAATCAACCCTGATTTTATTTGGTGACCCCAAGTGACGATACCGATATCATTATAAGTACATTAAGTATCTACCTAATTCATACAAAACAGAAAAATAACAAAAAGAAAACCTTATACTAGTATTTTATGTCAGTGCCTGCCAACATTTCATATAATATGTATTAAATAGAATATACCTACATAAGATTTATTAAAGGTATTTAATTAAAGAAAGATAAATACATAAATAAGTAAACATATAATATATCAAAAACCAATATAACGTTATAGAAAATATCTTCGCATTATCGATATAATGTAAACAAACACAAAAAAATACTTATATCTATACTGTACAACACCTCAAGTCCACCAAAGTGCCAACGATCATATTTTTGCCAATCGCGAAGCGGCCAGACGCCTGAGTAAACCGGTTAGTTCGTCGCAGTCCTACCGTCTCGCTTGCACATAGCGTCGACTCGCTCGCCCGGTTACGTAACATCAAACGATGCACATTCATTTCATAATAATTTTCATTCGGCCGTCGCGCCGCGCTTCCCAAGCATGGGTGTCTCGTTATCAAAACATTACGTAATACAACTGTTAGTGGGTACAATTGAAGTGTTGCGTACTATGAAGAAAGGAAGACTAAAGGAAAAGAATATACCTATGAAACTCCAATGTTTAACAACAACAGGTAGCGTAATACTGTTTGATTGATATCATTATATAATAATTCTAACTACGTGCAATATAAGGTACCTACTTATATTGCATACAATCATAAATAAATGTTTACCCTGCTGTATATTTTTATGTTAAACAGCATGTATTTTTGTTTTAGGCTCTAAGTATAAAGGCACAACAATTATTTACATAGAAAACCCAAAATCATGCCACAACATTACGACTGGAAGACACACTCTCACTGATATTATAAACTCGCTATGTTATGAATGTAACTTGAAGGTCATAAACAAAACGTAAGCATTTGATATAATATTACATAACGTTAATAAATAATTATAATAGTCTTGTACATTAAATTATCATTTATTTGTAATATTTGTTCTGATCGCATTTCTGTTCAAGTAATAGATGTTTTTTAAGGTGAATTTTAAAGGTACTTTTTGTATTCAGGGATCTTATCGGCGGGGGCAGGTCATTCCAAATGTGAGTGGCAGCGTACTTATAACATCCCTTAAAAGCTGTGGTTTTATACCGAGGAATGGACAGTGGCCTGGCAGTGGATCGAGTGGAATAGCTGTAGTGATCCTGTCTCCAACTTAGTTTGTTATAAAGGTATTTGGGTTTGCCCGTATTCACAACGCCGAACAACAACGTTGCTAAGTGAAGTTTACGCCTTGCAGACATTTTAAGTATCTCATGATTGTTCATGTGAGGTGTAATATGGTTGCGCCGCGGAATATTTAAACAATAACGGATACACGCATTCTGTATACGCTGTATAAGATGTTGTGTCCTGGTTAAGAGGCATGGACCATATACGGCGTCACAGTAATTCAGTTTTGAGAGCACTAAGCTGTCTACAAGCCTCTTTCTTAAAGTGACACTAAGATAATTTCTTACTCTGTAGAGGATTTTGAGTCTGTAAAAACAGGTTTTTGCAACGCCATTGATGTGATCCTCAAAGCGCAACTCCGGGTCGATCATAATACCAAGGTCACGTGCAGTTTGCACTTGCTGAATACTACCGCCCATCATCTCAATCTTTGGGTTAAGTGACGTTATTAGTTTAACCTGTTTTTGGCTCCCCATTACCATAAATTTTGATTTTTGTGGGTTTAGTACCAGTGAGTTACGTTTAGACCATTCCGCTACCCTGCTGAGCTCTGCATTCATGGTGGCTACGGCGGCAGCAGTATTATCAGGGTTAAATGATATATATAACTGCGTATCATCCGCGTACATGTGGTACATGCAGTCCCTGAAGTTGTTTGTTATATCGGCAGTATATAAAACGAACAGGAGGGGTCCGAGGAGTGATCCCTGAGGAACACCCCGAGGCACGGGTCGTGACGTCGACAACATTATAGAACCGTCCCTCTTACGTATTTCGACCTGCTGCACCCTATTTGTTAAATAACTTTCGAACCATTTGATTGTGTTCGACTCGAAACCGTAATATGAAAGTTTCGAAAGTAACAATGAAATATTAATACACTCAAAAGCACGCGAAAAATCGAGCAGGGTAAGAATTGAACCCTCCCCGCGGTCTCGGGCTTCGAGGATATTACCCACGACATCCGCTAAAGCCGTTGTTGTGCCCCGTCCTCTTCTGAACCCAGACTGTAGGTCAGGTAAAATACCATTCTCTTCCAAGTAGTTGATGACTTGTACATACACTACCCTCTCCAACACCTTGGATAAACAAGGCAGTATACTTATTGGGCGAAGGTCTTTATAATTTTGCGGATTACTATTTTTTGCAATCGGCCGTACTATAGCACTCCGCCATAGCTTGGGAAATGATGATGAATTAATCGATTCATTTATTATGTTTGTTATGGCGGTAAGTGACTGCGGCAAAGTAAGGCATAGCATCTCCTTAGATATATCATCTATTCCCCGTGCATTGGTATTGATATTGCTAATTATACTGCGAACTGTTTGAGTGTTTGTAGGCTGCAATGAAAAACTTCCACCACCATATCGATTGAACTCGAAAAACGTAAGTTGCGAGATAGAAATGTTAGGTTCGCCCGGTACATCGAGGAATGCCGAATTCAAACCCTCAGGATCCTCAAATTGTCCCACAAGCATACCATCGTCCGTACCTGTACTAAGTACATGTTTTTTTAGATTAGACCATAATAATTTGGAGTCATTTTGGTTGTCATTGATATACTTATTAAAAAATGCCTTTTTCTCATTGTATAACGCCAATGCAGCCTGGTGCTTAAGGTCCAAATAGTATCGTTTGTGTACTTCTAGCTTCGACTGACGATATCTAATCCGAGCTTCGTTACGGAGTTTAAACATAAGATTAATGTTGTCTGTTATCCAAGGTGTTGGTGGCCCCTTAAATACTCTAGTTTTATACGGAGCATGATTGTTAAATAGTGTATGTATGTGATAGTTAAACAACTCAACCATTGCATTTACATCACTAAGCTGGCCTATCATACCCCACGGTATCTCATTCAGGTCCATCTCAAAGTACTCGGGAATTATGTTCTTAAAGGGTCTGAACGTTATACATCTTTTTAAAGGTTTATCTTTTTTAACTATTAGTTCGCAAACAACGAAGGAATGATGACCTAGCTCTGGTATATGATCTACAGCAACCCTCCGGCACTGTGCGTCTGTACAGATCACATCAATTAGCGTTGCACTATCACCTACAAAATGCGTAGCCGTGGTTACTAATTGACTTATGTTGCTATAGTTCAAAAAAGCGGTGAGTTGTTTAGTTTTATAACTGTCAGTGTCGAGTAAATTGGCATTAAAATCTCCTAGTAACACAACGCTATCGTACGGCGATAATGCACACATACTATCTGTAATAGCATCAAGAAATATGTTTATGTCCAACCATGGTGGTCGGTATGCAGTGCCGATCAATAATCGTTTTGAGGTTGTGGTCATGGACATCCACATTTGCTCAACTTGGGGGTGTTGTGGGTGAGACCTCACTCGGACAGTAATATTATTTTTACTATAAAACGCGACACCGCCACCTCGTCCGTCGCGGATCGTTTCCGAACGGGGAATATGTCGCATTCGATAGCCCGGTACCATAGGTGCTCGCCCTTCCTCCCCTCTGCGCAGCCATGTTTCGTTGATGGCCATAACATCAACCGAATGACTATCCATTGCTATCAGAAATTCGTCGTGATTCGTTGCCAACGATCCCGCATTTAACAGACCAAACTTAATGGTTTTATTTCGTGGCATTGATATAAAATAATAAATAATTGAAATATACTTTCAAATGGTCCTTGTGATATTGTGACATTTTATATTCTATAAATTGACCATTCATAAAACATAACTGAGCATGTAATGTTAAACAATAAATAAACGTACATAAATAAAAAATATACCCATAATGATAATCCTATAAACTGTACAAATAAAAATAATATATGCAATGTCAGGCAATTCATATGCGCGTAGGCAGACCATTTTAGAATATGCTATTTCCCCATTAAAAGATAGTCGTAGTATATAATATTCTGGTAAGATATATGGTGAAACATTAAACAATACAGACAAATACCGGGAGCATGACGTTAAATTGTCCATGTTATTGTATACGTGACAGATCCGCTTCGGTACGTATGCTGATTGTAGGTTCGCCGGGTTTGCGTCGGGCAAGAATTCGACCGTTCCTCGTCCAGATATATTGCCACCCATGTTGTTTAGCAGTATCACGCGCTCGTCGAAACAACTGCCGATTTATCTTGGTGAGCCTCTCGTTCACGTAAATTTTTGTGATCGGCGCAGTAATGCCTAGATCCGAAGTGTCGGCTCCCCGCCGAACTCGTGCGCAGCGAAGAAACTCGTTCCGTACGTCATGCCTCGCGAATCGCACGACGACCGGACGCGCGCGGGTCTCCACTGGTCCCGCGGCACTCGTCGCGTTGAGGTGTCTAGCGCCGACGCGGCTCACGCTGATTACGTCACCATCCGCCAACGTTACGTTAAGCTTAGTTGCTACTAGCCTAACAATATGCACTAGATTCTCATTGCTAGTTTCAGTGAGGTTGGCAATTTCGACTTCATTACTTAACAGTTGCTGGTCTCGCTCGTTAATCTCGCTTTTCAACTGAGCAACATCATCGGCTAGCTTTGATGACGTCATGAGCTGCTTTTCTAGTATGCCTACACTTTCTGCAAGCTTTTCTTTGTCTGCTTGAAGCTTGACTATTTCGGCACGCAACCCCTGGAATTTGGCTTGATAGTCAGCACGCATATTTTGGAATTCAGAACGTAGTTCCTCCCTCAATATTCTGCGCATCTCCATCGTTATCCATTCGGACATATTTGGGCTTATTTCATGAGTGCTATCAAAGCTGTCATCTTTATCTGTCGCTTCATCAGGCCTCTGCTGTGCACTCTCCTTCTTTTTGCACTCAGGACAAGACCAATTTGGCGCTATATTACCCGTGAGCGGTAAAGCCCTGCAGGCTCGATGGAATGCTATTTTTCATAAACGACATCTTGCGGCCTCTTGCGGAGACAAAAATTTTGCACAAGCTCCACATTTAGTTGGGGCCATAATTTTATGTATCGAGCTAGGAGCTTGAACGATCGATGTAGCTTACAAGTACCTCGTAAAAGCGACAGATGGCGCTGTACTAAAAAAATATTTTTTTATGGCTTTTCACGGGCCTACAATGGTGTTACAGTACTAGTAGTCAGAACACCGTAAACTAGGGGTAACCGCACATATACTCAAGCACTTTTAAGACAGTATTATGTACATATGTAAAAAGTCCGTTCACTGTTTCTTAAAATAAGGTAGATTTAGTTCACTTTTTATATCAGTTTTTATTTTTTACTGTTTATTCTCTGTTTACACAATATTGGCACTGTAAAACATTTCACGTAATGAATCTCACTGAATGTAAACTTTTGTTAATAAATCGTTCTACATATATAACTTCTTTTATTTTATAAACAATAACAACAATCGAGGTCAATGCACCGGTTTGACATCCGTGACGTCACTCTCGTTAGTTGGAAGGTAGTTGCGTAATCTACGCAACGAACCTGCTGATGCAAATAGTTTGTGACTCGTTTCCAGGATTTCAGATCTTCATGACATAGTATGATCAAAGTAAATATCTTAATTTCTTATGGTTTTGCTGAATGGAAGATCCTTTCCGAAACTAATGCGTGGCAGTTCGGAGCAACAAATTCTCGAGACGAGTTTGGGGCTGCCGACAACAATCAGTTGTGTTTTATCAGGATTTACTTTAAGTCCAGTATCAGGATTTACTTGTCCGTGTGGTGACGGATTAAGTATACGGACTGTCACCACCCCATATCATACCATGAGTGTCGTAAGAGCCGACAGAGGGAGCATATTATGCACAGAATAGCACTGTAAGAGGAGGAAAACTTGATACAAACCCTATACCAACCCGTTTGGCCAGCGTGGTATCGTAGGCCAATTCCTCTTTTCAAAGGAGAAGCCTAGTTCAACAGAGGACTATTAAAGGCTGATGATGACTTTAAGTCCATATTTCGTGGTACACTCAGAGTTTCGCGCCAGGTTCCAGCTAATGGTAGTACAGGCTTCCGCTAACTTATTTAACGGAGCTTGCGTGTAAATTTGCAAATCATCTGCGTAAAGGTGGTAGGATGAAAGTAATTGGTTTGAGATAGAATTAATAAATATTGCGAAGAGTAAAGGAGATAGCACGCCACCCTGTGGCACACCGGCATTTGTGTCAGTCCAAGTGAAATAAGTGTCTTCGATGCATATACGTTACCGGCGACCAAACAGGTAACTGTGAAACCAGTCGATTGCCGTTGGAGATACGAGAGCGTAATATGCCAAGTATAATGTGGACGGTGCTAAAAGCATTACTAAAATCAAGTATTTAATGTCATCTGTTACTGTAATGTCATCTGTTACTCTAAGCAATGCAGTGACAGTACTGTGCCCGGGGCGGGAACCAGATTGATAGGGACTTATGATAGGAAAGGTGGTATAGATATGGGTCGATAATCGGAGAAGGAGCAGGGTTAGGATTCCTTAGGTAAAGGAATTATTAGTGCATCTTTCCAACTTGATGGAAAGATACTACGGGCTATGGAATGGTTAAGGATGTGACATAGGACTGAAAAAATTTCACCTGGGATGGGAAGAATGGATCATTTTGCGGCTGACACAATCATTGCCTGCATTGGACGTCACTGCCAGTATACTCTTCTTAACGTCACAAGAGAAAAAATGCGTGAAGATAAAGCGAGGATAATTTGGGGTTGGCAAAGATGAAAGATATTCTGAAGTGGTTATTTTTGTAATTCCATCAAATTTGGACGAAGCAGTGAAATGTGTAATAAGAGAATCAAGGTTAATATTATTTGGAATGGTTTGTTGCCGTTTTTTACCAACTCCCAAAGTCTTAAGAAATTGTCAGACCAGACTAAGTCTGTCAAGATCGATGCCACTAAAATTGCGCAACAAGACAATCTAGGCTTTGTTTTGGGTGGGCGTATTTTATACGAGACGAATACTAAATCGTGATAAGAGAACACATCTGGGGTACATTGACCATCCTTGTAAACGAAACAAGGAGAAGACACCAAAATAAGGTCAGGAATGGAAGGAGTGCAGTTTGGAAAGTGATAAGTTGCGTTAAGTTTTAATATGGATAAATTACAAGACTCTGTAGCTCGTCGAAAAGAGGAACCACGTAACGTGCAAGAAGTTACTATATTTTATTCACTGATGTTAATTAAATTAAATGTTACAATATATAATATATCTATCATCTCCCATTGGGGTAGGCATAGACTATGCCACATGCTACTGGTCAAACATACCTCTTTCGCTTCCTCGACATTCATTAACCTTATCATGCATGGGCGTCGGTTATGAGTACTTTTAATTTGGGCCTTTTTCAGTACGTCACCTATTTGGTCAGCGTACTTCCGCCTCAGGCGTCTCTTACCGACATCTCCATTTATTCTCGCACGATACACTTCTTTCGTATTTCTTCTTTCATCCATCCGTTCCAAATGTCCAAACCAACGCAACATTTCTTTTTCGATCTTTGTCACTACATCTTCTTTTAGACCACACTTTGCCTGTATCATACTGTTACGCACTTTATCTATCAGACTTACACCACACATACTTCTCAAAGCTCTCATTTCTACAGCATTGATTCTACTTTCATGCTTCTTGCTGCCATACCCATGATTCGCTACCATACATCAATGTTGGCGCCAAAACTTCCTGCAGCATAACAAGGTGAGCCTGCCTAGGGATATTACCATTGCTGATGATGGCCTGTAAGGCGCCATTCACACTATTTCCTGCTTTCACTCTTCTTTCAACATCTCCCTCAAATTTTCCATCTCTCGTAAACAAAGACCCCAAAATACACAAACTCATTCACTTGTGCCGCTTTTTCATCTCCTATCATTATGTTACATTCAGTAACACTACATTCCCTCTCTATGATCATAACTTTGGTTTTGTTAAAATATCTAAAAACAATACAGATTTTAGAGAAATCTTAAATATTATGATTTATATAAAATTCATTTCGATAAAATTCATTAAGATTACTTATTGTGCACTTGTCAATTATTCATAACAGAAAGTAATTAAATATAAATAATGAACTTTATCGAACCTAATTTTAAGCTACTTATGCTACACTTATTTCGATAAAGTTAATTACATGGTAAAAATGAGTTCTGTGTAATATGAAAGCTGTTATTTTAATAATTATCTATTTAATAAAAATAACTTGCGCAGCTTAGTGACTTTTTTGTAAATGCTTGATTGCCAAAGATGCAGTTATGGACTTAATGGCAAGGCCGTAACGCCTAAAATTGACTAGATAGAAATAAGTGTGATTTTGCCTTTTGTAGAATGTGTCAAAAGAAGTCCAATATAGATAAAATCGTATTTAATGATTTGTTGCAGTTAATAAGTTCTTGCAATAAGCCGACGATATTTAAAATTCTTGCGTTACTGTCGGACTCCAGACTACGTACAGCAGGTATGTATGTTTCTTGGGGAATGTATAGATGCAATAAGAAAACTAGAGGATGCATAGCTAGCATCCTCTAGTTCAATATAAAACGGCTAAAAGGCCACTCTTAATGCTTACACCGAAATTTTGAATGGAACATAAAATAGTATCACCCGCGAGCTCCTTAATATTTAAACAATACAATTATCGTCGCACGTCTGACTCCAGCCAGCACAGAAACAAAATCCAACAAACCTCGTCAGTTCTCGGCACAGCATCTGCTAAGCAATCACAATATCTCCGCCGAGAAACTAAAACAGTTATGAAGAGAAGTTCCGTTCGGAATGACGGCGACTGCAAATTTTCCGCATCAGTGGTGCACATCAAACACGACACAGGATCAGGGTTGCCGACTTTTGGAATAGAATCTCCCAGTATTGGTGGCTTGAATCCCCGAAAGAACCAATAAGATACGTGTGCCAAATCATTTTCTTGAGAAATTTGTAATGGTTACAATGAATTATTTAATGGCAATCATACTTTTTTGTTACCGAGACATTATAAAAAAACTTTTTTTGCATTGTCTGTAGGTATTAAAAGCTTAAGGTGTTCTGTTGTGTCTAAAAGAGAAATTTCGCCAAATACTTGATCCTTAAAGTTGCGGTAGGTAGTTTATATCGTTTGGACAGGAATTTGTCACTATTACCTAGAAAAGCCTGCAATCATTTAAATTACCCGAGTAAATAATAAAATAGTTATGGACTTTTTAATTTTGGCTTTGCCAATTGTTTTGGCTGTGTCAGCAATCATGGTACCACAAATTGTAAAATTAAGATTCTGTTTTTAAAAGAGTGGCATGATTTTCTTCCAGACTCTTCTCATAGCCCTATTATTCCCAACCTTGTTGTAAAAAAAAAAGTATTGACGTTCATAAGCATTGCTTTTGTAACCTATATGAATAAATGAGTTTGAATTTAAAATTGAATTTAGGACTCCTCCACACTTAATTGCATCGCCCTAAATAACAGGTAAATCACCTAAGTTGGCAACCCTCCTCGGCATACAGTGACCATACGGCAGGAACAACAGTGTTTATTTACGGAAAAATGCTGAAGCCCATGCGCCTGGAGCGACGCCCCGTATATTTTTTGTAGAGAAAATGATGGAGTAATCGATGGTATTGTATTGTTGATGGCAGATCGGCTGTAATTCGATTTACGGTTTCGTTTCTTATGATGCTTCTGTTTGACTTTAGGGTATTTATGATCTTATGATATTGTGTACAATTTCGTTAATGAAAGGAATACGTTTCGTTTTCGTATCAATGCTTAAAACATAGAGTGGCTCTTAACTACGAAGGACAATAATTCTTTAAATTTGTCGTTCTTAGGCGTCACATTATGAGCGACCTAAGTGAACAAGGAGTTTTACTGAAATCATCAATTGCCAATACGCTGAAGACACGACCATTTTTGCTGCCTTAAAAGTTGAGAAATATTGTATGAATCAAAAATATAAGTGGCATAAAATATTCTAATAACTGTGCTTTAACAAGGTACAACTTAAAACAATTGGCAGGTGTGATTGATGCCAAAATGTTCTGAAACATGGCAGTTTGTTTACATTCCTTATCTGGCCGTTACATATTGTTCCAAAATATCTTCATGAAGTAATAAATGCCTATTTATAAAATAAAATAAAAGAACAAACATGAGACGTTTCCATGCAAACGCTTACCATAGAAACCATTAACGTGAAACATCACATGACGGACACGAGGCGTCACTCAATCTTCTGGTTGGTTAATAAAAGCTATGTCTCATATTCTAAGGACTGCTTTTCGGGGCGAAGAAATCATCAAATTTTTATTTTATACCTGACTAGAGGATGCCTGCGTTTACGCTCACGCAATATTTTTAAATTTAACCTTTTCTGCACGATGCCGTGGGCATTTCGAAAAATCTTTTCTTAGTTTACAAGCACTCCTACGGTCCCCAAGGAACATACAAACCAAATTTCAGCTTCTTGTGTCCAAAAATGTTGGCTGTGCGTTGTGTGTTATACAGACTAACACACAACGCAAGTAACGCGAGAATTTTATAAACTATGTGTACATATATGTCTGTTTTGTTTTACATCTTTATCATCAGCCCTGTATATTGTCCTACTGCTGGGCACGGCCTCGTCTCTCTCCAGAAGGGTAAGGCCACGTCCACCACCAGACAAGTACGTGTTGGCACTTGGTAGATTTCATATGTCTTTCGAGAACTCTCAGTCATAAAGGTTTCCCCTCGATGATTTACCTTACCGTTTATCAAGCGATCATTAACAATTTAATACGCATTTATCTTCGAAAAGGCAGCTTTTGGATTGATCTCGAAATCTCCTGCGTAGCAGTTTGCTAGTCACTGCACTAAGCTACCGCTATTTCCAACTTCGATTTACATAATGATTTCTTTAAAATAAAGCAACGCTCGTACTAGTAATTAATCGTCTTTCGAGCAGGATTTTATAGGTATTTAAGCAACGGATACAAAGAACTCCCAAACTTGAAACAACAATTTGCAGATCATACAAAATGTTGTCCTTTCTGGGGAACAAAACTACAACTCTGTCACAATGTTGAACGACAAGGTAGTTTCACTACGCTATGAATGTGTGATACTTTTTGCCGGATATTTTCAAACTTTCGCGATTTGTACAATACGTAGTATGTTATATAATAATTATGGTCTTCATCTCGTAATTCTTTGAAAATAAAGGCAGGTAATTATATAAATATTGCCTTGTTATTATGGCATAGGTTACACCAGTAGTGATAGCATAATTCAAATTAAAATTTTAGGATTGCGTTTCATAGTGCTCACAACCCGATAATCCAATTAGCCTACACGATTCATTTTCCATGTCAGAAGTACCTATATTCGATACATTTCGTATCATTGCTTCTGTTATTACACCAGAACACAATCTTCTAAGTGACTGCTTACCCTCGCGTGGGCGTCCCATTAAACGCAATAAAGCCAAGATATTTTCATACACATAATCTGATACGCAATGTCTTTTAAGATAAGCTTGCATAATGACAAAAATTTAATAACCGACGGTACTCAAGGACTCGCGTATTTAAATTTACCTACGTATTTCGAGTGCAAATTGTTGGAGAAAAGAAATCTCAGTAGGTTCTCTGAAAAACCAATACTTATTTTTTTCACATACTAATTTTATTTGCTTTGTATGGCCTCCCAAACTTCCTTTTGAAATGGTAACCGAAGGAGCCGGATGAAATTTGGACGAAAACTGTTTGAGACCTTTTATGGGTTGTCTTGTTTTTGCGTTGGATTATTAAATTTGTTTTGATTTTGGTGTGCTTTTCGAACTTCTAAGCATGCTTCACAGAGCGACGTGTAATTACATGGTACTGGACTAAAATTGAAAAGCATCACAGTTTAAATTTCCGCACATGGCCTTACATTTCTCACAATAGGAAGAGGTCCGTGCCCATCAGTTTGAAAGTTTATAGACAAGGCTCTGATGATAATTTTGATAAAGTTACTTTGTTCTAAAAGTTTGTAATGATAAATGTAAAGTAAGAGATATTACGTCACGTGACTTCCCTTTCAAATTATCGATTCTTTCAACCAATAATAGGGGAGCCCACGATGCTTAATTGAGATTTACTCGAGCGTCATAGAGACCTATTCGGTTGCAAAGTTTAGACGATAAAAAGATAAAAATGTAAATAATGTATAATTTTTCATCGGTGGGGGACCGGCTATAGACTTTCAAAATTATTAAAAGGAGCTGTTGCCTTAATCCGTCCAGATAATCGTTAGATTATGCGTAAGCACGTATAAGACGTTAGGATAAAGGATAAATATCTCAATCTAACGCTCTTAAGTATTTCAAAACGGCGAATTTACTCATTCACATTTGCAACTTCCTAATAATGCCCACGAGTTTGCGTGACACCTAAATCGTCAGATTATTTAATGAGAGCCTTTTTTAGGTTCACTTAACATCCCCTTAGAAAATCTGACTCACTCGATGAATTTTCTTATTTTTAACATTTTGAAATCTTACCACCAATATGCAAATGATCAGATTAACATTCCTACTTTATTAATAATACGTAGGTCATGGATGCTATCAGTATCTGACGCGCGTCGAGTAAATCCCGAAATCCCTTCATGGGCTCCCCTACTACAAATGTAAACTGCCGTGACTGCCTCCATGGATAGCGTGTGCGTCTGCTAATCCGAATGTGGGTATTGCACCTCCGCCTACCTATTCGGAGATATAGACGTGAGGATATATGATAAAAATATTATTATAGTACATTATAGAAACGATAATGTTAGGAAACAATAAAATATGTACAACATGTGTATTTGTTTACTTACCAAACTAAACTTATCAGGGTTCATCGAAATAGTTTTGTTTATGTCAGAATAATTTTATTATCGTCCAAACTATAGTCATGAAAATGATTTTTATTAAAAGCAGAATAAACTCACAACTATTAATTGATTAACTTTAAGAGCATAAAACAAAAGTATCTAATAGTAAAGTAGTGTAATGTGCATAATATTCTAAACTTAATATATAATAACTTTACTCTCACTAACTACCATGTACACTGTACATCCAATACCATGTCACATACCGAGACAGTGACTTATTATCTGTTATCGAGCGACGGGTCTCTTGGGCACAAGTAGGTCAAGATCCTTCAGGCTGTACCTAGATAATTGTATTCAACACTAATAAGGCTAAAGTTCAACGTAAGATCTTGAGAAATTTCGACTTAAGTACGGGCTTTTTATATAAAAATATTTTTAGATGACGAGCGATAATCGAGCATGCATGATGAGGTTAATGAAATTTGAAGCAAAAGTGTGAGAGTGTGTGTTTGAATCGGAGGTTGGCATTCCAGTCTCTGCCTACCCCAATGACAGGCGTGAAGGTAGATAGATGATATTTTTGAAATTGGTATTGGCACTTGCGCCCTTAACGAAAATTAAAACCCCATAAGTACAAAACAATCATTTTTTACTTAGACGCCATACCTGGTGCATTACTGGTTCAAAATTACCATACTATTTCTGTAACAACTGTGTACAAAATCGAAGTATTTACGCCGCCAACCAGTTTTATAGATGTCCTTTGGGTAAGTAGGTACTTCGGAAAATGCACGAGCGCACTTTTAACTGCGGCTTAAAAAATGTGTCCTCATAAAAGAAAAAACTGGTACCTATTTGCTTAGTATGACTTAGCATGTTGTCCAAAACGAGGAGACTTCGGCTTGGAGATGTGTCTTGTGACACCTTGTATATTTTTAGGTAAACATCATATCTTTTTTTTTCTGCCGAACAAATTGACTCCATGCTGCCTGATGTTAAGCAGTCAGTGAAGTTCCATAGTGATGGCCATCATCCCAACAGCCAGCATGGCATTATGGCATGATGGCCCTCACCTTGACAGCCTTGAGAAAAGCTTTTCATATGATAGGAATCATAAAAAAATAAGTCCAAGCTATTTATTTATTTATTTATTATGGGCCGACAGCATAAAAAAAACAGAAGTACATACACATACATATACTCACGCTTTTTTCCCGTCGGGGTAGGCAGAGACAACGGAACGCCACTTGCATCTACCCTTACAAACCTCAAGCGCTTCTTCTACATTCATTACCCTGTTCATATATGCTCGCCGGTTGCGGGTGCTTCGGACCTTGCCATTTTTTAAGATGTCCCCAATCTGATCGACGAATGTCCGACGAGGTCTGCCGCGTCCGACTTGCCCAAACACGTTAGCCTCAGAAATTTGATGCGTCACTCTTTCTTCACTCATTCGCTCCACGTGCCCAAACCATTTCAGCATTCCTTTCTCAATTCTTGTCACGACATCTTCTTTCAGGCCACATCGCTCTCGTATTTCTGCATTCGGAATTCTATCAATCAGTCTTGCCCCACACATACTACGCAGTGAACGCATCTCAACTGCGTTTATTCTGCTTTCATGCTTTTTCTGCCACACCCAACACTCACTACCGTACATCAACGTAGGCACAAGCACTCCATTATGAACCGCCAGTCGCGCTTGTTTTGGCACATTCTGGCCGTTCATAAAGGCATGCAACGCTCCATTTACACAATTTCCCGCAGTCACTCTCCTTTCAATATCCCCTTCACATCTTCCATACCTTGTAAACATACTACCCTAATATACAAATTCTTCAACTTGTTCATGTTCATCTTCAATCGCAATATTACACTCAGTCACATTTTCATCCTTCTCAAACACCATCACTTTTGTCTTTCTTGCATTCAATTTCATACCCTTTGCTTTAAAGCTCTCATTCATACAGTTCATCATTTGTTGTAACTCAGTCGCCGACGATGCAAGAATGACTTGATCATCGGCGTACAAAAGGCTCTTAACACGCAATCCCGCCATATCGATCCATTTCCCTCATATCGTACATGCAGCTATCCATGAATAAGTTGAACACCAAGGCGAGGCTGCACACCCCACCCTCACAACACCGAAGTTGAAGAGTTAAGAAGCAAATTAATGAAAGTAAAACTGGACCTAGACAGAACCCAAAATGAGGTGGATAATTAAAATTCGGAAAACCATTCTCTTCAACAAATAATACAGAATCAACAAACAAAAATAGAACAATTGAAATTACTTTGCACACAATCTTCAACACCAGATAAATTAAATTCTACCTCAAAAAACGCAGCAGATATATTAGATCCAAGTCCATTAATACCGAAACCCAAACTGCTTTAAACGAAAGCTACATTGAACTAAATGTGGACAAACCGATTTTATCTGAAATTAGTGAAAAGAAATCGACTTCATGTGAACCAATGCAAGTAAGCTCCAGCCCGCCTCAGATAAATAACGACTGCAAGATAATGAATGACGCTTTAGTCGGTGCAAGCGTACTGAATACTACAGAGCTAAATAAACGCCACAGAATACAAATATTCTCTGATGTACACTCACGTATGAGAAATATGCTACAAAATCATGTTGGATCTTCTTATTTTGTATCATCAATTTGTAAACCGGGAGCATCCAGTGATAAAGTACTAGAATCTAGCTTAGAAATTTGTAAAGACTTCAAAAAGGCGGACTATGTAGTAATAATGTGTGGTACTAATGATAAGGATCCGTTAAGGTTACAATCAATTCTGTACTTTTATCTAGATAAACTTGCACATACAAACATTTTACTCTGCAACATACACACAAGTAGATTATTAAGTGAGTGGAAGCTACAAGAATGTTTTGGATATATTTGTTCGCAATTTTCTCACACTGTATTTGTAAATATAAACATAAAAGCCCCATATGCCACTTACATTTTAGTAATGTGTAGGTTAATATTGCGAGACATATTGCATTTAAGTTACAAATATTATTATAATGTGTACATAAAATCCCAAGGTAATAATAACGTTTTATCTATAAGTACCCAAACCGATTCATCATCACTACATACCTGTTCTATAGAGACACAAACAGAGGAAAATTTTTTTCGAGAATAAAATAAATTTTAGCGTATTGCACAATAATGTTCAGGGTTTGAGGTCAAAGATAGGAGAAATTGATATCTTAGTACAGTAGCATGGTATATATATATTGTGTCTGAGTGAAACATTTATGAAAGATGTAAATGCTGAAATACTGCAATTGGCCAATTTTAAAATAGCAACACATTTTTCAAGAAAAATAAATCTCGAGGTGGAGTGTGCATATATGTAAATAAATCCATAAACTTCAAAAAAATTAACTGGTTGGCTGACATATCAGTTGAACTTCATTTTGAGTGTTGCGGTATAGTAATTCCCGAAACTAATTGGTATATCTTGTGTATTTACAGAACGCCAAATAGTAATATTGATATTTTTCTTAATAAATTAGAGTTACTGTTATTTAAACTTACTATTAGGTCAAGAGCAATGAATAAAAAACTTTTTATCCTTGGAGATTATAATATTGACACACTTATTTGCAACTGAAATAGTACCTTGTTCGAGAATACTCTAAAACTATATAATTTACACTTAGCAATTAAGCAGCCAACAAGAATGACATCACATTCTGCAACATGTATAGACAACATAATTACAAACTATCATAATTATAAGACAGAAATATGGGACTTAGGCATATCTGACCACACTGCTCAAGTAATAATATTGCCATGCAGTCTGAGTTTCCGTGAAAAATACTGGTATAATATGCAACGTAAGATAAACGATCACATTGCTGTTTTTATTAAATACATCTCGCAAATTAGCTTTTCCAATGTGTATCTCCAAACAGACGTAAATGCAGCATATGATCAATTTATAGAATTGTTTGACTTAATCTTTAATCTGTGTGTACCTATTCAAAGAACAAAAATTCAATATAAAAACAACAAATCATGGAAAACAAACGGCATTATCGTATCCAGTAAAAATAAAAGGTCAATGCATTTACAAACAAAAAAAAGACAGTGTCAGGTATTTAAATCAAGATATAATCAATACTGTAGAATCATGAAACATGTAATTAAACAAGCTAAACAGAATAGTAATGCTAGATACATATCAAAAAGTGACAATAAGTCTAAAGCAATTTGGTCATTAATCAAACAACAAACTCAGACAACTAATACTATTCAACCTACCTTAGATTATATAGTTAAGAATGATATGGTCGTAAGTGAGCCTAATGAGATCGTAAAAATATTCAACCATGTGTATACAACACAAAATATTAACCATTCATTGACTACTGCACAAAAATCGTTACCAAAAATAATCCAAATAGTATTTTTCTAAGACCTACAGATGATTACGAGGTGACAAAAATTGTAAATATGTTAAAAAATAAAGCTAGCTACGGACATGATAATATCCCTATAAATCTCATCAAAGTGAGTATTAAATATATAGTCAACCCACTTGTATTTATATTAAATTTATTTATTTATTTTTATTTATTTATTTAAAAACTTCATATACACAAAGTACATAGGCGGACTTAATGCCATGGGCATTTTCTACCAGTCAACCTGACTAGGTGTTGCAGAGAGGAAGAAGTAGGTGTATTGTATAGTGTGAGGGGAATGTACTTATTAACTTAACTATGTAGAACATGATAGACTTGCATAAAGGTATATACCTATATAGATTAATACATAAACTTAATACATACTTACATGATTAACAAATAAAATACATAAACGTATTATAAATAAATACATATAAATACATGTATATATATAAATATATCTACATATGTACAATATACACATACATAAGATTATGGTTTTGACATATTATTAGATACAGTCGCAGACTCAGCCAACAAGAGTTCCTTCACTTCAATTTAATGTTAGAAACAGGTATATTTCCTGATAATTTAAAAAAGCCATTATCAAACCTCTCTATAAAAAAGGTTCACGACATGACATAAATAATTACAGACCGATCGCACTGCTGCCATGTTTCTCTAAAGTTTTTGAAAAAGTTATATACAGTAGATTAACATATTTTTTAAATTCAAACAATATTTTATATGAAAACCAATTTGGTTTTCAAAAAGGAAAAACAACGTCTTTAGCAATTTATAAATTGTTCAATTCTATATGGGAGGATATTAATTTTAAAAAGCAATGTGCAGCAATATTTATATATATTATGTCGAAAGCGTTTGACTGTGTAAAATATGATATTCTTTTAAACACTATTGATAGAATAGGAATAAGAGGAATAGCACTCAAATTATTAGAAAATTATTTACACACCAGAGTGCAGGCAACCATGATAATGGTGTATAATAAATGCAGTAAAATGATGGAAACAGTCAAATCTGACTTCGAACAAGTTCAAATAGGTACACCCCAGGGTAGTTTTGGGGCCCCTACTGTTTCTTATTTACATTAACGAACTCTCGAACATAATAGACCACTTGTGTGTAATGTATGCTGATGATGCCACTATTTTCATTTCAAATAATAATAAAAATTGTACTAGTTACGAAGATGAATTAAACGACACGCTAAAAACAGTAACAGATTGGTTAGAGTCAATTAACTTAAATGTAAATGTAACAAAAACGAAATTAATACAGTTCAGAAATTATCAAAGTAATCCGGCTAGATTAACTATATCCTGCTCCAACAATATTATTGAAAACGTTGAAAACACAAACTTCTTAGGAGTTACTGTAGACCAACACCTAAATTGGAAAGCGCATATTGATAAAATTAATAAGAAAATTTCAAGTGCATGTTATGCCTTGTCAATCCTTGCAGAAACTACTAATATAGATGTGACTAGAAACGCCTACTTTGGTAATGTTTATCCACTATTAACATATGGTGTAATTTTTTGGGGTAGTTCCACAAATGTACAATCCACTTTCATTCTGCAAAAGAAATGTTTACGGGCTTTATACAATATGCATACAACGGAAATACTCAGAGATGTATTCAAAGAGAAAAAGTTTCTCACTCTTTGCAGTATTTATATATTCGAACTGTGCTTATTTATAAGAAACAATATGAATTATTTTAATCTTAAATCTAATTTAAAGAAGAATATACGTAGCATGTATAAATATAATATTAATTTACCTACAATCAGAAATACCATATATTATAAAAGTGCCCATGTAACTGCCATTCGTGTCTATAACCATTTACCTGTATTTATTAAAGAATTGAATGACAAATTGTTTAAAACTCATTTTAAAAAATGGTTGTTTGAAAATGTATTTTATAATATGCACGAGTTTTTTGGTAAAAAACATTCGTAACACATTTTGTAATTTTATATTTGTAATTTTGAATCTTGTAATTTCTTGGCTTAGGTACTCGAACAAGTTACTTTTATTTTTATTTTTTATGTACTTATATTGCATACCCGACAGGGGTAGACTGTTGAAACCTTATTTTTAAAAACTGTAATATCTGCCTATGTACACAGTTGTGCAATAAATAGATCTTTATCTTTATCTTTATCCTGCCTGACACCTTTGGAGATGTGAAACCACTCTGTATAGGCACCGTTAATCCGGACACAGGCTCTAGAACCCCTATACAGAGATTTCAGAGCCCTAATTATAAAATTGTCCATCCCATACATGGATAGCACCTTCCATAATTCCTTTCTATTCACTCTATCATAAGCCTTTTCCAGGTCTATGAAAGCGCAATATACCTTCTGGTTTTTTGCCAGACACTTTTCAGTTATGCAGCGTAAGGAAAAGACCTGATCCGTACATCCCATTCCCTTTCGAAATCCCGCTTGCACATCCCATATCTTCTCATATTGATTGACAGGGTAGTAAATGTGACTAACATTTACTACCCTGTCAATCAATATTCTAGCATACATTTTTCCTACAACACTAAGAAGGCTGATCTCGCGATAATTTTGACATTCCTGCTGCGAACCTTTTCCTTTAAAAATTGGGACAAGCACTGCCTTCGTCCAGGCATCTGGGACCTGACCTTGTTTCCAACACAGGTTAAAAAGGCGATGCAGCAGGTTAACTATTAGTCCATCGACAGCCTTCGACATTTCAATCGTCACCTTATCACACCAAGCAGACTTGCCGAATCTCATACCTTTTAAAAGAGAATATAAAAGAGCTATCACAAAGGATCCATGTAGCACGTTTTAAAATAAACTTATAAAACAAATGTTTATCCAATTCTAGCCCCACACTGTCACTGACGTTGTTATCTGTTAAGATCGCCTAAAGACACAACTGGTCCAAAGGAAGGCTATACGGTATACCTACATAACATCCATCAAATAAAGAATTATGAATTATTATGAATCAACATTAATTTAGTTAAAGTTCTAGGAATGTATTAGTGCATGCCTGAGAAATTCGGACCATATCAGTTGACTTCGTAGTAATAGGGTTATGAAATAGATGGTTACTCAATACCTATTCCAATTACGGATTTGTACTTACAACAAATTGTAAAGGTGTGTCCAGATCTGACTGATCAGCTTCTAAGAGTCGTAGCGTTTTGTAAGCCAGTGTCCAACTTTGCGGACGGACATGCGCGGCACCTGCGAAGAAAACTGACTCACACTTATCGTGGGAAGTAGGCTTCATTATAGACAGCCACAGATGCGCTGTGCCTGTGGCTGTGTATATAAAACCTCACTCATGCGTGTAGCTGTTATGTACTCGTACTTAAAAAATATTCAAATGTGTTTGTTTCAGATTTTAGCTCGTTATAACTAACAAACACACTCTTCAGCTTTATTATAATTGTGTAGATAGTAAAATAATCGTTATCTAATAAGAACATAATATTAATGTTCTTATTAGATAACGATCTTGTTACGCATGGCGACCCTGCCAGTGCCACCAACATATAAACGTTTTGTTATTTGCCGCAAAAATGTTAAACGTGCATATCGTCGTATTAGCACGAGTCTTTTGACTGAAATGTTGATTACCGAAATTTTGAAATATTGAGAGAGGGATGCAAAGTACTCTGATGTGTGTATTTGGCCAATTGGAGGCCAGCATGAATAGGTATGATGCACAAGGAACCAAGAACTTTCAAGGTGACCACAGCGTGGGAAACATGACGTATTTTTCTCTATTTCCGCGGATATCTAGGCTCAAATGGCCAAAACAACAAATAAATGTTTAAATTGACAAACACATAAATTATTACCTAATGTAATAACTATGCACATTGTCCCGTTCCATAATGTAATTAATTCTTTGCAAACTAATATAATAGTTTTCCAAATGTACTTATTTGAACAATATATGTAGCGACCTTTCCTTTGAAGTCACAGCCTGCGACCTACACTAAATTCGCTCGACTGGTTCATATAGCAATGCAATAAGGTAAATGTAACAAAATATTCGAAATTAAATTTCGAAGCAGCATTTATTAAACAAAGGCTGAAAGTGGTTTCCAACTTGCGAACTTCAAAGTGAATCTATTGAATATACAGCAGTTTTAAACAATTTAACTATGTCTGTAAATTAGCATCTATGGATTTAATTGGTGACACCGCAGTGTTAGGGCCGTGGGGGTAAGTTTTGCGAGGTAGGTAAGTTGGGGCGAGCGATGTAGGGGCGTGCGTCGTGGGAACAATAGCTGGGTGTCGTCCAGGACACCGCACGACGGCCTTTCTCAATTAATTTGGAAACAACTTGCCGGTTCGACTCCAGCTCGAGTAGTTGCTGCGGTTCATAAAGTTTATATTGTTTGCCTTCTTCGTGTGGTTGGTCAAGTGAAATTAATGTTTGTTATGCGAGGTATGAGCTCGGCTAAATGAAGTGAACATTACTAATATTGGTGTACTAGAGGACGCCAGCAGCTACGCCTACATTTTTTTAAAATTTACCCTTTTTGGCCGATCCCGTGGGAATCTCGGGAAATCCCTTCTTGGTGCACCCCTACGGTCCCCAAGGAATATACATGCCAAATTTCAGCTTCCTGCGCCCAATAGTTTCGGCTGTAGCGTGTCTGTCAGTCAGTCAGTAACGCAAGGATTTTATATATATTAAGATGATGTTATTATGCTTTCAGGTGTCCTATATACTCAAATATGATGATAATGAAAAAAATGATTCTGTTTACAATTTCATCACTTGGTAAAAATAAACTATGATTGGTATATTTGCTTTCTTGCACTTTTGCGTGCTCCTATGTAAACTATATGGTGGTGTGGATACTTTGATAAGAAATGGTGATCTTGAGGCGTCCTTTGTAAATATCCTTACATAAATAAATAGATGCGTAAACTGCCAATAGAGTAAAACTAGTACTATTAAAACAGTCAAATATTATGAAGATGTATATACTAGATTAAAAAAAATAATTTTAGGAAGTCTCTGAAATAATAAAATAATTTAAATACAATACAACAGCCATTTAAAGTTTGTAGAATAAGATGGATTTTGCACAATTATAATTTTTATATCAAACAGGCATATCGTGATCCCCTCCCGTGGGATCTCCACCTTGTCGTGGTGTCAGTAACCGTGGGTTTGAGGTACACCCACGGTGAAGCTAAGCGGGATCCCGGGAGGGGACGCTCCACGTGCTCCGCTCGCTCCTGCGTAGGATGCGTCCCAACGTGCGGGTGCGGGGGAGTTCTGTCTGTCCCTCGCAGTCGGGTGCAGTCGCGGGAGGAGAGGCGTGTCGGTATTGCGTTGCCGCGCGCCCTATCTCACGCGGCCAAATGGGGGCACACCATGGTTGCGTCGCGGTGGGGCCGCAGAGGAAGAGAAGATGCGGTGTTGCGTTGCCGTCCTCCCTATCCTCTGCGGCCGCTGGATGTTTTGGCGGTGGAACCCAACATCTTCATCCGCCGCCAAGGGGGTTTTGTTCGGGGCCCGCCTGACCATCTAGCGAGCCAATACCCGTCGGGGGGTAGCGAGGAATGCTTCGGTAAAACCCTACCCTCCGACACATGGGTACATGAGGAGCACGGGTTGGTTTTTAGTCAGTAAGAGTCTGACAGTCCCCTTCATCCTTCACCCCCAGGGTGGAAGAAGACTTACTCCAGGAGGATTTTCCAACCCGACACAAAAAAAGGCATATCGTGATAGAAAGAGCAGTAAGGATAAAGCATCATCATCATTATCTCCGTATATATACTGTCGCACTGATGCAAATGGACCTCCTTTCCCTATGAGAGAAGCGTTAGAATAATTTCCACCATACTGGCCTAATGCGGGTTGACAGACTTCACATTTCTTTCGAGAAAATTAATGAAAATCTCAGATATGCAGATTTCTGGGCTTCACGATGTTTTCTTTTTCGTGTAGCTGCGATAATTATTATAAACAATTTAATACACTCTTAACATCGAAAATTCAGTGTAGTACCTACAAAAAATATAATGACTTGCCTTCGACCACAATATATCGATGAAAGTCTCTGAGATCACATATTACTAATGACGGTTTGATGTATTTTTATGTTGAAAGTTCGTAGATACGAGGGTCAAACTGAAAGTTCTTAGAAAATCAAAAACTGATTACATTAGCCAGTTATTAGTTTTATTATATCTTTTCAAAATATTGTCCATTGACGTCAATACACCGCTGCATGCGATGGAACCACTGGGAAAAGCACTTTGCCCACTCGTCCTTAGGGGTCTCTTCAATGGCATCGCGATACGCAGCCACCGCTTCTTCAGCATTCATAAACCGCTTTCCTTTAAGTTTTTCTTTAATTTTTGGAAATAAATAAAAATCACAAGGCACGAGGTCGGGGCTATACGGTGGGTGACCCAGTAATTCAACGTTTGATGTCGCCAAATAGTCGATCGTTTGCTTGGCGGTGTGCGACGAGGCGTTGTCGTGGTGAAGGAGGATCCTACTGCGAGGTCGTTTCTCTCGAACTTTTTCCAAGACAAGTGGCAAACAATTGGTAGTGTACCATTCTGCAGAAACTGTTTTTTGATCCTCTAACACAATTGTTGCGAAATGACCTATCCTTCCAAAGAACGAGGCCACCATTTTTTTTCCCGCACTTCGATCTCTCTTCACTTTAGTTGGCAACTCCTCGAAAGGAAACACCCACTGAGCAGATTGTCTTTTGGTTTCAGGATCATAACAGTAAATCCAGCTTTCGTCACCTGTTAGTATGTCGAACACAGCATTTGAGTCACCTCCGTTAAATCTTTCAATCATTTTACGGCACCAATCCACACGATGGAGTTTTTGAGCCTTAGTCAAATTATTAGGTATCCACCGGGCGCAAAGCTTCCTGACCGCTAAATGTTCGTGGAGGATTTTGTGCACTTGACTCATACCGATGCCTAAGCTTGTCCGAATCTGCTGATAGGCCACTCTTTTGTCAGTCTCTATCATACGCCGCACAACACAGATGTTATTTTCAGTCGTCGCCGTAGAAGGCCGTCCCTCACGTACATCATCAGTGAGATTAGTGCGACCACGTTTAAACTCATTAAACCAGTTGTAAACAGTTGCACGAGATGGGGCTTCATCGTGAAAAGCCAATCGTAGTCTATCATAACTTTCTTGTTGACTTAAATGACATCGAAAGTCATAAAAAATCATTGCACGAAAATTTTCTCGTGTTAAATTCATGTTGACGTGACACAGACAATTTTCAATTTGCCGCCAAATCGTAAAACAAATGACAAATGAATGAAATATATACTCAGTAACATTGGCAAAGAGTTCTTTTTTCAAATTTTAGAATATTTTTTTTATTATATTGTTTATAAGTGGCCAGTTCTAAGAACTTTCAGTTTGACCCTCGTACTAAGGAAAGATTTTAGAAAACTTTCCATCTAAGGTAAACAAGGGATGGAAAGATTCTGGTTAGAAATTAATGTAGGTCACATATATCGGCAATTTATGTTTACAATAGGTCTATCATGACTATTGTGTAGATATAGGACCTTAAATGAATTAAAAAGAAAAAGTATATCGGTGTTTTTGCTTAATACCCTATCTACAATCGCTCTGTGGAAAAGCTAATATGCAGCCAAATCCGGTTAGACTAGTATGTGGACCCCGGGTTGCAACTGAGATAATGTTTAGAAGGAAGACTCACCTTCAACTATTAAAAAAAAAAAAGGTTAAAAAGAAAGTACCTACACACACAAATTAAAATATATAAAACTATTAAGTATTTACCACACTCGATAATTATGAGCAAGCATGTTAACCAAATTATTTTTAAACTACGTGTATTATCATTTGCTGAAGAAGCCTTTTCTATTTATTCAACCTTTATAACCATTAAAAAGTAATATTAGTATGGATTATGCAACCCATACAAAAAGAGTGGTACACTCTTTTTACCATTAGAGAGGTTCAAGAGACCGCCTAAAAACACTTTTTAAGCGGGACATACAGTCTTTGATTTACAAGTTATAAATAACCATAGGTATAATAAATTGCTAAACCGTACGTTTCGAATTGAAAAATAAAATGTCGGCTTTGATATTAATAATGACATTTTCGTCAATCGTGGCGGGCCTGTCTAATGGATGGCGGTGTTGTCCATGAATATTTATGTGTCGTTTCGATTTAGTCTCACTGGATTTCCAATTGCTGACACTGTGCTTTACTGTGTCTGGCTTTTTGGAGTGTACGGGAAAACCAAGTAGGCAATCGTGTTTTGTACAGTACTTAAAAACTCAGAAGAGTTTGTGACACTTATAAGTGAGACTAGTATCGCGGTATTTTTTTCAAGGTAGTTAGAGCCTTGCTGACTTCAGCGTGAATGGGCCGGCTCGACCGGGGAAGTACTGCCCTCTCACAGAAAATCGACGTAAAGTAACAGTACCTAAACTGTTGCGTTTCGTTCGGTGAGTGAGAGTGCCGGAAGCCCTATCCCCTATTCCTTCTCCCTCATCCCACTCCTCATCCTATCCCTTTTCCCAACTCCAAGGGGCGGCAACGCACTTGTGACTCCTGTGGTGTTGCTTGTGTCCATGGGCGGCGGTAATTGCTTACCATCAGGCAATCCGTCTGCTCGTTTGCCGCCTATTAACAAAAAAAAATCTTACCTATATATATACAATATACCTATCATTTAATTCTGCAAACATTCAAACACCCCTCTACTTAGTTGTTTATTGTTGATTATTATCTGTGGTGTGCTATATCCCGAAAGACAATAAACAAAAGTAGGTCTACTATTTAGTACTCAACTCGTGGAGTTTCAAAAGTTTAACTTATCTTTAAAATGCGCAACAAGTTCAATAAGAAGTAGGTTAGGTAGGTCGTTCTCAATAAGTACTTGAACATGGGCGGAGTTTCGAAATAATATGATATTTGTTTTTATAAGCAAGTATTTGTAAACGGGAAATAGAGTACTCTTGCCGGCCACACAAATCAACACAACTTCTTAGCAACAACGTCGCCGTATCAACATATTTGTGTATTTGGATACTAGGCCTGCCACAAACTTCCAAGTCATATTCAAAGCCCGATATATCTTATCCCTGCGTCTGACACGGAGGCTACTGTGCTAGCTAGCCGAGCCTCGGTCCGCACTTAAGCCTTAGCAATGAGCCGTAAATTTGCGATATTCAACCCTTCTGCGCCCACCAGACATCGGACCACTAATAACAGTGTTTTACGTTGTATTTTAGATAAGCTTCGGTCTGCGGCATTGTCTGTGGTTTGTAAAGTTGGAATAAATGTCAAAGAGATGGTTTGGCCTTCTATGTTTAAGATTTATTATGTTTTTCAATATTTGACGGCGTTTACCTGCCTTTTTAAGATACCTTAGTAAACTAAAAGGAACCCTTATAATTTCGCCGTGTCCATCCGCGGTTTTAAGCAAAATCTATAGGCTAAAATTTGGCATCGCTATTGTACATTGTAACCACGCTGACAAAACGTATGATACAATTTTGCCCAACAATTTTGTTTACTAGTATCTCCCAAATAAGAAAGCGATTTATCCTTATTTTATTACAACATTGTTTGTGTTACCATTAGAATAAAAACACAATGTTGTTTTTTCTTATTTCAAAAACACTAGGACTTTAATATTTTTCTTAAATAGGGATTCGTTCGTGAAATATTTGGGTAAATTTAACAATTGTCATGTGTGCCCCATCCTCACAGAATTTGGAGCTTAATATCTTCTAAACTGTGAAATTTAGGTAAACTATGCTTAATAGTGACATATACATAAAACGAAAATTATAATAACTAATTTGACAAGTTATTCATAGACAATTGACTTAAGCTTCTACTTGCGAGCGATAACATTAATATTGTTCTTGAGTCCTGCTATCCATATGTCACTGAGTAAGGGGTATTACGGAACCCTACATAGTGCGTGGTTCCACACGCACTTGGTGGGCTTATTATTTATTTAAGTTCATCTTTAACAACTCAGTTGCTTTTATTTCTGAATTTATTTATATAAAATTAGACTTCAGGCGCGGCTCTGCCCGGGTGAATTACCTATTACCTGGAAACATTCGTCGCCATCACGCAACCATTGGTGGAAGCCGTACAAAGTCCCGTTCGGTCTTTTTTGACTTTATCACATTCATACAGACAGACAGTATAAACAACAAATATGTATAAAAGGAACAGGTACCAAGTACTAATTCAGTAAAAAGCATTGTAGATTTACTTGAATATTTAATAGAGACGCTTAATGCAGAAGTAATTACTTAGTCAGCAGTTAATTAGTCACAACAACAAAATATACTTCACGTGATATAGTCAAATTTTATTTAAAGAGCGAATCTTACTTAATTTTAATTAATAAAGTGCTTTTGGCACGTAACGCTTACATTATCTAAACAGAGACGGTTTTGTTCTTAGCGTTTGTACTTTTAACGCGGTAGGTTTTGAAAGAAAAAGAAAGTTTTTGGTTGCAGTATCATAAAATATTTTCATTCATATAAAATTCTTCCAATACCGACTTACTAACACACAGCCATAACTATTAGGTGCAAGAAGATGTGGCTTGAGTTCCAATAGGGGTGTATTACATAGCGATTACCCGAAATTTCATGGGATCGATTTTATATTTATCTGATCAATACCCCAGATTGATGAGAAGATTGGTGCGATCTGGTAGCTAGGACTTGCCGAATTATTTTTTAGCTTTTAGTACATAACCTAACTACATATTTTTTATTGTAATAAAACCGTTTAACATAAAAATGATTTTTATTTTATTTTATTTTCAAGTTTTTAGTTTTCAATCAATCAAACATTTTATTTCGCGTGGCATAGACCCATAGATAAATACCTTACAGTCTAACATATTTATAGTGGTTGTTAGTATAAATATACTTATAAACTATGTTAGTATCGCTTCAATTGCACGTTGGTGATGTGCGCTCGTGTGGCACTTGTCCGTGGAAGCGACGGAACACCACTCCATTTGGCCAAAAGTAATGGTCATCACATAGCGACCATCTTGCCACTTAACTTCGTGTGTGTGAGATATAAATTACCAGTTTCATCAAGTTCATAAACTAGATTTTTGTGTAGTTGTCATCAATTTTGCTGCCTTCACTTTGATGTAAGCCAGTCGATATTATGACGGTAAAAATAGATGTATTGTTAAGTTTGCACGACTAAGTCCCATTGAAGTCACTAGTATGATGTATAGAAATAACGATTGTTTGAAATATTTTCTTCATCATTCAGCCTTTTACAGTCCTCTGCTGGACAATGGACTCACCTTAATTGCGTCACAATAACATTGTGGGTCAATTGGAGGATTAAGCATACTAAATCACGCTAGCTCGACTAGCATAGCATTTGATGTAGAGTTTATCTTTCTTTCCTAAAGATACTATCTGCTTAGTGTTTTTTTCTTAGTCGGCTCTTAGAACACCCTCGGAATAAAATAGGGTAGTGACACTTTGTATTCTTAATCCAATTCTACACGGACAGGATTTTGCCTAAGTATATTTTATTCACTAAAGCTCACCTACCTAACCTACAATGTATCCCCTACCTATGTCTAAAGATTATCGCGTCTAGAGCAATCTGCGCAGTTTGATTACAAACTCGCTCCGCGCGGCTGTCGATACGATGCGTGCTATCATCGCGTGCAATGCGTGCTATCTTTGCGTGCAATGCATGCTGTTTGTGTGCATCGCGTGTTGATAGCTTCATAAGCCTCTGTGTATTGTGAGGTAATTAAGCGACGGTGGTGAAGACAGGGAGGATGTGGGCGTGAATCTATCCATTGTACAACAGACGTGGGATATTCGCGTAGTACACCTACACTAACATAGGTAAGTGATGTACTTACCTATGTTAGTGTAGGGGTATGTGAAGATGATGTTGAGTGTATGAAGAATAAAAAAATCCAAAAGACGAAATATCTATTTATGCTTTACTTGTACCAGTTACTGAAGATAAATATAGTAACTGTATTGGGTGCGGGGAAACGACTGCTGCGCTGCGCTAACAGAATAATGCGCCTTATATATACCTAACTAGACGTCGCCAGCAGCTTCGCCCGCGTCATTTATACATATAAACTTTCCTCTTAAATACATACATACATATACTCACGCCTTTTTCCCGTCGGGGTAGGCAGAGACAACGGAACGCCACTTGCTTCTATCCTTACAAACCTCACGCGCTTCCTCCACATTCATTACTCTTTTCATACATGCTCGCCGGTTCCGGGCAGGGATTGAATAACCGAAAAGATTTCGGTCAAATAGGTTAAAGGTATGACGTCATACCTTTAAATTTCGATACGTTAAAGTAATGGTATTTTTATGTTTCGGTATTATAATATTTCATGCATTTTATCGCACCTGTCCTTTATTTCTGTGACAACTTGAATTGTTCGGGCCAGGGAGCCTCTTGTGTTAGAATCTTCTAGGAACTGTTACAATGTAACGCAGAAGTCTCGAATTCGTTTCCCTTTTCTTAACTTTAGTGTCAGGTTTGACATCTTCATACAGCGTTTCGCAGTCCACTGCTAATTAGGCCTGTACTAATACAGCGTTTCGCAGTCCACTGCTAATTAGGCCTGTACTAATTCGTTTTATAGATTTTTTATAGTCAATAGAAGAATTTGATCTATGATACTTTGCTGACCAGGCAGGTGGATACGGATATGGATATCTCTTCCCAATGATAGTAGATGCCTCCTGAATTTTACTTAGTCCCCTCTTATGACGACTAAGAAATGAAACCTATGCTATAATTGTGTTTTTCATAAAAATAACTTTACGACTCGGCGCTATTATTTCTTTCTTATAACCTAATAATAATTGTAGGTTATAATAAGACTTCAAGTCAGTTTCATAATTCAATTAGCGAGGTTGTAAAGTTCGCTGCTCGCTCTTTGAACGGCGAGGACTTTCTGCATTCAATGCTAATATTACATTTTGAAGAATTTACGCCACTCCTTCTTGAGTAATCAAGACGAACAAGCGTATTCAAAGTTACTACTAAGACTTCCCTGAGATAAACACATTTAGACTTGTGTTTATGGCAGTATTAGAGTGAATAGGCTTGTGTCCTAAAATGTAATTAGAGATTGATTCGTTCCTTTATTAGATGTTAAACCAAAATAACTGAATTTTCTTCAAAAATCGATCGGCAACATTACTAATTACGGCTTTGTAAAAACCGTTTTGAATTTGCCACGAAAACGCTGTAAACCATCATGGCGGTTGAGTGATGTCACGAAGTGCAAAACAAAACAAACCGTGAATCAAGTCTAGTCTGGTGTACCCACTTTTATTACAAAGTATGACGTTTTAGTTGTATTTACTACAAAAACGTCAATAACATCAATGGCAGACACACTGTTGGACGTAATGCTCTCTGATTGGTGTTCACTGTCACAAGAATAAATACATTATTTTTAGTTTTAGAATCCAAAAATAACATTAATCTTTCCTTTTTATATTAAACTAGCTTTTGCCCGCGGCTTCGCTCGCGTAAATTCGGGGTTCTCTAGTTATAGTATATCATCTATGAACACAAATTTCCTTTATTGGGTGGATACCTTTACTGTTTTACGGCCATTTTCAATATTCGATCCATACATGGATTTTGAGATTCGAGATTCGTGTTTGACATATTTTGTATGGAGCTTATGTCAAAAACAAATCTAAAATCTACAGATCTATCTATAGATCGAATATTGAATTCAGAAGTTAGTAGTACTCAAAATGTTATCCGGTATCAGTGACGTTTCGCTAGAGTGGCCAATATGGCGACTGCAATTTGACTGTCAGAACCATTAGAATTTAACAAAATACTCGACAATCCGAATTTTGCGGATATATGTTGTCGACTCGAAATCTTTATTTTTTAATGTTTTATTATTCAGGTAAGGTTTCGATTGAGTCTACCGTACCCCTTGACGAAATTATTAATATAGATTAAACACTGCGATGGTAGTGCAGTCTGTCGGTTTCAGTGTGAAACATTACAAAATCAACAACTACTTACAAATTAAAAATTAACTAATAAAACATTTTCCAGTGGACTAAATTGTGAATCTAAACCATTCTCAAGTCCCCTTGAACATATACAAAAAAAATCATCAGAATCGGTCCAGTCATTTAGGAGGAGTTCAGTGACATACACACGCACACAAGAAATATTAAAGATTTTAAACTTTATGGACATCTACAAATCATAATGAATCTATAGATACTACTACAATCAAGCCGATTTATTCTTAGTGGACACCAGCCTATTCTAATGCCGTAATCCCAGCTGAGTTCATATGTCTTTCGATCACGTATAGGAGAGCTATCCAACATGCAAATTTGCTTACAATGTTTTCATGCACCGTTTAGAAGATTGTTGTCATACCCACATAAATGTAGTAAAGTCACGCTGCGCATTTGAACTGTTGAAAACTTCTCTGGACGATGTTTTGTTTGCAACTTGTAGTATCTAAGTATAAGTAAGTAGCATCCACAGACATAGATCTACATAGATAACGCAAATGCATGCACTTCGCGTGTCTGAACTCCGACCAAGCGTCGAGCTTGGTCGCCACTAACTTCAGTCCCCGCGCCTCCGTTTTACCGTTAAGTAAACTTTATTCACATTACGTTGCCGCGTTTGCTTCGGACGTTTGATCTGACGTTGTGTATTAGGAGACGATGAATATCGCACAAGCGATACTGTCGCGCATCGCTTCGACTTCGTGATACAGGCAACGTCACAGTAGGTATTAAAAAGTCGGCACGCTTATTTTCAATACAAATCGTGATAATTGCGTTAGTAGATCTATATCTGTGGTAGCATCACATCTTTTTGTTTTCCAAAATACAATAAATCAAATACACTACATTACTGAAAAGTTTTATAAACCTCCGTTCAGTAGTTTTTGCATATAAGAGTATCAAACTTCAATCCATCTATTCTCCCTCAAAAACTTTCGTGTTGATAATAATACTCGTATTAGGCTTAAATATTGGAAACCCTGTAAGTTTCAGACTATTTTCATTTAATGTTAACGAGCGCGAAGTTTCTATTCACTAACCTTCACGTATAAGATTACCTTAATTATTTTATGGCCCTACTATCAAAAATTGTGTAAACTAATAGTATCTTCGCAGATTAAGATTAAACGGTAATATCGAAGTAGTTATACATTTTCAAGAACAATTATCTACACTATTAAGTCGTTAATCTGTTATCTATGTAGATCTATGTCTACGTATCTATCTTTATATACCTGTGCCTATGACATTGTGCAAGAACAAGATGCAGTGCTTTTCTACCTAGAGGAAGGATCCTCCGTCCAAGTAAGATGAACATATTTGCTAGAATACTGCAAGACAGATATAGTTGAAAACTTGTGTATATGGATAGAAAACTCACGTGATAATTTTAATAGTGTGAGGATCTTCAATATTGTCCTCGTAGTTACGTCTTCTTCATAATGCGTTGGATCATATATACCTATTGCAGCTTTAGCTATGTACCGGGTGGCGCAAAAGTAATGACCCTATTTGGTTCAGCTACAACTTCGTTCCTAAATTAGAAAACTAGAATTAGTTTTTTAAATATTCATATTTGTGCCATGAAATTTAGTTGCATTATGATTTAAATATAATTTCTATTAAATGTTGACCTCTAAAGTTGAAGGCCATATGAGCCCTATTTATGACATTTTCCATAACACGCCGTAACACTTGCTGCGATGTTTCTTATTTCTTGGTGTATGTTTTCTTTTAAAGCTGCGAGAGTCTATGGTTTGTTCACATACACCCGAGATTTCAAATAACCCCAAAGAAAGAAGTCTGGGCGCCACACCATACAGTTACTTTTAATGGAATAAATGGATGTAAAGTAGTTTTTTGAATAATGCGCGGATTTTCTGTGCCCCAGAAGCGAGTATTCTGCTTATTGACATACCCCAAGATATGGCAATGCGCTTCGTCACTCATAATCAATTTTGAAGTAAAAATATCCTCTTCAAGGTTGAGGTTTATGACGCGATTATTCCACGTTCTTGAGGAGTAAAGCGGTCCATGATCATTTTTAGTGAATTTTACATTTGATTAATACAAAATTTTCAATATCAGATTGACACGAGAGTTCATAATAAAATTACTTTTGCGCCAACCTGTACAACTGCATATTAATGTTCCTCTTCGGCCTATCGTAGTCCACTGCTGGACTCTAGTCTCCTAATGTGCTGCACAGTAAAACTATGAGTATATAGGAGGATTTATTCTGCTATACTATGCTGGCCAGACGAGTCTTGATAGAACTTCATCTACCTCATATTGTAGAGGACTCAGGTGTATTTTTGAGGCGATGAAATAAAATATTACGTAAAGTTCTAAAGCACGTCATTTGCGAGTAAGAACAGAGAGGAATTTAACAATTTAAAATATAAATACTTAAATAACTGAGGAGTAATCTGGCCTAACGTTGCGTTGCTCTTCACCTTTTGATAGGCGCTTCAACATACCTCCGGGCGTTGAAAGCTTCTCTTTCAACAAACTAAATATATTCGCTTATAGGAAGCGGGCACAGTTTAGTGAAGGATCTTCTGACGACTCCAGTCGAGGTCTTGATGTCTGCCACACGAGCAACTTGATCAGTTCCTGGGTAAAGAGCCACGATTCTACCCAGCTTCCATTTCAAAGGCGGCAAATGATCCTCCTTCAATAGAACAAGTGTGTCGATTTTTAACGGATCATTATTCGTTTGCCATTTGGTTCGCTGTTGAAGCTCCGAAATAAACTCTTTGCTCCATCTTGTCCAAAAGTGTTGCCTAAGTTGCTCAATGCGATGAAATCGGCTGAGATGGGTCGTCTTATGTACCTGGAGGTCCTTTGTAGGCAGAAAGTAAGAGAGCGCCCAATTAAAAAATGACCAGGGGTCAGAGGCATCAGATCTTCAGGGTGCGATGATAACGGAGAAAGTGGCCGAGAATTTAATATGGCTTCGATTTGAACCAAAGTTGTATTTAATTCTTCATAACTAAGGTGACAATATTCCAGCACTCTCAGTAAATGAAATTTGACAGACTTTACACCCGCCTCCCAGATGCCACCGAAATGTGGTGAATAGGCGGGAATAAAATTGAAGTTTATTCCTTCATTTGAAAGGTCACTGGATAGGGAATCGGAATTATCCTTTAAAAACCTAGCCAAATCATTGTATGCTCCCACAAACGTTGTCCCATTATCGGAGTACATATCCGCAGGTTTCCCTCGACGAGCTACAAACCTACGCAATGCGGATAAATAACAGTTACTTGTCATATCACCTACCAGCTCTAAGTGTATGGCTTTAGTGGTGAAACATATGAATACCGCGATATACACCTTAACTATCCGACAGCCTTGTCCTTGACGACTAGCGGATGAAATGGGACCTGCGTAGTCAATACCTACCGTTTGGAAAGGCGATCCGCCAGATGAAAGGCGCTGCTGCGGTAAATTACCCATCAGAGGAGCTACAACACTTCCCTTCATTCGTGTGCACCGAATGCATCGACGATAACAAGCCTTTGCCAAATTACGACCACCTATAGGCCAATAAACTTCCCTAATTGACGCCAACAATAATTGTATAAGTATTTGCTGTAAGTACCTGTCATCAGGATGTACTATATCCTGCCGGTACATCTTTTCAACATCAGCTATCAAGACATACCGATGTTGTCTGAATCGCAATAAAATAGACAACAAGTCATCCTGTACAGGAGGTCCGACCAACTGAATACTATTGTATGTCACACCCGTAGAAGTAGGACTACTCGCGTTGAATACGGCCCGCAATTTAGTGGTGGTACTACCACAGAATAGATAGTTCTTACGAAGTACTACTATCGCGAATGACACCGTGATGGGGAATAAAATGGGCATTATTCTCTGAGCTAAGTTTACATTCAGACATATGACCCAACGTCTCATATTCTAACATAAATTCGCGATACATTTTGCCTAATGTTGGTTGTCTCATTAAACGACGCTCTAACAAGAAAAAACAATGTTTAGCCCTATGTAAAGAATCCCCAAGAACAGCTGGATTATCCTTCAATGGTATTCTCACACAAAAGCGCCCATCTCCTAAACGTGTAGTATTTTTTATAAAAAAACGAAAATGAAAACTTAAAAATCGCAACAAACATGTTAACTAATTACGTATTTAGTTTCTTTTTAAAAAAAAGAGAACCGCCTTCAAAAAATCAACCCACTGAAAAGTGCGAAATAAATTTTTACATACGCTACCCCTAATCCTTTCAAATTTCCTTTCGAATTTCTCCCAAAAACTAATTACTAAATTAAACTAAATACTTAGTTTTTGAAGTCGGTGCCAAACCAAATCCCTCTAAAATCCTATTGTTTGGCGTCATCCTTTCCAAACCAGCGCATTTTTTGAGATTCTTTATTGATTTGATACATTCGTCGAATTTTTTTCTCTGTTTGCCAGTATTCTTTTTGTGTTTGTTGGTTTTGGCGTTTGGGCGTTTGGGAAATTACCCAAAATTTGGGTCTTTTCCCAAACGCTTCTGTGGTATCCCTAAAAAACATATAAGCTGCAAAATTAAAAAGTATCGATGACTTTTGGCTAGCTCAACATTCAACGACCTATTGAATTCGATTGTGTAATACTAAAATCGCGGTGAAAATAAAATAGCATTTTTTGGTTGATTGATGTAATTTAGAAATTATTTCCTTATGTAATGATACGCTATTTGTATCATTCTATCAATATTTTCATGTATAAATGGATATTATAACTAAAATATCGTACTTACGAATAAATGGTTATGTTCTCACATTTCCGCTCACTATGGCTTTTACAGCCTACAATGTAACAAATCACCATAATAAATCTGAACCAATGATATTTTCACTAAGCATTCACAATTAATAACAATAATAACACAATTTTTCGCGGCAATTATAAAGAGCTCAAACGTTTGTTGGTCACAACATTCAGTTGTGACCAACAAAAAAAACGAAAACTCTGACAAAGACAAAAAATGCTATCTTTGTCTCTTTTACTCTTATGTATTTCTGTATGTCATTATCTCGGTCTGTCACGGTATTATTATTTGCTTGTCAAATCAATAGAGATACATCATCCTAGACTCAAACTCATCTCTCTCTGTCATTTGAGACTCAAAATTATCTGAGATTCATTCTAACCTCGTTTGTGTCTCGTCATACTGAGCATACAATAATTCTAGCTTACCTAGTCGCATCTCTAATTCTATTACATCTTTAGATGTAAGGGATGTAGTATCCAGTGACTTCACAAATGTAGAAAAGATAGGTAAACGACCTTTGAACGCACTGCGTTTTTTTGTAAGTTCTGCTATTTCCCTTGCCACGTCCATGTCAGACTTATCACCTTTCGTTGACATCATGGGATACGGCTGCAATGTCCTGGAATTTTATGACAATACAAGTTACTAGGTATCTATAGATTATGGTAACAGTTGTTACACCAGGTTACAGTTAAAGTTTGAGCGTTGATAAATTAGGTTGAATACAGTGAATTACTTACAACAAATAATAATTAAACGTAACTTTAATAAGGTTTTTAGATTAACAACACAAAGTGATAATTAACCCTAATATAGCCTACTTGTCTCAATATTAACGAGCTAAGACGGAAACTAAAAATAGAAAGTTATTTAGCCACAAATATTAATGCAACAATCACGAAAAATTAACTAAAAGTCTAATGACATTGAATGAAATCAAGGTTAACTTAACCCGTCTATTGCTCAATGACAAAGCAAGTTGCAAACAAAAATGGGATAATTTGTGCAATTACTAACCTTATAATGAACTTAACTATATTTTATACTACCTTTAAGAGTGTTGGGTTATTTTAAACGATATTAACACTAATAATTGTCCAAGCCACTTTTTTCAAGCACCTCAGGTTTGCACCACGTTGCGTACAACTTTTCCAAATCGCTTATTTCTTGATTATTTCTCTAAATTTGCGCTTTTCTTGATATTTAATTATAATACGGCACGTATGCGACCATGTAGAGAACTCAGGTGTATTTTTGAGGCGATGAAATAAAATATTACGTAAAGTTCTAAAGCACGTCTATTTGCGAGTAAGAACAGAGAGGAATTTAACCATTTAAAATATAAATACTTAAATAACTAAGGAGTAATCTGGCCTAACGTTGCGTTGCTCTTCACCTTTTGATAGGCGCTTCAACACATATTAACTTCTAACTTTCAATTAAAAAAATCGCAACCAATCCATCCTTAAACTGTTATTTTCCAGCCTCATCCAAAAAGGTTAACTTAATGACAAATAAATACACATATTATTCGGTTCGTTCAGACAGACACACAGAACAGGGCAAATATTTACACACCCTTTCAGAGTTGAATGAATTTCGATAACGGTTGTAGATTTAACCGTTTCATTCGTGCTATACCGGTCTCTAGGACTGTTTGCGAGTGGCACTGAGTAAGTGTATACTTATAAATACATATGTTATGTATGTAAATAAATATTCTACCACATTAAAACACCATTTACCCCCAAACTAAACAGAGCTTGTATTATGGGTACTTGACATTGGATAAACATACGTACATAATAATATATACTTATTTTTTTATATACATAGAAACACCCAGCTCAAGACAAACATCCATGTTCACGCACACAGATGTTTGACTTGAGCAGGAATCGAACCCGCGACCTACAGCGTGGCAGTCGTTACACTCCCACCGGGGTCGTCGTAAGTGTGTACCTATACATACATTGATATATTATGTATATAAGTGTTACTATAACAGAAATTAATGTTAGAGTGTTTGTTTGAAATACGAGACGTGTCTCGTTGAAGGTACTTGAGAATATAATGGTGGTAATGATGGTATATGGAGTTGTTACCGAATTTCTGACGTGTCTATAACATTGGCTTATACAAGCATTTGTGTAACCTTCTACTTTAGTTGGTGTATGTATTATGAGTACGGAATTGGCTGGTTACAAGCCTTCACATAAAATCCAGTGAAATATTAATATATTTTGTTTAGCGTGTATTTGTAAGGTGATTTAATATTTTTGTGTTTCTTGTCATCTTAAACAATGACGACCTCTGACAAATCATTTGTTAGTTAATTGGTACGTGTGGATTTGATGTGGCTCACTGATTTCGAATTTTACATTCTAGTTCGAAAATAATGATTTTCATTATTTCAGCTGTAAGTATCTTCTGCTGATAGGCAACAATAGCCTAGTGGAGATACCAACGTACAGCCATGCAGTTCTCATTTCTAGCGGCAACATGAGCGCGAAAACCAGTCAGAATTGCTTTCTTTGAGTTGCAATAACTTAATTTTCTAAATCTTTTAAAAATCTATTTAATATGTTGGTCAGTTCTCATTTCAAATCTTTTTTAAATCTATCTTATCTGTTGGTCAGTACCAATTTCAAATCTTTAAATATTCTGCATTATACATATAACAGATAATACAGAATTTGTGTGAATTTTGAAATCTGCCGAGCTTAATCTAAAGCAAATAGTTTTCATTATAATAAAAATAACTACATTTATATTTATTTTATAGATGTAGTTACTATATATTATACTTACCAGAGTACAAATATTTCACTTCTGCCAAAGTTTATTACGTTCACAAACAACCATGTATGAAATATTTAACGGCTACTTATGACATCAGCCACTGCTACATAAACTATTTTGACTATTTAAACGGTATATTATGTTAGAAATAATTTGAGACTACGTTATGATATTATGAAGTCATGCATATTGTTTGCATATTCATTCGACGTTTCAATCCAATATGGCCGAATTAATGGTCGAATACGGTAATTGATTTTTGATTGAATGGAACTAAAGTTGTAAAGACTCTACAATTCACGTAAATGAGCGGCAACATGAGCGCGAAAACCAGTCAGAATTTCTTTCTTTGAGTTGCAATAACTTAATTTTCTTTACGATTTTGTGATTGTATGAATGACGTAATGGTTGCAGTGATCGTCTTGTCATGTTTACTGTGCCGAGTGTCGTAGGTATAGCCCCTACATGACACAAACCTTTGTACGCTTAACAAAAATTTGTTATGTATGAGTGGGTTAGCAAGATATATTGCATTTCAGTCTTAGTTTTACCTGTATGTTGGTAACGACTGCACAAATGGCACAGTCGTTTAAGTGGTGGCATCGCCCTTGCCAGTGCGTCGTGTGCGGTGGGTTCAATCCTCACATAGGAAAACAATGTTCACTCTGATTATGATACCATTTGCTCGGATACAATGAATAACATGAACACGCGTTAGGAGTCCGTATTATCATATTAATGAAAAAAAAAACTTAATTTATATATTTTGGACTTATTGTTTGTTAAGATAAGGCTTACTAAATAATATAAAGCGCATCAGTATTAATCCATCAATTTACGTACCTTCACCTTGTAAATCGTGTTCTGGTTTGCCGGTAATGATTATACATATACATTATAAAGACAATAGCCACACTAAGGTCTAACCTCGTATTTAAGACTTTATAAACATTTAAAGAACAATGATACTGATTAATTATAACGACGATTTTATTATTTTTTTTATTGAAAAAACAAGACTATAAAATCATGAAAATTTTGAATGACAGATAATTTAACAGACACGTAGTTTCTCAGAGTCAGCAGTTCACACTGATATATGTACAAAAATACAACTGATACAATTAATATATACACGCAGGCCAGGAAAAATAATTGTGCAATGGCATAAAGTTTTGTCCTACAATATTAATATACTAGAGGACGCCAGCAGCTACGTCTGCATTTTTTTTTAATTTACCCGTTTTGGCCGATCCCGTGGGAATTTCGGGAAATCCCTTCTTAGTGCACCCCTCCGGTCCCCAAGGAACAAACATGCCAAATTTCAGGTTCCTGCGCCCAATAGTTTCAGCTGTAGCGTGTCTGTCAGTCAGTCAGTAACGCAAGGATTTTATATATTAAGATTACAAAAGTTACAGCTTAATTTTAAACCATGATATGTCTGAAGACTTTAAACTTGGCACATTTATCAAACAAACGAGACAAAGCTGCCTCGAACCCAAACGCACTGAATATCCCATTATGATATTCATATTCACCCCACACTGTAGGCCGAAAGACAAATATCCTCAGACAGTCATTACTCATCCCATCACTGCAAACAAGTATTATAACACCACGTAGGTATCTGTTAGAGTAGAAAAGACTTTCGAGAAATATACGTTGAATTATTCATGTTACGTCTCGTCAACAATAAGGAACCAGTAAGTGTTAACCGTATCTGAATAACTGAGTATCGAACAGGTGGGTAGTTCGTAAATTGTTGGGTTGAAACGTGCGTACATGGATGATTAGAAAATTTTGTTATAGTTGAGTTCGCGGATACAGTATAGGTCCGTATAGCGAGGCATTTTGTTATTCTACTGAAACGTCGTAGTTCAGGATCACAATATCCTTAATCCTCTTCCAACTGTCTCTATTTTTACCTATTGAAATCAGTTTTATGGAAAACATCTGATTGATTGCTTGGTCGTTTAAAGAATCTAGTCTTTAACCGCCAAAGGACTGTCTTTGCGTCTGTTAGATATATAACCTCGAAGACAGCCATACCTGTTTCTGACTCCTGGGAACTAGAATTATCCCATCTCAGTCATTTTATGTCTCTATCAATGTAAAAGAATCCCATCTCAGTTATCTTATGTCTCTATCTGGAAAATGTCATGTAACCACTTGTTACTGAGATAAACCAGTATATAAGCAATAGCGCTAATTGCGTAGCTGCTAATGCAGTTCAGCACTATTCGCCATGTTACTGTAGCGAACACTGTGGCTGTGAATTATTTACCATTTGAAACACGATAACAGTGAAAACGTACAACAATACTAGTATTTAATTGCTAAAATATGTTTTCAGATAAATAATCTGGGTACTTTTATGTCTTTCATAACTATTAAAAGAGTATTTATCATAAAACTATTACGAAAATAGCAAGTTTCAAGAGTAGAAATAGCCATTCTTAAAAGTTTTTGCCTTTTATCACTGTATTTCTTGTCTTTGTCACGAATAATGTCACTTCACAATTAATATTTATTTATTTCTGAGTAAATCTATATAAGTATCTTTATAAAATATTCACCGGTTTCTTCCACAAGACAACTTTTATTATAAAGATCGCGGAACAAAACACAACAATGGCGGACGCTTTCGCAACTGAGACACAGATAATTATATTTCAATATTTTTTGGCACGTTTCGTTTCCCTCACCCTTCTAAAACGATTTAGTTGCATAGAATATGAAATATTCTAATAGTTACTACTTTCGTTTCTTGGTTTTAGTAAAACAAAACGTAAAAAATCCGCGACCAATAGGACGACTTTTTTAGAGCACGACCGTGCGTGCTGTAATCACGTGGGGGGTTAAACCCATTAATCTGTTTTAGTTCCGTCAGTTATCAGGTATACTCTATATGTAATAGATTTATTACAACGTCTACAAAAGCTTAATTCAAGTACTTGTATAAATAAAAATACGATTATTTTACATTTACTGCCACATTCGCAATGCAATGGATAGGACTTAGAGAGAGAACGGACAATAAAACTCATGGCCTCTCTTTTTAATCGCCAGTATAATGGTTATACATTTTATTTTTGTTAGGAGCTGCAACTGTTTCACGTTGTAAATTATCTACTTGTGCAAAATTAATAACGACTGATATCATACTCAAGCAGTAAATAATATTATGCCGGAATAAGTGTATACCGGAAACCGTTTCCAAATAAATATCATCAATTAAACGATCAGCATCTGTGCCTTACCATACCTAACACAGTACTACATCCTGAAATATTAAAATCATTTCTCAAATACTTCATAATCCACAAATCCACGAAAAACATAATTTGAAGCATCCCTTGGGCCCGCACCTCGTAAATATTGAAACAACATAGAAGCAACAAAAGTAATAATCTTTTCAAATATTTCAAAAGTAAATTACATATCAAATAAAACGAGGATACGTGACTCTAGCATGGAGAGAGAAAGGTGCGGGGCTGCGCGAGGGAAGGTTGTATTCAGACCGGATTTGTGTTGCCGCTGATTTGTGTGCTACGTGAGCGTCTACGGACGGTCTACGAGCTACGGGCTACGGCGTAGGCGGTACGCTAGCTTTAATTACGATTTATTATGAAAGACTACAATGAAGGATAATATATTTAATTACTGACGGGAGTAATACTTTGAATATGTTTTTATGCGTTTTTTATTGAAAACAGGGCAACGTAGGGATGGGATTATGTTTTAATTTTTCCTGCTTCTGTACTTTCGGCGCTTTTAACATTGTGGGTGTATGTGAGTGCGTATTATTAGCTACAACACACGTAAACAAGAATGATCTTATTATTTTTACATCTTTTAGGCTATCTCTTAATGGGTAAATAAGGTGTTTGAAAACATTAAGAATTAGATTACTAAGAAAACATTGAATCAACAATTTATTAGCAAAATATTTGGCAAAAACAATCAATCGATACGTGAAACTACCTATTCAACCATATTTGGGTGTGGGTAAACAATTTTGAATAATAATCTTAATATATGAAATCCTTGCGTTACTGACTGACTGACAGACACGCTACAGCCGAAACCGTTGCTGAAATTTGGCATGTGTGTTCCTTGGGGACCGTAGGGGTTCATTCCGCTGCGCGCGCGCTCGACGCACGGTCGTGTTTATCGATTAAATTGCGAGTACCTAAATACCGTTTTTGCAAATAAATAAACGAAGTTAAAATGGTGCAATGTAAAAAATGCAAACTGTTTTTATCTTTAGCTAAGGATGATACAGTGAAATGTAAAGGTGAATGTGAAAATGTTTACCATAAAAAATGTGTAAATAAACGATTCTTAAACAGTTCACTGTGCGACGACTGCCAGACAAATAAAAGCAGTCCTAAACAATCCGCAGATGACACAAGAATAACATTAAATCCAAGTGAAGAGTCTGGTGAAAACGTCTTAGCTGAGGTAAATAAAAAGTTAACTGTGATTTATAGCTTGGAAAAGAAGATTCAAGAGCTTACCAACAGCGTTGAATTCTATGCCGACATGTATCAAACACTGCTTGAGTATAAAGAAGAATCGCAAAAGAAAATAAAGGCATTGGAACAGAAAAATTTCTATTTGGAGAAATGTAATAAGGCGTTAGAAGAACGCGTACAAGAATTAGAGATCAGTGATAAAGAGAAAAAGATTGAAATACACGGATTAGAGAAACGGGCCAACGAAAACACAAAAATATTAGTGCAAAAAATGGCACTGAAACTAAATCTGGACCCAAGCGATATTGAAGACGCCAAGAGGGTAGGTCAAGAAAAACCTGAGGACACAAAGCCTAAGCCTGTGTTTGTTTCACTTCGGTCTAAATCTGCTCGCAACAACTGGATGCTTGTTAGGTAAGAAACGAAGATAACAAATAGCAACGTCTATGACAACGGTAGCGAAACGAGAATATACATAAACGAGGATTTACCAAAATATAAACGGCAACTTCTTTGGCTAGTAAGAAATAAACTAAAACCGAAAGGTTTTCAATATATTTGGGTGCAAAACTGTAGCATCTTGGTTAAAAAGAACAGTGACCAAAAAAAGATATACAACATTAGATCGGAAGACGACTTAAATCAATTCGAGGAATTCAAATAAACGCGGGCCTAATGAGGTGAGTACACACGAGGTGAATTTGAACAGCAAAATTCGATCACACATACGATAATAGCAATGAATTGAACTTTAAAAGATACTCTGATATAATGGATTTAAGTCGAGATATATACCAAAAAATATCGAACACCCATATATTTCACCTAAACATCAGATCACTTCGAAAAAACTTCAACGAGTTATTAGTTTTACTTGATAAAATTAAATACAATATAGATATAATAATATTAAGCGAGATAAATATAAAGAAGTCAGAACTTACAATGTACCACATAGAAGGATATAATACATTTATACATACTAGAGAAACTTGCAGAGGAGGAGGAATATTAATATATGCTAAGAATGGATTAAACTTTGAGGCTAAAATAGTAAACACAGAGGCTGTAGAAACATTGCATGGTCAACTGAACTGCGGGAGAAATACAACACACATTATTGCAATATATAGACCACCGATTAGTAACAAACTAACATTTATTCAGCAATTAAAGACCTTAATAAAAACTATTTCGCCATCTGATCACGTTATACTGATAGGCGACACCAATATTAACATATTAAACAACATAGTAAATACGACAGTAACAAAATACAAAAACACCCTGTGTGAATGAGGTCTACTAAATGCAATCCCGAGTAACCAGGTGACGCGCGAAGCGATCGCGGACGGCCGGCTTGAGTCATCGTGCTTGGACCATGTCTGGGTGCGAGCGGGACGGAGCGAGAGTGACGCGTGCGCGTATATACTCGAGTCGCGCATCGCCGATCATCACACCGTTGGAGTTGTATTAGACTTATGTGTGCGTGACAATGAATGTGTGAGTGCCAATAGCGAAAATCGTAGTGTGCGCGAAGTGATCAGTGAACAATTAATGGTAAGACAAAAGCTGGATGATTATGACTGGGCTCAGTTGCTTACGATCACATGCCCTGTATTATTATATGAGACTATGTGTAGTGTATTCCGTGGGATTTATTACGAAAGTACAAAGAAAATTACGTTAAATAATAAGAAAACTGTAAGACAGTCATGGATAGATAAGTATTTATATTCAATGTTACTACGTAGAGATTATTTATTTAGAGTATGGAAGGCAGATCCAAAGAATATGATTAAGCGTTTAGACTTTACAAAATTTAGAAATAGAGTTAATAAATTAATAATTAGGGCCAAAAATAATTATAGGCAGGAACAAATTTTAAAATGTAAGGGTGATTATAGGAAAATATGGGCAAATATTAACTTATGGTTGGGACGAAACAAAACTAGCATAGACGATGTTATTTTAAAGTATTTAGGGAAAACAGACAGCATTAAAGAAATTAGTTCAAACTTTTCTAAAACGTTTACGGAAGAAATAAAAGACATTAAACATGTTTGTAACTATAAGTTTCTAGATAGAAAGACGTATATCAAACCAAGTGTAGTAAGCTTTAGATTCTGTAAAGTGACTTCGACAGACGTAGAAAAGGTAATTAAAATATTGTCTTGTGAGAAAGCCCCCGGGATGGATGGAATACGGGTGCAAGATATTATTTATTTACGCAAAAAAATAAGTCCTGTGTTAGCTGCATTTATAAATATGTCATTATATGAGGGTTACTATCCTGACCAGTTAAAACATGCAATTATACGTCCCATATACAAATCAGGTAGTCATTTAGAGTATGCTAATTATAGGCCAATTGCGATATTATCTGTTGTAGACAAAATTACTGAAAAAATTATAGTTGGCCAGATTAGCGCATTCTTAGAACGACACGAAATATTAAGTGACGTTCAGCACGGTTTTCGTAGAGGGCGCAACACTGTATCTGCCTTGACGAGATTCTCAGATTATATAAACGACTGCCTAGACTTAGGAAAACAAATTATAGCACTATTCATCGACTACAAAAAGGCATTCGACACTTTAGAAATCTTACTACAGGCAATGGATGAATGCGGAATAAGAAGGCCCATAAATAAATGGTTTAAAAATTATTTAACTCGTCGCAAAATGAGCACAATTATCACAGGTGTTGCTGGGAAAGAGGCAGGCATTGAGTTAGGTGTGCCGACCGGTTCAGTATACGGTCCTGTCGGTTATATAATGCACGTTAACAGTGTGTCAAATGTCATTAAAAAATGTAAGGTATTTATGTACGCCGATGACATGTGTCTTGTTTATGCATCCAAAGACATAGCCGAGGTACAGAGGTGTATTCAGAGCGATTTCGAAAATATAACCAAATGGGCACATGACAACGGCATCATATTGAATCTCGCGAAAACTAAGTGTATGCACAGTCATTCACCACACAATCGCAACGTTAGATTTGTAAACAGTGATAATCTCGCAGTGATAGGACACACGTACGAATGTCTGCATGTGAATAAATATAATTGTTATTGTACTAAATTAGAGTATGTAGATAAGTTTAAGTATTTAGGTCTAATAATAGACAAAACCTTTAACTGGAAGTTACATGTAGAGGATATTTGTAATAGGCTAAGATCAGTATTATGTAAGTTTTACCAACTCAAACAAGTATTGAACAAAAAGACTCTTAGTGTAGTTTATTTCGCTCTTGCCGACTCGTTAATTAGTTATGGTCTCCTAGTATACGGGAGAACCTTTATAACATATTTAAATAATATCAAAGACTTAAAATTAAGACTGATTAAACTCTTAGTTAGTAAAAACATAAAAGATAAGTGAAATAAAGAGTATGATAAGTTATTCCCTATCTGTAAAATTATGCCCGTAGATAAAAAACTAGAATTTTTAATAGGATTGGAATATCATTACAATAATGAATATAAAATAAATGTTAAAATAAGTACAATACACGTAGGGTAAGAGAGAACAAACTAGTCCAACCAGAGATAACTAACTATTATGGTAAAAGAACATCTAAGTATTTAGTGCCTAAAGTGTTTAATAAAATAGATTTGTTAAGAGAAGAAGCTAAACTTAGTAAAGGGTCACTTAAAACAAAGTTAAAGAATATTATACTTAACTGCTGAGTTAAAAAGAAATAAACAACAAAAAATACAAAAGAAAATGTAGATCTATATATGTTTATTTATTATTATAGTGGAGGCAGCGATAGCCTAGTGGAGATACCAACAGACTGCCATGCAGAGAGTATCGGGTTCGAATCCACGGCGCGCACCAATGACTTTTCGGAGTTATGTGCGTATTGAATTGTTAATTATCGCTTGTCCCGTGCCTCGGAGAGCACGCTAAGCCGTCGGTCCCAGTTGTCATGAAAGATCTTTGACAGTCGTTACAGGGCGTCAGTACCTTCTAAATAAACTGACACTAGTCTAAACCATGGAATATCGCTATCCCTTCGGGTTGCGGAGGTCAGACAGGCAGTCGCTCTGTGGAAAAGCTAATATTCAGCCAAATCCGGTTAGACTAGAAAGCGGACCCCAGATTGAAACTGGGATAACGCTAAGAGGATGATGATGATGAGTGGAGGAAGTTAAAATAAAAGGTGTATTTAAGTATACCTATTTAGTTTATATATTAGTTGGCTAAGATCATAAAAATAAGTGTTAAAATATGGAAGAAGACATACCTAGAATATCTTTTTATTGTGCCATTGTAATAGGTATTGTTTGGTTTGCTTTTTATTTTTGTAAATTTATATGTAAATGAGCGCCTCTCGCCATCAAACGTAAAAGTTTGGCGAGCTTAGATATAAGAAAATATGGCTTGTAATCATTTTTAGTACTTAAATAAAATAAAAAAAAAATCTAAGAAGGGATTTCCCAAAATTTCCACGGGATCGGCCAAAATGGGTAAATTAAAAAAAATTGCAGGCGTAGCTGCTGGCGTTCTCTAGTTATATAATAAGGTTACGAGGAAAATTTTCTTCACTAATTAACGAGTAAAACTCGATTAACTTAAACTTTTATTAGCGATAAAATCAATGTTCTGATTACCTTTAAAGGATTCTACGGAATTCAACATTGTAAGTGGGTTGGTAGTTACTTGACTTGTTTCTTTGTATATAAAAAGCCAACAGATATATTTTTTAACATGCTAAATCTGATAAAAAATACTTATCATCCAATAAACAGATCCGTGAAGTTAACTGTTTTACGGATCTCCTACTATCATAACCGACGACCATTCATGACGAGATTAATGCATGTGGAGGAAGTGAAAGAGGTAATATATGTATTTCAATTTCAATATATTTATAAGCAAGGGCATCGCCAGCCGATCGCCTAAGGGGAAGGGGGGGTCAAGGACGCCAGCCGATGGCCTAGGGGGGGCAATTTGGTATGGAAAATGATAAAAGTATGGAGAAATAATAAATTTTAGGGTTTTTGAATCTGTAAGGGAGGGGGCAGCTGCCCCCCTGCCTCCCCTTGGCGACGCCCATGTTTATAAGTATAGACACAATACATATAACACATGTAACACCATCTAGTCCCAAACAACTAAGCAAAGCTTGTACTATGGGTACTAGACAATTGATTGACGTACATAATTTTAATTATGATAGATACCTTACAGAGGATTGGGTTGCGGAGGTCAGACATGCAGTCGCTCTGTGGAAAAGCTAATGTTCAGCCAAAATCCGGTTAGACTAGTAAGCGGACCCCAGATTTGAAAACTGGGATAACGCTAGGAGGATGATGATGATGACCTTACAGAATGAACATACATACAATCTACATTTTTTGTTAGTAAGAATACTTATGAACTATGTTAATAAAACTTGCACGATGATGCACTGCGTTCGTGTGGCACTTGTCCGCGGAAGCGACGGAACACCACACCCTTCGGCCAAAATTCCTCCTTCATGACGACATATAGATTTAGAAGTGAACCGGAGAATTATTGTTTAGAGTTCCATAGTCTCTGCCTACCCCAATGGCAAACAAGCGTGATGTTTAGGTAGATTAAAAAGACCTACCGAATTATTTATAAAAATAATTTATACTCGTGCGAAGCGGTGACGGGCCGCTAGTTTTATATAATTTGAAATAATATCTTTAAATAGTATATGAAAATAACACCAGATTAAAAAAAATGGAAATATATTACAGTTATCAAGATCTCAGACTAAAATTTCTTCCAATTCATTCGATTCTCTGCGTACTTAAAAAAATAATTCGCAGAAAACTATTTCTGGCAACTAAAAAATATTATTATTTTCATTTTTATTATCTAGGTGAATTGTAGGTATTTTTACTGTTAAAGATGCCACGAATTTCTCCTGTAGGTATATATTTGAATATAAAAGAGATAAAATAAGCAATGTTTTTTATGCTTTGATATAAAATAACTGGTCCAATAAATTAAAAGATACTTTTTGAGAACCTAACCTTAATCTAATTGTACAAAGTTGCCTTGATATTTACTTAACATAAATTTCTAGATTCTTCGCTATGTAATTCAATGTCTGGTAATTACGAGTAGTTCGAAAGTACGGCAGTTGGTTTGCTCTACTTTAGTTTATACTGACCTCTAAAAACCCTAAATATATAAAAAAGAAAATTGTGTGGCTTTGACCGTTGCTGTAGAAAGATTTTTGAGTGGAGGCCACGCACTAAACTACGTAGTAAGAATAAACACACACGATCATACATGTCACATGACACTGACACATCTTGTCATTTTAACTCCAACATAGGACAACAGTTAGGCTGCAGTATAGTACTCCAAAATATTAAATCCAAAAGGCAAAGAATTAGAGCTAAGTTTATTTTTAGAAAAGAATGATGTTAAAGTTTTGTCTTGTTCCAGTTGCTCATCTAACCTACTCAACAGAAATCCCTGCCAGCATTAAGTCATCAATACAGCGCTTTTACCTTTCATTACAGATATCGCTGACCCGTAACCATCCCAACTATTTCCCAAATCCAAAAGTATCTCTCAAACCTTCTGTCACATCGAATCACGTCACTCATTGTCCTAAATGTCACGCGTACATACATACATACATAGACTCACACCTGTTTCCCGGAGGGGTAGGCAGAGACTACGGAACGCCATTTGCAACGATCCTGACATACCTCTCTTGCTTCATTCACTCCCATCCAGTTTCTCATGCATGCTCTTCTGTTTAGGGTACTTCTGACCTGTCCTTTTTTTAGGATGTCTCCAATCTGGTCAGAGAACGTCCGCCTAGGTCTTCCCCTTCGTCCTGTCCCATTCACACTTGCCTTATATATCTTCTATGTCAGTCTTTCGTCATCCATCCTCTCCATGTGCCCAAACCATCTTAAAATGCCTTTCTCGATGCTTGTCACTACATCTTCTTTTACCCCACACCACTCTCGTATCACACAATTCTTTACTCTGTCAGTCAAAGACACACCACACATACTTCTCAGTGCTCTCATTTCTACAGCATTTATTCTACTTTCAAGTCTCTTCTGCCATACCCAACTTTCACTACCATACATAAGGGTAGGCACTAACACCCCTCTATGCACAGCCAAACGTGCCTTTTTGGATACGTTTTGACTGTTCATAAACGCCTTCAGAGCTCCATTCACACTATTACCTGCATTAACTCTTCTTTCAATATCTTCTTCATTCTTACCATCTCTTGTAAACAACGTACCTAAGTAAACAAACTCATTAACATGTTCCACTCGCTGTCCATCGATCAAAACATTACAAGCCGTAACACATTCCTCCTTTCCATGTCACGCGTACGTTTGAATAATACAATGTGTACCCCACGGCGTGACATGGTCTAACGTCACAGTTCATTAATAATGCAGAGAACCTTGGGTACGATCTTGTGAGTGAGGAAGCATTGTTAATATTTTTTTTATAGTCTCACGCCTGTATCCTCGAAGGGATAGGCAGAGGTGTAAATATTACACCCACATTTCGTCATTAATTTTCAGGTTCCCCCGTAATAGGGCGCGAGCCTATTGCCGTTACCGGGCACATCACCAAACTCCGGGCTGCTACTGAGTATTCGGAAAAACCCTGTAACACTTTTTGCCCGACCCAGGAATCGAACCCGGGAACTCCGATCAGCCGTCGCATACGCTATCCACTGGACCACGGAGGCAGTCTTGTTTATAAATAAGTTTGGATAAAGGATATATAGTAAGTAATCGATTTTAAACTTTCGCGATGTGTATATACATCATACAAAATTATTTAGCGGGTCTTAGTCGCGATAATTTATTTATTTCAAGACATAAATACCTCTGTTATTCTCCTACCTTTCTACCGGCTTGCAACGGTTGTGGTCGCGGAGGGACATGCTGAGCTGACATCAGTCCAATCGTAAGTAGTCCGTATGGTGACGGATTAAGAATACGAATTGTCACCACCCTATATCATCCCATGGGTGTCGTAAGAGCCGACAGGGGGAGCATATTATGCAGAGAACAGCACTGTAAGAGAAGGAAAACTTGATACAAACCCTATACCAACCCGTTTGGCCAGCGTGGTATAGTAGGCCAATTCCTCCTTTCAAAGGAGAGGCCTAGTCCAGCAGTGGACTGTTAAAGGCTGATGATGATATAGTAAGTGTTAGCAATTTACGGCCGGTCCCAATTTTTTTTATAACGTCACGCCTTTATCCCTGAATGGGTTGGCAGAGGTGTAATATTACACCCACATTTCGCCTTATAAATTTTAGGGGTAATAGGGAGTGAGCCTATTGCCGTTACCGGGCACATTGTTAGACTCCATGTGAATTCGGAAAAACTCAGTAATACTTTTGCCCAACCCGGGAACCGAACCCGGGACCTCTCGATCAGCAGACACATACGCTATCTATGGATTCGGAAATACATATGAGACATCTTTTGTATGGAGTTTACGTCAAATATACATCTCTAATCTGCAAATCCATGATTAAATCGCATTTTGAATCCGGTGGTAAGTCGGGTTATTGATAACCGAAATAATCCAACGATGCATGCTAGTGCAGAGGCAAAACACGTGTCAAAGCATTGTCGGTGCATAGAGTGGAATATTGCACGTTAGATATTTTCCTGGAACCCATTTCTGCATGTATCTATGTATATATCCCTTATTCTTTTTTATAAGAGGAGTTCGGTATTGTCAACCTTTTCCTATTGAAATATTCTCAATCTCAATCAGCCTATCGTAGTCCATTGCTGGACATAGGCCTCTCCCAACACGTGCTACAGCACACGGTCCTCAGCCTTCCGCATCCAGTCTGTCCCAGCCACCCTTTTCAGGTCGTCGGTTCACTTAACCAGGGGCCGCCCTACCTTACGCTTACCGAGTCGTGGTCTCCACTCTAGGACATTGTAATAATTATTAGGTGGTCTATTCAAGGGTGCATGGTGAATTTCTCTTTGCTTTTATTAGAATACTTTCGTATCACTACAATACAACAAAACAAAGCTGCCAGCGTTCTAGGCACGCTCCCAGTCGTCGGCGATGTGAGGATTTTCATGAAGCCCTCTAAATTTTTTTCTTTGGTACTATGTCGCATAATATCTGTCTGACTCTAAAGTAAGATAATAAGAGCCTGTCAGAAAGTAAACACTAGAGTTTAGTTAAATGTATAAAAAGAGAAAAATCTGGTGATTGGGATCTAAGAATTGTTACTAAAGTTACAAAAAATACTGAGACTAAAAACAATTTTCTTATGGTACAGAGGATAGTCTAAGCTCTGCAAAAGACATCGGAGGGCCAATACTCGTCATTATAATGTAATATAAATGCAATCAATGCAATGCATTATTGTTCTTATGCAGTATTAATCTAGTCTCGGTCATATAAGGTATTCTCTAATATTGAACAACGTCGTATGTCATGTCAAAGTCGTACTATATGTATCAAGTTAGACGACAATGACATTAAGTGTGGTAAAATACCCATTGTAAGTTAATTGAATCAAAAATCAAAATCGCATTTTCTTCAAAATACAGTATCGGTGTTTTTCAAAATACGATAATCGGGCGTGTAATTTCGACTGCCTCCATCGTCCAGTGGATAACGTATGCGTCTGCTAATCGGAGTTCCTGGGTTCGATTCCCGGATCGTGCAAAGTGTAACTGAGTTTTTCAGAATTCTCTTCAGCAGCACGTAGCTTGGTGATGTGCCCGGTAATGGCAATAGGTTCGCCCCCTGTTTCGTGCGACCTTTAAATGCATGGCGAAATGTGGGTCAAATATTACACCTCTGCCGACCCCTTCGGGGATACAGACGTGAGTCTATAAATAAATAAAAATTGAAGAAATCTTCTGCAGAGAGAGATCACTCATGTCAAAACACCAACACAAAATCTTTTGATCCACCATAACTTCTATATGTAGCGGTATGTTGTATCGTTTCAATCCTAACCCAGTGATTATAGGCCAAATAGTTATATTATAGTTATATGGCACTATTTTTAAATAAGAACTAACTTTTTTATTTATTCTGTTCACAATACACTGAGCAAGCTACGCATCCCAACAGACATGCCAACTCAAGTTACCTTAACTGTAACAATATTCAGAATATTTAAGCAGCAAACTAAAGAATATGCATCAAACTTAGAGGAGGAGGCTCCAAAATTTTCGTAATCTGGTGGTTCAACTAGCTTGTAGCCACGTACATTAGCCATGTACGTGGCTACACACACACGTGGCTATACATCCATTTGTTATAAGTTCCCATGTTCAACCGGTCAACTTTTGGTTGGGCAGATTTTGGTTGAATATTGTGTCATATTTGAGGTAGCGGCAGTTTACATCGGATTATGGTTATTGCGAATTCCAGTCTTACATACTAAACAGCAAAAAATTATTGGAGCCTTACCTACAGTTTTGTTGGTAAGGAAAAATCTTTGAATGACTGTTTACGATCTTCAAAAGCCATGATGGTCTGAAAAATGTTCTTTTTTTTAAAGTTGTAAGCAGTGAATACTCCTGTAATTTTTAAGGCAATTCCCGCACTAAGAATGGAGTCTGTGTCGCAGGCTTTACTTATCTTCAATTAGCGAACGTAAGGTAAAACTTACGTTCGTTGATTGAACATTTTGGGGCAATTCCACTAACAAAGAATTTGTCTTTAAAGCCCAAAAAAGATGCAAGAGGGCTATGTTTAGACTTGGACCCAGAGATAGCTGTAAACCATATTTCCAACAATATAGTTTTGACAGTACCGTCACTATACATTTATGAGGCAGTAGTTTTTGTTAAAACAAACCCACACTTATTTCAGAAATTATTTGCTGTCAATAACCGCAATCGACGTGATAAAGAGCGGCTCTGTATAGTACAGTCCAAGACCACATTAATGCACAAAAGCATATTACTATTCAGCAAAATACCGAACCAAATAAAAAAGCTCAATATTTCTCTATTTAAAAACCATCTGAAAATATAAGGTCTCTCTTGTTTGACCGAAAGGAATTTGACAAATGTTCACTTCCCAAAAAATTTTTCGCATAATTTCATTTGCCAAATTATTACTTAGCAAAAAATCTATTCACAAAAAATTGTAAAGCAAACATCATATTTGGGAAATTAACGTTTAAACTATAACTTGCTTACCAACCAGTACTTTTACCATTTTTTATTTAGTCAAATATTTCTGTTGGAATAACAGTTTTTACGCAAAATCGATAATTATCCTCGTCTAAATAGTTCAGTTCCGGCTAACCTACTAAAAACAATCTCTTTTTTCTATTAATGCAAGTCGTTTCTGGCACTCGCCGGCCGCTACCGCGGCACCGCTCGCTTTGCTCGCTCGGCTCGTGCATAATAGGTCACAGTTCTAACCTAACCTAACCTTACCAATATTTTAATAATTAACCTACTCTAACTACTTCCATAAATAAACTAATATCACCAAACGTTTATTGTTTGAAGATTGTATACTGTAATAAATCATTTGATTAAAGACCATATGCCATAATGACATTATACTTGCTAATATTTTGCCAAGTAAACATTTTACCAAATAAAAATATGCGTACTAAAATCATTCGAAATATTGCAATGGTATAAAAAAAGGTTGCTAAAATTTGTTTGGGTAATGAAATTTTGTCAAAATCTTTTCGGCAAAACGGCAGGATCTCGAAAATATATTTAGTTGATAAGTGTTATTATAATGTATGTGATTTTTTATCCGATTCTAAATGATTGATAATTTAACAATATTTCTTGTTAATCTTGCTCATGAGATTTCTTAAATTTATATTGATTATTACAATAATTGACACTGTATTCTCTAATTTATTGTGACATCTATTTTATTTTGTTATTATTTTTGTTTGTGACAAATTCGTAAACCTTGTATCATTGATTATTCCCTCGATTACAATAAAATTATTAAATATCATATTCTGCACTGTATAAACCCGATTCTGATTTAATTATATTATTAGACCAAAATATTTTTTATTAGTTATTTTGTAAGCGAGGTGGCTAGCGTCACCAGTGACTTGTATAAAAGACCTGTGCGAACGCTTAGACGTCCATTTTGTTGGTTGGCGCTCGAGCAGGAAGGTCGTTGGTGTTCGTTACGTACCTCAGCTAAGTGGTTATTTTGTTGCATTTATACCTACTTTTATTTATAAGCTGTCGGTTGTTTCCTTTGTTTAAGATATTAAATTCATTATAAAGCTAGAATAGCATTATTTTCGAATTGTATAGTGTGATTATTTAATTAAATCGAGTCAATTGGTAATCTTATATTGGCAATCAAATACCCTGCGGGTTTCTAAAATCAGAAGTGGGATTAGTAAACCTTTGTCCACAAGTGATTTTTAAGTTTAAAAAGGAAACAACCAACTGCTAGATTGTGTGTTAACGATGCCTCGTTCGTCGCGTTCACGTAGCGACTCTTCTGAAGTGAACTATCGTCGTAAAAGTAGAAAATCGTCACGGGGATCGCGTCGTATACGTACTCGTAGTCGTTCGTCTCGTTCTCGGTCTTGAAACTGCTCTCGTGGATACCACCGTCGCGAATCACCTATTCGAACACGCTACGACTCTCGTGGCCGTGCTAGCCGTAGGTCTCGCGGTCGTGATAGTTCTATGAAACAGGCGCTGAGTACTATAGTCGCACGCCTTGATGCTATAGAAGGAAACTCATCGAGTGTGCCGCAAACTCCACCTCGCCCTGACCAACCTCAAGATAATGTTGAACTACCTTCGATACAACAAACCTTATCCGATTTCATTAAGACAGTAGTTCCGAAAAAGTCTCACACCTACTTTGTTTCCAACTTTGATCCCGCCATCAATGATATCGAGGTTTGGTGCGAGGAGGTGGAGCGTGCTAAAACAGCAAATGGTTGGGGGCACTCTGAATGTTTATCGCGAGTTTCAAACTGCTTAAAAGGAGACGCGAAGACCTGGCTTAACGAGTGGGTTACTAACGATCGCTCCTGGACTAACTTCCGGTTAGAATTTACCCCATTATGTCCTCGTAAGCTAGATTACGCTAATATTTTATTTAACGTCATGAACACTACTTCGGACAAATATACTACGTATGGAGAATACGCTCGACGTTCGCTATTGCGTCTTCGTATTGTAAAAGGCTTAAGTAGTGAGTTGATGGTGCAGATTGTAGTGCGAGGTATAACAGACCCTCAAGTGCGAGCCGCAGCCGCGAACGCCGAGCTTACCACAGAGAACCTAGTCTCATTCTTAGCCATCTATGTAAAACCCTCCCGTTCAAAAACTGATACACGTCTACCCTCTACTTCGATAAAAAAACATAATGTTTCCAAATCCAATTTAAAGTGTTTTGTTTGTGGCCGGATGGGACATAGAAGCTACGAATGTTCAAAGAAATCTAAAAATTTGGATGATACTTCTAAACCGTCAGATAACAAAGCAAAGCCGACTTGCTCTTTCTGCAAAAAAATAGGCCACAAGGAAAGTGAGTGTTTCGCAAAACAACGAAGTGAGACTCAGAGTAATTATAAAAATCGGAAAGTAAACTTATGTAATGAAGTTGTCCCTAGTTCTCATAATAGTGATGTCGTTACTGCCGTTATTCAGGGCATTCCAACTGACGTTTTAATAGACAGCGGTGCTATTAATGTTTCTCCAATCTCTTCGGAAGTAGTAAAACTATTCTCTGGCCCTCGTAAATTCAACCAGTGTGTTATTAAAGGTATAAGCGATACCCAAATCACCGCTAGGGAATATGTTACACTGACAATCGAGTTTGAGAATCTCTCCCTCGAGGTTGATTTGGTCATAGTGCCCTCTTCTTGCATGAACTTTCCTGTCATTATAGAAACAGATGTACTTAATAGGGACGGTATTGTTTACCTCAGGACTAGAGACAAGCAGTACTTAGCACACTCTTCCGATTCTCTTATAAAAGTTAACACTACTCAGGCTGATATGCATGGCGAAGCTAATACGCCCCTTCAGGGCGATGACTGGAATACATTGATGTCGGTAATTAATGAATTTTCTGGCTTTTTAATATCCGGTACTGCCTCTACTACAGTAAAAACCGGAAAGATGCATATCAACTTGACTAGCCAAACTCCCATAGTTTACCATCCCTACCGCCTGTCGTATCAAGAGAAGTTAAAGGTTAGGGAAATCATAAAGGATCTGTTGGAGAAGGGTATAGTCAGGGAATCGGAATCGGAGTATGCTAGCCCGGTGCTGCTGGTAAAGAAAAAGGATCGCTCCGATAGACTTTGCGTCGATTTCCTCGCTTTAAACCGAATAACCGTCAAAGACCGGTACCCACTGCCGCTCATAGACGATCACATCGATCGTTTAGGAGCCTCTACGTTCTTCTCGTGTATCGATTTGGCATCTGGTTTCCACCAGATTCCTATTGATGAACGGTCTATTCATAAGACTGGCTTTGTGACCCCGGAGGGTCACTACGAATATTTAAAAATGCCATTCGGATTATGTAATTCTCCGACAGTATACCAACGAATAATCAATAACACCCTTCGTAGATATATTGAAGCCGGGCAAGTTCTGGTGTATATTGATGACGTATTATTGATGGGCAGCACTACCTGTGAAGGCATACATCTACTCCGCGAAGTTTCAAAGACGCTCACAGACGCCGGGTTTTCAGTAAATCTACGAAAGTGCGCGTTTCTTGTCACTGAAGTTGAATATCTCGGGCGCGTCATATCACATGGTCAGGTTAGGCCAAGTCCGCGTAAGGTGTCTGCTCTAATTGATACCCCAGCCCCGCCTTAACGTGAAACAAGTACGGCAGTTCCTGGGACTCGCTGGTTACTTCCGTCGATATATCGAGGGCTACGCATCAAAAACGCTTAGCATATCGCGCCTTCTTGAAAAGAATGAACAGTTCGAATGGGGACCTGAACAGGAATCTGCTCGTCAATATTTGATACAAAAATTAACGAGCGAACCCATACTCGAGATCTTTGATCCTAATTTGCCTACCGAGGTCCATACGGATGCGAGTAGTGCTGGATACGGAGCAGTTCTATTGCAGGCACATGACGAGGGTAAAAAGCGAGTGGTCGCCTATTTCAGTAAAACTACTCAGGGGGCTGAGAGTAGGTACCACTCGTACGAGTTGGAGACTCTGGCGGTCGTCAGAGCATTACAACATTTTCGGCATTACTTTATTGGAATTGAATTTAAAATCGTCACCGACTGTAATGCTCTGAAGGCCACTGAGCGTAAGAAGGACTTACTTCCGAGAGTGGCTCGCTGGTGGATGTACCTGCAGGATTACAATTTTAACATCGAATACAGAAAGGGCGTACTTATAACTCACGAAAACTATTTGAACAGAAATCCACCAGCGACACTAGTAAATCAGATCGATAGACCGCGTAATTGGGCTCAAATTGCACAAAATGCAGATAGTGAGACCCAAGATCTATTACAAAAGTTAAAGGACGGTATCTTAGATTCACGTAGATTTATCTGTCAAAACGATCTGCTTTACTACCGTTATACACCTATCGGCGAAGAACCTCGTCTCTTATGTTATGTTCCCAAGGGCCATAGATTGAGCTTATTGAGAATATTTCATGATGAGCACGAACATATCGGGGTCTACAAAACTTTAGATTTGATCCTTAAACATTTCTGGTTCCCAGGGCTCAAGACGTTTGTAAAAATGTATCTCATTGTCTAGCTTGTGTGTCAAAGAAACGTATCCCTAGAGCCCCACATCAGCCAATAACATCTTGGGAAAAACCAGATCTGCCTTTCCATACAGTTCACATGGATACTCTGGGCCCTCTGCCCGAATCTAAGGGGTACAAATATGTGCTAGTTTTAGTTGATTCATTTTCAAAATTTTGCCTTCTGTATCCTATGTACAGGCAGGATGCAGACGACCTAAAGCGTGTAATGAATCATGCAATCTCTTTATTTGGTGTTCCGCAGGTACTAGTTTGCGATCGCGGACGCATGTTTGAGTCCAATAGCTTTGTTAAATTAATTTCTGATATGGGTTGTGACATACACTATATCACACCAGAAATGCATCACGCAAATGGACAAGCAGAACGGTACATACGTACCGTATTAAATATGATAAGGATTGAGGTTAGCAATAAGAATACTTGTTGGTCAGACTAAATGTGGAAACTCCAATTAGTGTTAAATGTTACCAAGAATAGAACCACACAATATTCGGCTTTAAATTTACTTATTGGTTCTAATGCGACCACTCCCCTGATTCGTGCTCTGGTCCGAGATGTGGCTACAGAAAATGTGCAACCTAATCGTCAAGCTTGGCGCGAGATTTGCAGAAACCGAGCCAGTGAGATGCTCAAGAAGAATCAATCACAACAAGATTCTTTTGTGAACCGGCACCGACGTCCTCCGAGGCTGTTTAAAGTAAAAGACTTGGTGTTCGTGATTGAGTATTCACAGAGCACGGGAAAGTTGGACTCTGGTATGAGAGGCCCTTATCAAGTCACCAAGGTCTTTCCCAGCCATAGATACGAACTGAAACTATTGTCTGGTGCTCGCGGAAAAACGACACAAGCAGCTGCCTTGGAAAGGAGAGTGGTGCCCCGACACTTGTGCATCCTTCTTTGAGTGTGAGTAATGTGTGCTCTATGTTATAGAGGTTGTGCGATATAGGAGCTTACAGAGCGCGTTATGCGAGCGCTCAGTTATGCGGACGACTCTGAGCCGCTTCGTGTGTTGCGCATGGTCCAGAGAAATCTTGACTTGTGCTGCGGTACTTGTCAGGAGGGGTGTTCGCTGCGGTGACACCCCTGGAACTCGGATCGGTGCTGCGGTATCCGAACCGATCATTTGGACAAAGTGCTGCGGTGCTATCCTGTAGATGTGTTGGACACGTACTGCGGTATCGCTGTCCGCACATATAAAAATGCGCTGCGGTGCATTCCTTCTCAGACACATTGCTCAATGTGTAGTAGCTTTATAAGCCATGGCAGTAAAGGCAGAACGAACGTGTGATGTTTGCAAAGTGATGAATGTTATCATGATTCCGAACGAGATTTTGCTTTACTTTGAGATGTGTGTATGACAGAGGGCCTTGTATGTGTGATGAATGAAAGATCAAAATCAACTAGGTGATGTAACCCTAATGTGAACAATAATATTTCCAGGTGATGATGACGATGAGTTCACAGAGGTTGGAACTTCAGCTGACGTTGGACCTCCAGCCAATGCCGGCGTCTCAATGGACAGCGGACCCTCAACCGAGGCAGGACGTTCGACTGAAGCTCCAGTGGAACCTACCGATGAATACGCCGTAGAAGTGGTGCCCGAGGACGAGCACAGTCAGGAGAGGCCGTATTAGACCAAAATATTTTTATTAGTTATTTTGTAAGCGAGGTGGGTAGCGTCACCAGTGACTTGTATAAAAGACCTGTGCGAACGCTTAGACGTCCATTTTGTTGGTTGGCGCTCGAGCAGGAAGGTCGTTGGTGTTCGTTACGTACCTCAGCTAAGTGGTTATTTTGTTGCATTTTTACCTACTTTTATTTATAAGCTGTCGGTTGTTTCCTTTGTTTAAGATATTAAATTCATTATAAAGCTAGAAAAGCATTATTTTCGAATTTTATAGTGTGATTATTTAATTAAATTGAGTCAATTGGTAATCTGTCATATTTTTTTTTATCAAATACCCTGCGGGTTTCTAAAAATATAAATAAGATTGTAATTAAACTTTTATAATTTTGTACACCACTATGTTCAAACATGTAATAGGTACATATCACTATCTATAACATCTGAAATGCAAAAAACAAATTGTATAAGATAATTTATTTCGTTTAAACATGAGTAAACAACTCATGTTTAAACGAAATAAATTATCTTTATCTTATCTTTAAAACCAAACTCGAAGCAACACTATGTGAAACCCTAAGAATATTGTCCAATGGGGTATTGATACTCATAGGAGACATGGAGATGACAAAATATATATTGTTTCTAACCTTGGTGTTTCTGTTATTTGAATCATTCCAATGTTATCCCGGTTGCATTCCAGACCTATTTGGATCCCAAGGTCTGTTTATTGGTCTAACCACATTTGGCAGAATACTAACTTTTCAACCGAGCAACTGGTGGCTGACAGCGGCTGGACACGCAAAGCTGAAAATCGGGCTCAGTGGCGTGTTGAAGAAGCCTATTGCCAGCAGTGGTCTATGGCAGGGTGATGATGATTCGTGTGTGTATCGGGCTCAGTAGCGTGCCATTGGAGAGGCCTATACCAAGCAGTGTGACTATAGCAGGCTGATGATGATTCGTGTGTGTATCGGGCTCACTAGCGTGCCATTGGGGAGGCCTATACCCAGCAGTGTGACTATGGCACGCTGATGATGATTCGTGTGTGTATCGGGCTCAGTAGCATGTCATTGGTGAGGCCTATACCCCGCAGTGTGACTATTGCAGGCTGATGATTATTCGTGTGTGTATCGGGCTCAGTAGCGTGTCATTGGTGAGGCCTATACCCCGCAGTGTGACTATGGCAGGCTGATGATTATTCGTGTGTGTATCGGGCTCAGTAGCGTGTCATTGGAGAGTCCTATATCCAGCAGTGGACTATGGCAGGCTGATGATGATTCGTGTGTGTATCGGGCTCAGTAGCGTGTCATTGGGGAGGCCTATACCAGCAGTGGACTATGGCAGGCTGATGATGATTCGTGTGTGTATCGGGCTCAGTAGCGTGTCATTGGAGAGGCCTATACCAGCAGTGGACTATGGCAGGCTGATGATGATTCGTGTGTGTATCGGGCTCAGTAGCGTGTCATTGGAGAGGCCTATATCCAGCAGTGGACTATGGCAGGCTGATGAAGATTAGTGTGTGTATCGGGCTCAGTAGCGTGTCATTGGGGAGGCCTTTACCCAGCAGTGGACTATGCCGGGATGATTTTGATGATGATGAACTGAGCAACTGCCGTCTGAGTACAGCGGATAGAGATATTTCGAAATCTGATCAGTGTCAGATTGTTCAAAGATACCGAGTTCCTATAACTTTTGTCAAAGATCTTCATAACAGCCGGGACCGACTGCCTAAAGTGCTCTTAAAGACGCGGGACAACTGATAAATAACCATTTTATACGCCTATATCTTCAAAGGTGTGCACCCCTGTATAAAAATCATACATCTTCGCTGTGATACTAACAGGCTACATGATAGCAGTTTTAATTAAAAAGCAATATATACACAAAATCGTTCACCAATTAAAACATCGACATCTTTTAGCAATAAAAACAAGTTATCAACAGTCTGGTACATTTATCAACGGAATGTAGAATCGATAGAACTGCCAATATGCGACACTAGTACTTTTATTAGCAACATGTTGGACTATACGAGTGCACTCAATGTTATAAACACAAATAGCTTTTGAAAACATCTGTGTTTAATATTTATTATTTATGTTATGGCGTTATTTTATCTGATCTAATGTTATTAGTTTGCGTTTGCTTTCGCGTCCGGTTAAGCGATACTTGAGAGACAAACATACTGATATGCAGTGTCAAGATATTTTACAGTAATGTTGAATGTTTCTATGGTCGAAGGTCATATTAGAGACGATGCAATAATATACTATGTTTCTTTACGCTTTGCACTCGTAATGACGCATTTTTCAAACTCATGGCGCGTTTATTATTATCCCTTGTTTAACAGAGGAGGCAAACACTTTAAGAAAACTTGCATGTCTGTAGTTCTATATCATAGCGTCGAAGGTCATTTGAAGTCTGTGAACCAGCATCTGGTCAGTTAATTATTGCGTTACCCAGCAGTGTGATACTTAATAACAAGGGTACGTGGTACATATCATTATAAAGACATAAAGACATATTTATTTCTGCATTTTGGTTGTTTACAACACTTATACATGTCAAAACCCTATTCTAGATGAGGCCGGCTTTTCCTAGCTAAATGACTTCTTGAGAAGAAAAGCCGAAACCAACTCAGAGTCATTTTTTTTGTCACTTCAATTTCTTTAGTCTTTTCTTGATCTTTTAAAGTCCAGACAAAAAAAAAGGGTTTAGTATGCAAGTACAATGCAGGAAATCATCTGACGCTTTTGACTGACTCGGCCCACTGATCTATCCCTACTATAGTCCTAGCGTTATCCCGGTTGCATCCAAGACATACGCGCCTTGAGCTCGGTGTCCGCTTACTAACCAGATATGATAGAAGTTACGTGATATATATATCTTGAAGACAATGACCCTTCTCATAATGAGACCCGTGCCCAGTAGTATAACATTTTATAGAAAAGATACCTACGTCTCAAAGGACAATTTAAATTTATTTTAATACCCTCGCAACCCACGATTTATTCCTAACACGACTTGAAGAGCCGTGCCTAGTAGTGAGATAGTTTATATTATTATATAGAACTGACGATGATGATGATGACTAATCTTAACAGCAGTAACTTTGTGAGAATGAGTGCTCTCACAAAACTGGTACGTAGACACATTGTAAGGTATTTCAACCCATCGCCATTGATTAAGCTCGCAGAGATACCACTCAAAAATTAAACAAGATCAGTTCACTCAAATAGACCAACAAATACAGCGATTCGATATTTTTGTTCTCAATGTTTGCCCCTCCATAAACACGAGTATGTAGTAAGTGAATGGGTTGTCGCATTCCGTTATTTAATTTATATACGTAAAGCTGGCTCGCTTGCCAAATGGGGTGCATATGACGGGTGGTACAGTTTTAAATATTGGACCGCATTTAGTTCAGACAAAACATACTAAGTTTAATTGAAATGGTTCTTAAAAATAAACTTTTTTTTTGGTACATGGATTTGAAAGGTGAGGTAAAACATCGTGCGGAAACTTGCATGTTTGAGAGTTCTCCATAATGTAGGAATTGAAACTTTCGTGGTCACTATAATAACTATTTACTGTTCCTAGGGGATATATATCACGTACCTTTGTTTTGAGTAACCGATATTTCGACACTGTTGCAAGCGCCATGTTCATGGATCCGTGTACATACAAATAGTTCTCCATAATGTTCTTGAAAGACATTTGACGTGTTCCAACTCACAATTCTCCTAAACCATCATGTAATGAGGAGAAGCTTAAAGCCAACAGTGGGTCAGATAAGGTTAACGATAGTAATGACATACAATTTTGATAGAACATGTAGATAGAGCAAAGGCAGCGATAGCCTAGTGCAGATACTAACATCTACGGCGCGCACAAATGACTTTTCTTTTCTTGTGCTATGCCTCGGAGAGCACGTTAAGCCGTCGGTCCCGGCTGTCATGAAGATCTTTGACAGTCGTTATAGGGTGTCCGTACTTCTAAATAAACTGACACTAGTCTAAACCTTGGAATATCGCTATCCTTTCAGGTTGAGGAGGTCAGACACGCATTTGCTCCGTGGAAAAGCTAATATTCATCCAACTCAGGTTGGACTAGAAAGCTGACCCCAGGTTGAAACTGGGATAACACTAGGTGGATGATGATAAAGATAGAAGTTTTCAGTAGGAAGGGCTCTCGTTTTAATGGTGAAATTAATTTTAATTATAAAATGAATTTTTATTATAATACTAGTGCTAGCTTTTCCCCTGCTGTATCTCCCGTGAAGCCAGATTCAGCAACAGTGACCCTTAAAGGAAACAATTTTGACACTCATGAAGTTATCGGGTATAATTATAATATCTTGGCCCGCATCCAATTTAACCAGAAGTATTATTGAGGATTTGGTAATCGAGGTTATGTTACAAACAGTATGCACGAAAATAGGTCACGGAATTGGAATTGGTTGTGTCTTGAGTTGGACCCACCAAATCACTTACGGCCATTTTCAATATTCGAACTATAAATAGATTTGTAGATTTTAGATACGTGTTTGACATATTTTGTATGGAGCTTATGTCAAAAACTGTCAAATCAAATCAAATCAAATCAAATTTTATTTGTTAAACATAGGTTTACAATAGTTGGAGACACATATAATAGTACGCTATGTTTTGTCATTTAGACATAACAAATATTAGGCAGATACCAATTAATTAACAAGAAAATAATCAATATAAGATGTCAAATTAAATACATATTATTAGAATTTAAATTGTCAAATTCGTAAATCAATAGCAACACAATAGTAGTCGAAATTATTTAACATTTAAGTATTAAAATTTAATTTATCGTTAAAGAACTCGTCAACAATAGGTAATGCGAAATGCCAAATGTATTCAATAGGGAAATAATAAATTGTCAAATAAGATAGATTTTACAATTATTATGATTGTGAACTTAGTAGCAATAGTACAAAAATGTAATTAAACTTAATAAGTATAATGTATCATTTAAAAATTCGTCAACAGTATAATAACATTTGTCAATCAACAATTTTTGAATTGTTTTTATTGAATTAGGGATTTTATTATATATTCGAGGAGCTATGCCAAAGAAGCTCTTGTACAACAGAGAGGTTTTACATTTTTGATGACATAATTGATTGACATATTGAGGACGCATAGTTCTTTTAACAGTCGCTAACATGGTAAACAAATGTAAGTTCTTTATTACAAACAATGTAGTTTCAAGAATGTATAGCGCTGGTAGTGTCAACAAGTTCAGTGTCTTAAGGCGAGGTTGCAGTACTTTTTAAGATTTTTGAACGTCTGAAAGTCCCATGAACTATGACATTTTTAATGAATAAAAATTAAAGTATAAAAGTTGAACATATGTTCTAGTAAATCGTAAAGATAGAAACACGATTTGGAATGATTGGCTCGATAAAAAAAATGTCAAACATGGCACTAAATAACAATTTTAAACGTGTACTGCTCAGAGATTCCATAATGAATTTATATGAAAGTATTATCAATAGAAACAGCTCTTTATTTTAAAATAAATGGTAAAAGCAGATTTCGTAATTTCGTTATAATTTTTCTCCAAGAAAAAAAATTGTCAAAATGTTGGCATTATATCGCTCGCCGGCCATTCATCAGTGCCTGTCTAGGCGTGATTGAGGGCGGACGTACGTCGTTGCTCCGCAAAATCCCCCTCCACCCCCGCATTTACGTTTTCGCAAAAGTACAAAGTAATTCGTATTCCAAACTCAATCGTTCAAACCATAGACATACTAGTAAGAAACCGTAGACAGGTAACTGACAAGTTAACCGGCGCTTACGAGTTGCACACATCGCGAAAAGCGTACGCACACTAATATAAATATGTCAAAACGACACACTAAGAATTAGATAAGAAGTGTAAGCGAGACAGCATATCTAATCGCAAGCGCGAAAAAGAGATAAACATATACTCTCTGTACCGACGCGCATTGTGATATCATGCTGACCGTTTCACAAACAATAATTTGACTCAGATGCGACATGATCACTTTGTCTGTCTTGAGTAAATTCAATTCGCCTCAAAGTAAATTTGATTAATTCATTTAAGGTAGGGAAATAAAAAGTCGATGTGATTTATTTATAACATTTATTAAAATAGTACATTTTATTCTTCTCATTTCATTCAATGGAAACCTAAAACAGTACGTTAGTATAAAAACTGTGCGCTGCGGACCCACCGTAGCCCTGGCAATACCCTTGGGGTATGGTGGGTCTTTTAAAGCTTAACCGTACTCCTGGCTGAAATGCTCGTAGTGTTGTACCAACGTGCTACGTGGACATTAAACTGAGCAGTGTTATCTCTCGTATGATTATGACTTACTACTTACATTTTTGTATTTTTAGACAAGCGAAGAAAAGCGCTAGTACGATGATATAGTGCAACAAGGAGATAAATTAGAGAATAAAACGTTTAGGTATTACTGCTCATGGTTCAAACTCAAACTCAAACTCAAAATCCTTTATTCATTTAGATCACAAAGTGACACTTATGAACGTCAAATTTAAACATTATTACTGTATGCTTCTACATTTACATTAACTGCCACGTTCGCAATGCAATAGGTAGAACCATGAGAAAGAACGGGCAATAAAACTCACGGTCACTCTTTTTTATCGCCAGGTTTTTAATAATACATAACAATTAAACTTTTGTAAGGTGCTGCAACTGTTATACCTTCTATGTTACTTGTATATATTTACTTTACATGATACTCAAGCATAATCAAGTTAAATTTTGATGTTCATTTAGTTAGCCTCCTGAACATAGACATGGTGAAGCAGGAGCATCCACTTACATTGTGCACCTAACAATGCAGGCAATCCGCGCAAATGTTCAGAACCATGATGGAAATGATGAAGTTAAATATAAATAAAAAATTATACCAGCCCATAAGACCGCCATCGACCAGTCATCGCAAGTAGCACCCGTTCACGAGTATGACGCATGTGCCAGCCATCATCCCTCTCGCCATATTAGAGGGACAGGGATGACCCGACACACGACGCCACCACAAGAAATGACATTTTAGTGAGCATGACGACAACGGTATACGAACCAGCAGTAATAAAATTAACAATCTGTTGGTATACTGACCATGAACGCGAACTACCTCCATTTTCCAGATCATTAAGTATAGCATAAATTTGTGAAAACGTGTGAAGAAATGCAAATGTAGTACCCATATTTAATTGACGTGATACCTTTTGAAATACAACCACCGATCCAACTGATTGAGTACAAGACAATAAAATTAAACATAATAAATAAATAGTATCTAACGACATGAAAGACATCTAATGATGTGATGGCGATTCCAAAAAACATCATTTACTTATATAATTTTATTGGGAATAGAATCATATTTAATTACATGTCATGAAAATTTTAATATTATCTACCTACTTACCCAATCATTATGTGAATACTAAAACAGATTATTGCCAAGCGCATTTGTCATTAAGGTAATCATTTAAATTGTAATAAGCTTTTTGCATTAGGTTATTTTTAATCGTTGTCTTAAATGCGCTAAACGGCAAGTCTAAAATATATATCGGTATCTTGTTGTAGATGCGTAAACTTAGTCCTATAAAAGAATTATGAGTTTTACACAAACGGAAATACGGAACATATAATTTATGTATATTTCTTGTATTAATAGAGTGAATATCACTATTCTTTGAATATGAATTTATATTCCTACGCACATGCAAAACACTGGCATAAATATACTGAGACGCTACAGTTAAAATACCGATGTCCTTAAATCTTTCCTTGAGCGAAACTCTTGTTCGTAATTGGTAAATGGCCCGAACTGCTCTTTTTTGCAATATAAAAATACTTTCGATATCAGCAGCTCTACCCCATAGTAATATGCTATATGACATAACACTATGAAAATAGCCAAAATATACCAGCCTAGCCGTATCGACATCTGTTAAACTACGCACCTTCTTAATGGCATAAGCAGCCGAACTAAGTTTCGCTGACAGATATGTAATGTGTGCGCCCCATTGCAACTTTGAATCAAGTGTTATTCCTAGAAACAACGTAGATTCAGTTGTTTCCAGTACATCACCATTTAAAACGATGTTAGTACCAAGGTTTCTGACGTTTGGCAAAGCAAACTTAACACATTTGTTTTTTTTGGCGTTCAGTACTAAGTTGTTTACAGTAAACCATTTAGTCACCTGAGTAAGAGCACTGTTTATTTCGGTAAAGTTTTCCTTATTTCTATCTACTTCAAATATCAATGAAGTATCGTCAGCAAACAATACCACGTCACAAATGTTTCTCAGGTAAAATGGCAAATCACTAATGTACACAAGACACAAGAAAGGCCCTAGGATACTACCCTGCGGCACTCCCAATTGTACTGGTAAACCACTGGATTTTGAGCCATTTATTTCGACACATTGGATTCTGTTATTTAAATATGCCTTAATAACATCCAATGCTTTAGTCTGGACGCCGTAATGTTTAAGTTTGCACAAGAGCGTATCATGGCAGACACAATCGAAGGCTTTCGAAAGGTCGCAAAACACACCAATAGCATTCTGAGATTTCTCCCATGCATTGTAGACGTGTTTGAGTAACGCTACTCCTGCATCCGTCGTCGAGTGACCCTTAGTAAAACCATATTGCTCAGTATGAAGGAGGCTGTTTAAATTAAAGTGTTTCAGAAGTTGCTTGAGTATGATCTTTTCAAAGATTTTACTAAAAGTAGGTAGTATTGAAATTGGCCTATAATTACTAGGATCAGTCTTACTGCCGGATTTAAACAGAGGTATTATCTTACTATGTTTCATTAAATCTGGAAAATCGCCTGATTCTATACACTTATTAAACAAGTTACTAAGATAAGGAGCTACTATATCTATTATACTTTTCAATATCTTAACAGATATTCCCCAGAGATCACCTGTATTCTTAGACTCTAGAGATTGAAAGGTGTTTATAATGTCAGTAGAACTAATAGGGCTGAATTTAAATATTACATCACATTTTTGTACACTTGATTCTAATAAATTTTCTGCACCTGAAGCTGATGAGTTTAGACCTCTAGTAGTAGTAATAGGTATGCTAGCAAAAAAATTATTGAATGTGTGTGCAACTTCTTCTTTATTGTTAATAATTTTATTATTATCTAGCAAGTTAACATTGGTGTTCCTTAAGGTTGTCTTGCCCGTTGCTTCGTTAATAGCTTGCCAGGTGGCCTTAACTTTATTAGAAGACTTCCTAATTTTGTCACTAATGAATACTGCCTTAGCTATACTGCATACCTTTTTAAATATTTTTGAATAATTTCTGACATACTCAGTGAAGCTCGCATTAAAATTGTATTTCTTCATACCATACAACTCATACATCCTTGCTCTGCTTTTGTGAATACCTACAGTAGCCCACTCACTAAATGCTCTAGACTCCTTGATTACTTTTTCCTTGGTCTTAAAAGTACTTCTAAATTCGTTTTGCACTATATTAAACATAGTATCATAAATCTTATTAGGTGATTTAAGCTCCATCATATCAGGATTAATACCTACTAAAATTTTGTTCCTAAATTCAATAAATTTACGCCTAGGTAATGGCCTAACTGTCACCTTATGTACGACTTTTTCATGAATATATGAAAAACCTGCCAATTGACCACAGTGATCCGAAGTTAAGTCAGTAGTAACTAATTTATGTAATACTGTATGATTACTAAATATATTGTCAAGGCAAGTGGAAGATGATGCTGTTATTCTAGTAGGTTCAAAAAATAAATTTGTCAAATTAAATGATTTAAAAAGGTTTAAAAGCCTACTAGTCATTGGTGAACTATCTAATAAATTAATGTTAAAATCACCACAAACTATGATACCTTTTTTATTGGTCCTAATTTTACCAATTGCGTCTTCCATAGTAGACTCAAACACATTAAAGTTACTTAAAGGAGGGCGATACACACATATAACAATATACTGTTCCAGCTCAATGCAGGACATTTCTATAGTTCGTTCTACAGACAAGGTGCTTTTGTCCTTTCGCTCCTTACATGGTATGGTATTTGAAACTAGTATCAAGGATCCACCATGGATAGCTTGACTCCTAGTGAAAGCACTTTGCACAGTGTAATGCATGTTATTTAAAAATTTAATTTGATAATCCTTTAACCAATGCTCCGTTATGCACATAATTTTAATATTGTGGCTTTCTAAGTATAAACTTAATTCTAAATGTTTGCCAGATAGACCCTGTATATTTTGATGTGCTACATTCAATTGACAATGTCTATCCTTTGTCCTATTCTTAAGTTTAAAGAACTCGTGTCTGTATTTAAAATAGAAGGAATGGTAAAGACAGAATTATTTACAGAAACCATTTTCTTGGATACCCTGCATGTACCTGTGTCATATTGTATATTATATGCTAATAATTTAGCAATTTGTCGTTTATAAAATAGTGAAAGATACATAGTATCTTTGGTCAATGTGTAATTATATTTATTAATGAATTTATTTATGTCAAAATATAAAATAATATCTTTATACTGCCATGTCATATTGTATAAACACAAATTTAGGTCAAATATATGTTGATTTACCTTTTCATCTAATACACTTGAATAAGGTAAAGCACAAGTAATAAATTGACATCCTAGGTTTTTATGAAGTGATAACATTACTTCTGTTAAATTGTAAATATCTTTTTTGTTCACAATTTGGCTGTCACCATATATAATAATTATTGTTGAATGTCTATCTAATGTTGTTTGTTTTAAACTATCTATTAAGTGTGAAAAAGATGACCCTGGATAACAATAATTAATGATTTTCTGTTGCTGTAAATGACTACTCATTAAGCTACCTAAACCTACACCTAACCTATCTGAAAACATGTAAACTTTTTTTGTGCCAGAGTTATCAACTAAGGGTGTCTTATCCTTTGGACTATTGGTTGTACTAGAACTAGAACTTGAACCTGAATCACTATCACCTATAATTAGAGATTCATTACCTAACAAGTATGATTTTGAACAATTTGAGTAATTATTTGTAATTGTCAAGGCCTTTACATATTCCAGATTATTCTTACCAATTCGTGCAATCTCATCATATTTACTTATATATACCTGAACCTCTTTCTCATACTGGATATTCATCCTATTTAGTTGTGACTCTAAAGCGCTGATTTGTGATTTGAGATCCCTTGTATGCTGATCATATAACATCCTACCATTAATTAATTCTATATTATAATTTTCTAGGTCCTGTAACAATTCCTTACGTTCAGAAACTAAATTTTTGTATTGGTTTGTTATATTTTTTGATTTATTATACTGTTTCAAGTTCTGTACTAGTTTACTAATATTTTTGTTTATGTTACATAATTTCCTTTGTTGCTTAAAATTTTTAACATAACTTTTTAGTTGTATACTATGTCTATTAGTCCCTAAGCATAATTTATCACCTAAAACCTCTGAATAAAGGTTCTGTGTTGCACCACGGTTAAGTACCTGCACCGTTTCCTCTAACGATTTTACCTTTAACAAAGCCTGTTCTAAATTGCTTTCAAGCTCAGTGATCCGACTTACAGACCAGGAATAGGTGTCATTGCAAGTTGTTAATGTATTGATCTCTTCCTGCAACCTGTCTCGCTGCGCAAGAGTGTCCATGTACTCAATGTGAAGTTCAGCGAGTTGTGCTTTTAAGTTTGAGACCTTGTCATTAACAATCTTGATATCCTCTTCACAATCAGAACGCTCTTTCAGTAGGTGATTATTTTCCTCCTGGCACTTTCTTAATTCCATCAAGGCTATTTTGAGCTTATTTTCCATGTCCTTTGCTGTGGCCTTACGGGTCATCATATAAGTGCTCATTGTTGCAGCAAAGGGTACACCAAACACCTAAGGACAGAAAGAAACAAGATGACAGGAGACAGACTGATCAGTACCTAATGTGTAAAATGTACCTATACAAAAGGAGTAAGAATGTAGAAAAACAATAGAGAAGATACAGAAAATAAGTAATTTAAAGATGTTATTTGACTTAATATTCTAGAATTAGTGTGGAAGTGTACCTATTTTTAAAATGAACTATTTAGGAATGTAGGTAGGTAAACAAAAAACAAAAAATCTAATATATTATGTATTTTAAAACAATAAGTTACTTATTTGTTTCTAAATTAATGTAATTACATAAACTTGTTCTTATCTCGTGTATTATGGTAAGTGATGGTTTGTTTTTCTTTATAATATCACTTCACGAATTTTATATTGGGGAATAGGAAGGTAAACATTTACTATTGAAAATAACGTTGATGCTAAGTAGATTAGTAAATAAAAGTATTCTATATTGTGCTTAATGAAAAGTGTGTAATGTTTGTGTGTATAATATAAATTAATATACTCCCTGGAGTTTACAAAAAGTTCTATAAACGGTCCGTTGTAGCTGTCAAACAGCTGTTTTGATCGTAAAACTTCGTTTTTAGCGCTGTTTGTATTTTTTACAAGCTGCGAACATTTGTAGTCACTATTCGTGTTATTTAACAGTTACTTTGTATATTTACCACTAATATTTAACAATAAAATTAATTAAAAATACGGACTGTAACGAATTTGAAAGTTACTCGGCCGGTGTTGCCAGTTTATTCTTTTTTAAAAAACAGGTGCATGCGATTTTCGACCTTATTGCCAATTCATGATAAACTATTTTTTTTGTTTTTTCTCGCTTTCTGGCATTATAACGGTAGTAAAATTATAAATTCTGACTTATGTCAATTAGGTTGAAAATCGCATGCACCTGTTTTCTGCAATCACTATCGATAGCTGATCACTTTCTGTAAGTCATTTGTTTAGTAGACGTTCATTTGTTTTGTAGGTGTTCATTTGTTTTGTAGACGTTCATTTGTTTTACACCTTAAACAAATGAACGTCTACAAAACATATTCATTCGGATATAATGAGCGCGATGTCGTGACACTACGGATCATTCCCAGTAGTTCTATTGAATACCCTTGTAAAAACATACATAGAACTAGACTGGGATATTTCCTACTACTTATCCCATTAGTTCTATTCTCCTCATCAAGTTGTGCTAATAGAATTAGGACAGCTCTATCATAGAACTGTTCAATAGGGCTACTGGGAATGATCCCACAAAATAGTAGAACTTTAAATTAACGAACTGAAATTAATAAACTTATTACACAACAATATTATCTGGGAGTACGGTTAAGCTTTGAAAGTCAAAGTCAAAGTCAAAGTCAAAATCATTTATTCATCTAGGTCACAAGGTGACGCTTATGAACGTCAATTTTAAAATTAAATTACTGAATGCTTCTACATTTACATTTACTGCCTCGTTCGCAAAGCAATAGGTAGAGCCACGAGAAAGAACGGGCAATAAAACTCGAGACCCACCATACCCCCAGGGGTACTGCCAGGAGTACGGTGGGTTGCCAGCAAAAACTGTGCATAGTTGTTTAATACTAAAAGGAGCAAAACAAGAACAAGTGAATGGACTTTGATCATCCGTCAATGTTTGTAACTTACGTATGATTTTGTATTTCTATAATAATAATATATTGTGTTGATTCAGCCTCAAATCACTTTTATTACTTGACAAAAACACACATCAGTATTTTATTATTACGAATGTCCTATCTGGATACTTTGTTTTTTAGTCTTTGAACACGCACAATACTGCTTCTCTTTTACACTCGCAAAATGCCAAATTTTTTATTCACTCTATTATTTGTGATACTGAATTTATTATAATTTGTAAATAAAACGTTGTAATATTGTAATACTCATGGATGAGAAGTGATTCCATAACTTTTAGTCATTTTCCTACTATAGTTTGTGCAAAATCTCATTACACACGACGGCATTTTCAAATGTAACGTACACACATGCGAGTAAAAGAGCGAGCGCTTCCGACCGCAGTGGGTACGCGACTACAGCCAAATGAGACATTTAGCCTGTTTTTACTAACTTGCTGAATAAAGAATTGCGGATATATTCCATGAAGCTCCGGGACTGCAAAAAAGTTGTAATCGATTGGCTTAGTACTAAAACTTACGACGATGTTGAGTCTATTGTATCTTCTATTCAGTAAACCAATTAGTTACGATAAAATTGGGATGAGAGCACATGGTTAGTGAAAGAAATGTTATTGTGCTTCTTTCGATCCCAAGACAGTGTCGCAGGGCTAACCGACAAACGATAACATACATTAGGACAGCTACGTTTCGTCTAGGCATAGCATGTTAATAACAATCAATAATCAAAAGTGAACAAAAATGAACTGAGCAATGCTCATTATATTGTAATTAACACACGACACAACCACACTCTCATACTTACACCCACAATATCTCACACTCTCACACACTTACACCCACACTCACTCACTCACTCATTCATGATACTCATATCACACCTACATGCGTGATCTGCCTCTTCCTGTGTAACTCTCATTTATTTGTAAGAACATTTGTATAATTTTAAGTCACCACTTTATTTTCAATGTTAAACTAATGTTAAAAACCACGAAAGTGTAAATTCATATCTCACCATTTTATTTTTGGATGTTTACATAATTTACATAGTCTACATTTCAATTGCATTAAAGTGACAAGTGGAAGCACGGAGTCTCCTAATACAAGCAATTCCTTGCTTAAAAGGTGATCTCCCATAATATGTATCACAATGCCAATTGTAATTGAAATAAATGTTTTTATTTTATTTATTTATTTTATTTTAATGTGCCACTTTTGAAGTTCGCATAACTCATCTACGGTTTTTTACGCTGCGCTGTGGCACACGCACACGCGAAACCCCCCCTCCCCTCGCCCCACTCACTCGCTGACGCCACCGCCGTGTTTTGTTTTTGCGGGGGGTGAGGTCGAGCTACGCACTGTACTGCAACCTCGCCTTAAAATAAAGTACACAACTATCTGTAGTTTTAAGTCCGCACATTGATCTAATGCAACGCTTTTGCATCCTAAATAATGTTTCTCTATCGGTCGATTGTCCCCAGAAAAGAACACCATATCGTAAAGCCGACCCAACTAGTCCATGATATGCCATTAATAAAGTCTCCATGTTAACTTTCTTAGATAATTGGAAAAGTTGGTAGGCCGATTTATTTAAGCGCTTACATAGATTTTCCACTTGGAGTTTACAATTCAATTTATTATCAATACATATCCCTAGAAACTTATAATTTGTGACCTCTTCTATCAAGCAATTATTGTATGTAACAGACGTAGCTGGATTTACGCGCCTTTGATGGAAATGCATTATTTTAGTTTTATTCAGATTGATAACCAAATTATTTCTGCCTAGCCAGTTTATGATATCTTGTAGACAACTATTGATGTCATCTTGATAATTATCGGGATTTGTACATTTAATAATTGCAGTGCTATCGTCAGCAAAAAGGACCATTTTATGTGCTATTGCTTTTGGAAGATCGTTGATGTATATAAAGAACAACAACGGTCCTAATACACTGCCTTGTGGCACGCTGTATTTTATGTGCTTTGCTTTGGATATATAGAAAGTTTCTATTTTACTTTTTGAGCATATTCTGGAGATTTCTGTACATTGACTTCTGTCGCTTAGATAAGACTCTAGTAGTTTTAGAACATTCCCTTTTATACCATAGCCCTCCAATTTCTGTAGTAGAATCTTATGATCCACATAATCGAAGGCTTTAGTCATGTCTGTATATAAAGCACATATTGGAGTACTTTTGTCTAAAGATGTCATAATCTTAATATATAAAATCCTTGCGTTACTGACTGACTGACAGACACGCTACAGCCGAAACCATTGGGCGCAGGAAGCTGAAATTTGGCATGTATGTTCCTTGGGGACCGTAGGGGTGCACTAAGAAGGGATTTCCCGAAATTCCCACGGGATCGGCCAAAACGGATAAATTAAAAAAAATGCAGGCGTAGCTGCTGGCGTCCTCTAGTATTATATAAAAAGTCGAAAAGTGCCATATTAATTGTAGTATTTCTCCGAAATCATTTTTGTTCGGTACAGAATAATTTATGTTTTTCAAAATAGTTGTAAATACTGTTATAAATTACTTTTTCTATTATTTTTGAAAATACAGATATTTTTGCAATTGGTCTGTATATTGTTATTTCAGTTTTGCTGTTTCGTTTAAAAAGCGGCTTAATAATAACCTTTTTTAAATCATTTGGGAATAAGCCGTCGGTAATGCAATGGTTAATAATATACCCTTAACATATTTAATTACTTTTGTGGATACACCATCGTGTTCAACACTATTCGTGTTTTTTAATTGATTTATAATTTGTATTATGCCAATATATGTAACAGGTCTCATAAATATAGATTGAGTTGATATATTTTGAAAATTATTTTTATTAATAGTAATGTCAGTGTGAATGTTATGTTCAATTATGTCAATAAAATAATTATTAAATTCATTGGCAATGTCAATAGGATCTGTAATAGTCAAGTTATTTTGTTTGATAGATAATATGGATTCTTGTGGAAGACGTGATTGATTTTTATTTATGAGCTGCCAGGCTGCTTTTGATTTGTTTTTCGAAATCTGTACGAAATGACAATTTTGCGATTTCTAAGTAAGTTTTATAATTTTCCTATATCTAGATGAGTACCTTTTAAAAGCAATTTTGTTTTTTATATAAGGATTTAACCTATATGTCCAAAGTAATTATCTTTGCTTTTTGCTGCATATTTTTATCCCCTTAAGAGATCCATTTAGATTTGGTGTTTGTTTTTATAGTAATATATTTTTTTGGAAAACATAATTTATACAGCAGTAAAAATTCATCCATGAAGCTGTCAAAGCATTTATTTGCATCCGTAGCGTTATAGACTTGCGCAAATGATAGACAAGTAAGGTAAGATTTAAATTTTATGAGGTTTTCTTTAGAAATATCTCTCTTAATAGTTTTCCAAAATTTTAATTTACAAGTTATTTTTATAGGGACTTTCAATATTTGGGATGTGTGGTCAGAAAGAACGAGATCTATTACTTCAGCCCTACAATCCCTGTGATAGTTGTGCGCAAAGTTATCAATGCATGTATTGCTGATCAATCTAGTAGGTGTATAAAGAGCAAGTTTTATGTTGTACTGCTGTAGAAAATATTCGAATTCTATTGTCATTTTGTTTCTTTTAAGAACATCAATATTAAAATCTCCACAGACAATGATATTTTTGTTTGAATAGAGTCTAACTTTATTTAGTATGTTTTCTAATCTATCATAAAATATGGTACAGTTATTTCCTGGTACTCTATACACGCATATGATTATAATATTTTGGGATACGATTTCTATAGCACAGCATTTAAAAGCATTTTTGACCGATTGTTTTGCTATATCTGGTATTTCCTTATACTACAGCCCTACCCTTACAAGAATACATGCCCCTCCACGTTTAACGTTTCTCGAGTAGCATGCAGCTAGGCTAAAATTCGGTATTTGTAAGAAATCTTCGAACCCAGCTTCGATAAAATGTTCAGTAATACAGAGTATATCTATAGAGGTCCCTTTATTATGTAACTCTTCTAATTTAACTGTGAGAATGTCCAGCTTATTTATTAGTCCTGCTATGTTTTGATGCAGAACATTCATATACATAGCTATAGAAAAAACTGAGAATAGGGTATTTGACTAAAAAAATCGAATTAGTCCGTCAGTTAGATTATGGAAAAATATTGGACACGTATTTTTTGTTTTATCAAATCAGTAAAAAATTACGAAGATACACCGCATCAAAGATGGAGAAACGCCTAAGAGTGGGGGCTTGTAACGTCACTTGCCAGTAAAAAGTGTACGGGCAAGTGACGTCACACGAGTTTTCAGCGAAGTTTGTCGTCTTCATTTTTTGTTTACGTGACTAAAGAAAAAATACGTGTCCAATATTTTTCGATAATCTAACTGACGGACTAATTCGATTTTTTTAGTCAAATACCCTATTATTGTGCGCTGGCGCATCTGTTAAAGTAGCATCTGTTAAAGTAGCATCTGTTAAAGTAGCATCTGTTAAAGTAGCATCTGTTAAAGTAAGTGGTTGCCTGCAATGAAAACTATCAATTTCCAAGTGGACGGCAAATTGAACGCTAAGATCTTTAATTAGATTTTGTAGATCTGAGATTATAATTTTTTGACCTATGATATCAAAGCTCCAGATCGATGACTACATGTGTCATACGTATAAGGCAAATTTAGGTTTGAGTCTAGTATAAAAGAATAGTTATAAGTCTCGATATCCATATAGAGTAAGTTATTAAAAGTATCTACTCGACTATTAAACATTAAGTTAGTGTTATTCATGTATTTGAATGTAGGTAAACAGACTATGGATTTCCTGCATTGTTAGGTGCATAATGTAAGTGGATGCTCCTGTTTCACCATGTCTATGTTCAGGAGGCTAACTAAATGAACATCAAAATTTAACTTGATTATGCTTGAGTATCATGTAAAGTAAATATATACAAGTAACATAGAAGGTATAACAGTTGCAGCACCTTACAAAAGTTTAATTGTTATGTATTATTAAAAACCTGGCGTTGAAAAAGAGTGACCGTGAGTTTTATTGCCCGTTCTTTCTCATGGTTCTACCTATTGCATTGCGAACGTGGCAGTAAATGTAAATGTAGAAGCATACAGTAATAATGTTTAAATTTGACGTTCATAAGTGTCACTTTGTGATCTAAATGAATAAAGGATTTTGAGTTTGAGTTTGAGTTTATGAAATTTGTATGACTCAGTAATATTAACTTGTCTCGAGTAAACTTGACGAGATCTCTATAATTATGTGTTTTGTGAAAATCTTCCTCACCTATATAAATAATGCAGCAGTCGGATCTGGTACAGTTGCGGAGTTTACCCTCAATATTTTCTAAAATGTATTTCAATAGCCGTGTGGTTGACGGCATAGAATACAAGTGTCACCACCCCCTATCTTCCCGTGGGTGTCGTAAGAGGCGACTAAGGGATAACACGATGCAAATACCATCTTTGCGTAGAGACGGAAAACTCGACATCAAACCCTATACGACTGCCTCGTTGGTCTAGCGGCATAAATGTGCGCGTGGGATCGGGAGGTCCCGGGTTCGATTCCTGGGTCGGGCAGTGTTATTGGGTTTTTCTGCCATGAAATTCTCAGTAGCAGCACGGAGTCTGGAAATGTGACCGGTACGGCAATAGGCTCGCCCCTTATTACGTGGGACTAAAGTATATCTGGCGAAAAGTGGGTGTAGAAATACACCTCTGCCTACCCCTTCGGGGATAAAAGGCGTGACGATATGTATGTATGTATGTATGTATGTATGTATTTCAATCCAAATTTTGGTTTGCGATAATGACAAATTTCATAATTGCCATTTGCCTTTTGTCTATTAAGTTGTATAGCCTATTGCATGTTTCACTACTTAAAATACATATCTCGTGTAGCTCATTTATGCATGGTGCCGAGGCCGTTGACGGGTCATCAAACTTTATATTTTGTGGGTCAGTTCCAGTATTTTCTATTGAGCTTGAGTTGTTTCCATCCTCGTTTCTTGTTGTGTAGTTATATTTAGATGTGGGCATATTTTTTCCAATGTTTGTGTGTGCTTATTTATACCACAGTTTTAATTCTTCGCAGTTTTCTTTGGCGTTAATGTTTTCTGTTTAATTGGACTACTTGTAACTTTTTTCAATATAATATTTTTGTTTAATAATTCTTCATTATTATTCTTTAGTTTACAATTTTCTATTGAAAGTAATTCAATTTCTTCGTGAGTGCTATTTAGTTGGGATGTTAATTCTTCTATCTTATCTTTTAATATTTTTAATTTTTGTCAATTTTCTTCGTCTTCTGATATATCTGGGACAGAGTTTGTAGTGCAATTCAATGTTTCAGAAATTATATCGCTATCGTTTTAAGTGTCTGGGTCTGAACGTGTTCGGGTACGGCGAAAAGTAATATTCTCCAAGAAATTCATATTAATATATTATTATCAATTCTACTTAAAATACAAACAATTGCTGTGGTATCCCTTAGGCATTAAGCGATAATCCTACCGAAATATTTTGTTACCCTGGCAACCCTGTTGACAGTTTCTTGTTTAGCTTTTCACCGCCAGAGGTAAAAATGGCACTAGCTGTCATATAAAAATGACACAAGTAACAGCAATGACAGACCTTAAGTGACGTTTGTGACAATTATCGTAGTTCAGCTATCTGCCGCACGATGTTATGACGGCAGTAGTTGTTATTGAATTATGTATGTTAAAATGTAGCCATTGACTACTAGGGGCAATAATGTCACTAGTTGTATGATTTTGAATTGTAGTATTTTTCTTAACGTCTTCTTATGTTCGTACACTGTATAATTTGTATTATTTATTGTTTTTTAAAGGATTATTGCATTAAGTGTTTATTGTTGTATTAGTCACTGCACAACTGTTTTGTGATACATTGTTTTGCACACTGTTTATTAAGTTATTGCACTATTATCACTTGATCTAGGGGAAGTTGTTATAAGTTTATTTACACTTGTTTAAGTTAGGCACCAACAATATCACATGGAGTTTATAGCTTTTACAATTATTTTAATCGCGTTTGATAACTTAATTCACTTTAATCAAAAACGAATCTAAAATCTACAGATCTATCTATATTTCGAATATTGAATTTCGTAGTTAGACGATACCATGAGAAGGAATCTTCTAAAGATAGTACTGCTATATAAAATAAAAACTGAAACTAATATTATACGGAACTTAGTTTAGCTACTGGACTTACTTCTTAAAGGCACGACACAAATCAGCTATGATCCAATTCTACTACCAAAAAACAAGTTTTCTAAGAATAATAATAATAATAATACTAAGTTATCATGAGTAATACAAATTTCTTACAATGGTAATAATATTTTAATAGATGATCATACTGTTTTTATTTTATTTATTCATAGACTCACGCCTGTATCCCCGAAGGGGTAGGCAGAGGTGTAATATGACACCCACATTTAACGATGATTTTTTAGGTCCCATGTAATAGGGGGCGAGCCTATTGCCGTTACCGAGCACATCACCAGACTCCGTGCTGCTACTGAGAATTCGGAAAAACCCAGTAACACTTTTACCCGACCCGGAAATCGAACTCCGCTCAGCAGTCGCATACGCTATCCACTCGACCACGTAGACAGTATATAGCATACTGTATGAAAATCGAAAATACCACACAAGACCAATCTCTGCATTTGCATAATTAATTTTATTGCAGCAATTCTCATCAACTTATACCATTTCAAATAACTCTCGGCTGGAGTCACAATATCGTAGCCATTTCTATTAAACCGACTAGGATTGAATGGGTGATTGTCTCAGAAACTCGTAATGAACCCTCTTTAAATGCAAACGGAGGCTCCGCTAATGAGTGAATGCTTGGAGGCTCGTACAAAAATGTTCCATCCCATCGGTTGGAGGTACGGAGATGTACTAACTAAGAATTAATAGTGTTTGGTCAGCTATTTGTAGAAATGGTTATTTGCAAATCTATCCTTATCATTATAATTAAGATATTGATCAAATTATATTTTTTTGGTAATTGTAAGAAATCCCAAAAATATGTAAAGTTCTCAATAATATTTGAATGACCAGTTTATTGAATAAGTTTCTACGTTATTAAGCATCACACTGGAAGGGCAGCGGAATTCGGGTTATAATTTTACCGGGAGCAACTGTAATTAATTTTAAATATTTCGTCCAAGAAGGAAATTAGCAGTCCAGTAACAAATAATTGCCAGTTGTGATATTGTTGTCCCCAAACTGGGGAGCTTGGTAGTGAAAGTAGGGTTTGGCAATATATAATCAAAAAGTGTGGATCTATAAAAGATCATGTAAGTTGCATGTGCAACTCTGACTTCTGGTTATTAGTACTATGGTATCTTATATATCATTAACTTGCAAACTAAAATCCGTCAAAGTCGAAAAGTATTTCAGTATAAAACTATTGACTTTAGTTGGGTCCGAAACGAATGCCAATCCTTTGATCCCTTAGTTGTATTGCGAGATTCTCGGAATTATTCCACGATAGAATACAACACAACTTGACTTATTGTAAATCGTTTGGTCTGACTTCTATTGGAATGTCCGAGGAAAGTAAATGGCTTAAGTTTTATAAAATGTCAGGATTAAATTATTAGTTTCACTGTCCGCTTTGTATAAGATTCAATAAAGAACATTTTTGTGTCAGTGATTTAACATGTCATTATTTCCTTACTTACTAATATAACATATGCGAATAGTTTATAAGAATGGATGGACAGATGTGCAGATGTACGGTTGGTTGTTAATCTTTCACGAAAAACTACTGAACAGATTTTTATGAAATTTTACAGTAATATTGTTTAAACATCAAAATAACATACTTAGGTATAAGCTACATTTTGTCGCGGTAACTGACACATACGCGGGTGAAGCCGTGGGTGAAGTCTAGTATAAATAACATACTCCACATTTAATATTGATGTGAAATTTAACCTAATTAAAATGGTCGTTATTTATTTGTTTTCATTTAAGTTTATGAGTAACGAATTATACGCAATTGAATTTATTTGCTTCCGTGATCACTTACCTAAAGCATGATTAATTAAAATGTTAATCAGAACGTATTATCGAAATGTCAAAACTAGCTACGTATCCCAGTGGACATTTTAATTATAGAACGTCGAATTGTTTGCAATAAATTGTTTTTATTTTTTTAGAGTTGTTTTAAGTAACAATCTCGAATTGCTATTTTACCTGCAATTGGTTTTTCAGCAAGGTACAGAATTTTTCTAAATCAGGATAAGAGCAAATTGAGCAAACACATTACAATCATCATGGTAGTCCTAGCATTATCCCGGTTCTATCGAATATTAGTCCGCTTAATAGTCTATCCAGCAGGCCGATTCAGAATGTCGCGACAAGTAATCGTACGATATGTCAAATTATTGTCCTCGTCTTTTAGCCGCCTATCAGAGATATTTTGAACAAATATTCATTGAATTCGGTTTATATATTAAATTACTTTATTCTAAATGCATAAAATTGATAGAAAATGCCATAGTTTTGACAAAAAATTAGGTAGCCCGTTTGACAATTAACGGAATCGAATGTCAAATGAGATATCGAAATATTCTGAATCGCCCCCCAGTTTTGAGTTTTGAATATTACCTTCTCCAAAGATCAACTACCGTCTGACCTCCGTAGCCCAGAGCGATATTCCATGACTTAGAAAAGTGCCAGCAATACTGAAGGGTACTGACTCCTCTTAACGACTGCCAAAGATCGTGGATCTTATCACATAACTCCAAAAAGTAAGTGAGTAAGTGGTGCGCGCCGCGGGTTTAAGCCCGATACCCTCTGCATACCTCCACTAGGTTGTTGTTACCTTTATGGAGCAAAATTAATGAAGAACAAAATGTTAGATATAAAAATATATTCAATACTCGTAGAAAAGAGAAATTTTTTGAACTTAGTATGATCGTATAACATTTCTTATTGCATTTGCAGTTTTCCAGTATTTTCACTTCAATATTTTCTGCTGCACTCCAGTAATATTGGAAAGCGTTATTTATGATTGGATTATTAAGTACAATTGCAACGGATATGTTTGTTTTAAGGAATTGGTCAAATATAACTGTTTGTAAATATTTTTAATCAGGAAATCTTATGTCTTATGAATACTTCCATGCTGCTAGTGAAGTGGCAGTCTGTTAGTCTGTCTACTACGCTTTCACAGCTAAACCACTGATTTGTTTTTTGCCCGGCGTTATTTCAAACCCTAAGAACCTGAAATAAGAGATGGCTCTTTGTATGAAATTCAGCACACACCGATTTGCTACCTAATTTTATCGATGGTACACTTACATTGTACCGTCCGGCTCACCGGACGACGCAGCAGAGGTAGGCCCCCCGCAAGGTGGACCGACGATCTCGTCAAGATCGCGGGAGGCGGTTGGATGCGGGCGGCTCAAGACCGGTCTGTGTGGAGATGTAGCGTATAACCGGTACCTACCGAGTGTACGTCATAATACCGTCCATACGCTCGGCCAATCAGGGAAGGCCATCGTCCGCGCTCGCAAAGCCTGACCAAATATGGTCATAAACGGACTCTCACCCTGATGGAGGGCCCGGTATATAAAGGGGCCGACAGAGAGGCCGGCACCGCTACTCTAACGTCGCTTCTACTACCTACCTACTATAACTAAGCGTACCTACTGACCCTACGTCGTATCTACGTGTATCCTGGTCCCAGCTACGGGTTCCAGGTTCACGTTAAGACTCCGGCTACGCTCCTAGACCGCTACACTTTCCTGCATCGCCTTTGGCGTCACCTCTGCCGATGAGTCTGACCTGCCCTGCTCATCGTACTCGTACCGCCGGCGTCTGCCAGCTGGCAGACGCCGGCGGTACGAGTCAACGGCCTCCAAGGATCTACCGCTACGCGCAGCCTTCGAGCAGCCTGCCTACACACTACCGGAGGGAACAGCGTGGGAGACTGCAGCCCTTAGTGTTCAGGCCAGTGTCGTGTTGTTGGTCGGTCATACTCGTGGCAAGGGGAGTGAGACAATACTCGGCAAATAAACGCATAGAACCTTTTCTGCGTTTTAATACTAGAACCCGTTACAGTGGCGCCTACGTGGGTTATTATCTCGCTTTCCGTGCTCGAGTTCTCATCTAGCAGGTCTCCATTATTGTAAGCGAGGAGGTGTGGCTACAGCGAACCGGTACGTCTTGCTATACTAATTGTCTACCTTTTAGTGTAACTACCTACTACGTAATAGTTCGCAAATTTGAATCTAACGTTTCTTCTAATTAGTCCTAACGGTCGAACTTTTACGCCTAATCGTAAAGTAGGCCATTTGTAAGGGCGGAACGCTGGCGCACTAAGTATAGTGTGTAGTGTGTAGTGTATACTTACGCGGTTTATTCATACACCATAGGCTCACACCCCATCAAATACTTCCTTTTAAACAAAAGTGAACTAGCATACGAGGTTGCGATTAGAGGTGAGGAGCCGGCTACCTCTGTCCTAGGTCTGCGGAAGCAGCTCCCTAAATTACTGGAAGCCATTCCAAATGATGACATTTTGGAGTCGGGTCTAGCCATAGCGGTGGACTTCGAGGACGCTAGCGAGGCCGTCTCTGAGCTGGCCAAGCGACTAAATTCGTTATCTGTTTCTTACGACGCGAACCTAGCTAAGAGGTCTACCGCACTGCACAACCACTTATACCACAGACTCCGTAGGATGGAACGTCCGACGGCGTATTCAAAACGAATAACCGAATTGTGCAGCCGGTTCGACAAGCTCTCAGCGGAGCTGTCCGCCATTGAACAATCAGGTGTTCGCTCAGCTGATGCTGTGGCTGAGGCCCAACGTGCGCCGTCTACCTCGACGCAGGCAGGGTTAGCCCCAGTATTGCATTGCGAGCATTTGAGAGTTAGCGAACTGTCTAAGCTAAAATACGACGGTACGGGATGCGTCCGAGCGTTCCTACAACGAGTAACCGAATTCCAAACCGCGCGTAATCTACCTTCCACTAAAATTTTATCATATGCCTCCGAAATTTTCACCGGTAACGCACTTCACTGGTACCGCGGCCTAAAAGAATATTTCACTACATGGGAAGAACTCACCACTAAATTAATAGACGATTTCACACCGTACGATTATGACTACCGGTTATTAAATGAAATCCACCGACGTACTCAAGGTGCTACCGAAACTATAATTATTTATCTCTCGATAATGAATCAGCTGTTCGCTAGGCTGTCACCGTCAAAGCGATTTTCCGAACGCGAAAAGTTAGACATTCTATTGCATAACATACGTCCATGCTACTCGCTACTGCTAGCTCCGTCAATATCTTCAATAGACAGTATAGCAACACTGCAGACGTTATGTTTAAACTACGAATGTATGAAATGTTTGAACTCTCAATTCCGCGAACCGTATTATAATAACGATACGTTGGCACCAGACCTAGCTTACAGTCACAAACCTAATAACCGAGCGCGTAATAATTCCTTCAATAATTATCCCGTTGCTACTATAGAGGGCACGTCCAGAAAACCCGAATACACTGAGAACAACGAACCTAGCAAACCTAAGTCTAAACCTAGCTCTGTCGCTCTAGTCACGTCCAAGTACTGCCCGCGCTGCCGTATCAATGATCACAGTTTGAATGAATGCAAAGGCGATCGGTTCGCAATTTGCTTCAAGTGCGGCCGTAGGGATGTGACATTCCCTAACTGCCCGAACTGTAAATCGACGAAACCAAAAAACTAGTTGGTCAGGGTCGGGGCGTGTCAAAATTTAAATTAGGTTCTACAACCTATCCAACCAATTTTGACAAACATGATTGGAGAAATTGGCTAAACACTCTAAAAGTGTATTTCTCTAGTTATGCCGTCGCCTCGATCCTGGATAAAAAACCTAAAAATGACCTACGGCCCTATGTTAACGTAACGATTAACAGTTTACCTATTTGTGGATTGCTCGATTCCGGTTCAGCCATTACAATTTTAGGTAACAACTCCCATCTGGAGGTAATTACTAAAACCGGGTTAGAAATACAGCAGTGTCACAACACTAATTCCATTCGGACCGCGAATGGAAATATCTTGTTGCCGCGCGGTCTTATCAACTTACCCACTACTTTTAATAATCAAACCCACTTATTGAAAGCTTATATTATTCCAGAAGTTACAAGTAATTTAATTTTAGGCATCGATTTCTGGAAACTATTTAAATTACTGCCTAACCATATCGCATCCGTATGCATGTCTAAAACATTGCCTTGTAGCCGAGTAACACGAACGTATTGCAATCTTTTAGTGAGTTGAGTGAGTCACAACAAAGAACGGCTAAGTTAATTATAAAGCAATACGAGTCGATTTCTACTGAAAAAACCGGTTTAGGACGAACTCACTTAATAGAACATGCAATAGACACTGGCGATTCTGCGCCGATACGCCAAAGATATTATAGGTTACCGCCGGCGAAATTAAAAATAATTATTGACGAATTAGACGAAATGCTTGCATTGGGAGTGGTAGAAAAATGCGAAAGTCCGTGGTCGTCACCAATTTTACTAACGCCTAAGAAGGACGGTAAACTAAGGTTTTGTTTAGATAGTCGGAAACTTAATTCTATTACTAAAAATACGCGTACAAACTACCTTACGTATCCGAAATTTTAGACAACGTTAGGAACGCTAGATATCTAAGTAGTATAGACTTATCTAAGTCCTTTTGGCAGACGCCTCTTCGCGAATGTGATCGTTATAAGACTGCGTTCTATGTGCCTACTAGAGGAACATTTAGATTTGTGACTATGCCGTTTGGTTTAACGAATGCGCCTGCGACACAACAGCGTTTGGTGGATCACTTGTTTACGAACAGTCCTGAGTTCGAAAACTCTGTATTCGTTTTTTTAGATGATATCGTGCTTATATCGCCATCTTTTAATGCTCATGTGTCACTATTAAATAAAGTATACGAAAAATTAAAATCAGCCAACCTTACAATAAACTTAGAAAAATCTAAATTCTTCCGTGATGAATTGAAGTACTTGGGCTACGTAGTAAACTCTAAAGGATTACAAGTAGACCCATGTAAGGTGGAAGCCATTCTTCAATATGCTACGCCTAAGAATAAAAAAGAAGTCAAAAGGTTCTTAGGCATTGCATCATGGTATCGGCGATTTATACCTAATTTTAGTACTATTGCCGGTCCTTTGAACAAACTTACTTCTACCGGTAAGAAAGCCGCACCATTTCAGTGGTCGGTGGAAGCTGATGACTCGTTTTGTAAACTAAAACAATTGTTAAGCTCCGCACCAATATTATCGTGTCCCGATTACGAGAAACCTTTTCAAGTTCACACAGATGCGAGTGCGAGGAAAATTCACAGGAACAAAACTACAGTATAACAGAACGGGAGACATTAGCAGTTCTAACAGCCCTCGAATATTGGCGCTGTTATTTAGATAACGGGTTAAAGTTTGTTGTGTATACTGACCATTCCGCACTGAAATGGTTCCTAAACTTGAGCAACCCGACTGGTAGATTAGCTCGGTGGTCGGTTCGTCTGTCAGCCTTTAATTTCGAAATAAAGCATTGGCGCGGCGCAGATAATATTATAGCCGATGCGTTATCACGATCCCTACCTGTAAATATAATTAACGCGAATAATAATAACGTGAATGACCCTAATGTTGACACTGATCAATGGTATTCAGCCACCTACAATGGTTGTTTATCTTCGCCTAATGACTATCCAGACTATTCTATTAAAAATAATAAATTGTATCGTTTGATTAAATCTAGGTGTATGCTACGTAAGGAGTTCGAATGGAAAGAAGTACTACCTTCTTCTGATCGAAATAATGCCATATTAGAGAACCATGCCGAACCCACTTCGGGGCATTTCGGTATATTTAAAACTTACAAGCGCTTAGCACTGCGTTACTATTGGCCCAAAATGCGCGATGACGTAGTTAAGTTCATAAATTCTTGCGACACTTGTATCGCGCACAAACATCAGAACCATGCACCATTGGGAACCATGGGACGACCCAAAGTGTGTTCACGACCCTTCCAAACCATTAGTGTAGATTTGGTGGGGCCACTACCCGTCACAAGAAAACAAAACGCCTACATCTTTGTAGTAACTTGTTGTTTTAGTAAATACTGTCTACTTTTTCCTATCAGGCGCGCAACTGCTGAAATAATAACTAATATTTTGGAAGAAAAAATATTTTTAGTTCATGGTATACCATCTACAATTATATTAGACAATGGTAAACAGTTTGTCAGTGCTACTTTAAAAGCTATGTTGCGCAAGTACAAAATCCCTAATCTTCATTATACTCCTAAATATTCCCCACATGTCAATACGGTCGAACGCTATAATAATACCATTGGTTCTACCTTAGCGGCGTTTGTAGGAAATGACCAGAGATTATGGGACACTCTCCTACCTAAGGTGCAGTTTGCATTAAATACTGCAGTTAATGAAGTCACGGGCTATACACCTAGTTTTATAGTCTATGGACGTGAATTAGTTCCATGCGGCTCACACTATATCGACACGGACGCTGATGATATAGTATACATACCTAGGGACGATTACGCAGAAAACATAGGTCACTTATGAGGCATATTTGACAAAGTTCAGGCACTCCTCATTCAAGCTCATGCTAGGAATTCCCAAACGTATAATTTACGCCGTAAACCAGCTGAGTTTAATGTGGGAGACACTGTGTGGAAAAGGACTTTTTATCAGAGAGACAAGGATAAGTCCTTCTGTAAGAAACTTGCCCCTAAATTCGTGAAGTGCACAGTGATTAATAAAAAGTCGCCTCTCGTTTACGAGTTGTCGGACGCGTCTGGAAATTCTATTGGGTTTTGGCACATTAAGGACCTAAAACTTATACACTATGGTGCCTAACTATTTGTTACAAACCGTAGAAGACTTTCCCTTCCTTCTCTCTATATGCCGTCTTAGCTTGGACAGTAGCGGACTCATAGACCTAACGCAGCTAGTCGGATTTTCCTTGTTAGCCACGTAAAATCCTCTCCTAAGGTGGGCGGTATTGTAGCGTATGACCGGTACCTACCGAGTGTACGTCATAATACCGTCCATACGCTCGGCCAATCAGGGAAGTCCATCGTCCGCGCTCGCAAAGCCTGACCAAATATGGTCATAAACGGACTCTCACCCTGATGGAGGGCCCGGTATATAAAGGGGCCGACAGAGAGGCCGGCACCGCTACTCTAACGTCGCTTCTACTACCTACCTACTATAACTAAGCGTACCTACTGACCCTACGTCGTATCTACGTGTATCCTGGTCGCAGCTACGGGTTCCAGGTTCACGTTAAGACTCCGGCTACGCTCCTAGACCGCTACACTTTCCTGCATCGCCTTTGGCGTCACCTCTGCCGATGAGTCTGACCTGCCCTGCTCATCGTACTCGTACCGCCGGCGTCTGCCAGCTGAACCAACGGCCTGCGAGGATCTATCGCTACGCGCAGCCTTCGAGCAGCCTGCCTACACACTACCGGAGGGAACAGCGTGGGAGACTGCAGCCCTTAGTGTTCAGGCCAGTGTCGTGTTGTTGGTCGGTCATACTCGTGGCAAGGGGAGTGAGACAATACTCGGCAAATAAACGCATAGAACCTTTTCTGCGTTTTAATACTAGAACCCGTTACAGAGAACCTTGGGGGAGGCCTATGTCTAGCAGTGGACGTCGTTTGGCTGATATGATGACACTTACATTGACATTCCATGTGAGCAAAGTTGTAGGCAAAAGCCACTCGTTACATAAAATAATCACATTCAAACGTATTTTTTCCGTATAATATAACATACATAACTCGTAAAAGAAAACATAACGACCATACAAAGCTCAAGACTATTTAAGATATCATGAGGCGCGAGTAACTCAAGTGTATATACGGCCTTTTAAATAGATAAACACAGTACTTGCTAACAGAGACAATTAAGCTATAGTTACAACTGGTATCGTATTTTAATTTGTACAAACGACTATCCTTGGTCCCCAATTCAGTTTGTAGAATGTATAACTGCTCAACTCCTGTTTAGTGACGACGAATGTTTGAGAGTATTGCTGGCTAAGTGACTAATGATTCAAAGATTCAAAAATATTTATTTGCAAACTAAGTGTACAGTTTATGGTCTTACTTGGTATACATTATGTGTTTACAACTTAGCAACCTTTTACAGGTATAGCAAAAATTTGAGGACAAGTCATAGTATTAATTTTTACAAACATGTATCATTTTAATACAATTTATTAGTTGTACCTATTATTCATGTTGGCTCTGTAGATCGCCTTATTAATATATATTATATATAAACTTGCTGCTATGCTGGACAAGTATGGTATAAAAGGCCAATAATATTCGTAATTATTTTTGGTTTATAATGCAGTGATGATTAAGGCCTACCACACATTGGTCATGAGCGTTCCTCGAGAGTACGATCGGCGTCCGTTCGGCGTGCGCCCGGCGTTCACTTTGTACTACAGAGTGAACGCTGAGCGCACGCTGGGCGTACGCTCGAAGAACGCAGACGCCCAATGTGAGGTCGGCCTTAATATTAATGTTGTAAATTGTGATTTTAATTTGGTGCTGATTCATTTGAGCATTCACTTGTAATGAGCACTCTTGCGAATATTACATAACATACATAGACTCAAGTCTGTTTCCCGAAGGGGTAGGCAGAGACTACGGAACGCCGTTTGCAACAATCCTGACATAAGTCTCTTGCTTCATTCACTTCCATCAAGTTTCTCATACATGCTCTTCTGTTTAGGGTACTACTGGATAAAGAAAAAAAAGTGTTTAAGCGAGTATTCTGGCAAGCATTTTAGTCAAAAGACAGTAAAGGGGTTTGGGTAAAGTTGGCGTCATTCTGAACTTTTGCGGCCATCAATGAAATTTATATATTATTTAAGATCAGGATGAAGCGATCAAAAGTTATTATGGCCACATTTCTCTAAACCATATCGGATCTGAGATATTCGGTTTTACATTTCTTAGTAAAATCGAAAATGTTATCACACTTAATTAACTGCACTATTTTAGATTCTCTTTCGTAATCATTGATAAAAACAAACAAAATATTCCTAATCCTTTTAAATAGTTTACGTTAAATAGTTCAATTACGTTCGTATACCTAATTATAGCAGTCAAAACCATTTTGGTGAATATGTAATTGCGAATAATCCAAATAGAATGGTTGATTTTGAAATAATTAATGCGGAAATACCTGGCCTATATGAATTTCCCATTTCTGTGAGTTCCGATGATTTGCTATTATACGCACTTGAACAAGTACGTAGAACAAGCGACAAAAAGCAACGGTTCGTGTATGATCGAAGTATACAACGTTTTTTTTTTATTTTACGAGGTGGAAAATCCCTTCGGATCTCCGACTCTTAGGGAAACGAGAGCCGGAGTATGTGGTGTTACCACTAAAAGCCACCTCGACTGCCAACCAAAGACGCCTTATGGGAGGGACACTGGGTACAGCAGCTGTCTAGTCTTCCTCCTATGGCGCCATGTTCAATGGAACCCGTTCTTAGGGAAGGCTATACGCCCTCTATTACCCTTACTGGCGGCTTCCCGGAGCAACGAATCCTAATCAGCGACCAGAACTCACCATGCTCTGGGGGCCCGCGGCCCCATTGGTGGCTCTCTGCGACGCCGCCCTTGTCGTCGGGCAGGATTGGCCCTCTCCCAATCCCGATCCCGCTCTGCAGCCTCCTTTTGGAGCATCACAGCTTCACAAAAGGAGGCCACTGCTTGCCAGCCTTCCTCGCTCGCCAGCATGGCAGCAACAACTGCTGGCGGGGACAGATCGTGTCCAATCTGGTCGACAAGGACTTCACGCTCGGACGCCCATGCCGAGCAAGCCTCCAATGTATGCTGGGCGGAGTCCAGGTCGCCTGCACAGTGGTGATATTGTGCCGTTCTTTCGCGTCCGATTCGATTCAGATACTCACCGAGTACCCGTGTCCGGCGGGTATCTGAGTCAATCAGTAGGTGATGCGACCGCGTTTCCGTCCAACCCACGGTTCAAAGCCTGGCAGAATGGCACTGACAGCGCTTTGCCATTGCCGCAGAGCCTGTCGGTGAGCATTGCGCCGCATTTTGAGCGCGTCCTGGACATCCATGTTCGCTTCCCGGTGAACTGCGCAAGTCTGGTCATAGACCTTCGCGTCCATGTTCGCCAGGATATCGAAGGGCGAGAAACGAGCCAGAACTGTCGCCGTTTCTGATGAAGTTGTGCGGTATCCTCGAACAATCCGAATGGCCGCCACCCGTTGCACGCTATTGAGCTAAGTTTTACAGCGTGAGGAGGCCGATAGGCGTGTGAGCCATATAGGTGCTCCGTGAAGGGCCATGCATCGTACGACCGCACAATAGAGACGGCGAACTTTTTCTCAAGGACCCCTGAGGTTCAGAAGCAGCCTTTGTAGGGCTCCTGCTGATTCGCGAACTGAAGGGACCATACGCTCGAAATGCTCATTGAAGCTCAAGTGGCTGTCGAGGGTGAGCCCGAGGTACTTAATGTACCGGTCTACTCGAACCTCCACACCATCAACTCTAATAAGCGAGCTAGATGGAACCACACTGTCGTTTTCTGTGGAACCACAGCGCCTCGGTCTTATGAGGCGCTACCTTTAGGCCCAGCCCGCTTATCTGTCGGACGACACATAATTCCGCTCGCGTGGCTACTCCCAATTCTGCGAGCGGAATTACTTCAGAGAAGCCATACCCTCTTGCTAACACCAGAGTGTCGTCCGCATAGCAGACGATACTCACGCCGGGGGGTATATTGGTCCTCAGAACAGCATCGTATGCAAGGTTCCATAGCAGGGGTCCTTACACTAACCCCCGGGGAACCCCACACGTGACCTCTCTCCGGTGTTCAAAGCCGTCCCGGCCCATACTTGTATACGTAATGGACCTGTCGCGCAGATACGTCCCGACGATTTTACACAGATATGGAGGCACTTTGTGATATAATAGTGCCTCCCTAATTGCTAGCCACGGAAGGGAGTTGAAAGCGTTGACTATGTCAATACAAACAGCCAAAGCCACTCCCTTCAGACGAACGAAATATACAAAGCACCTAACACTAATTTTTCAGAAACGATGACGAGCTTCAGTTGAATTGATCCGTGGCTTCTTAGAGGTAGAATCAAATCGCGACTACGTATATACTCATCGAGAGAGCTGCGCAAGGGTTAAATGCGCTGTTAGGGCATTATTGTTCAAGCGTAGTGGGAAAACGGACCTTGGGCTGTTGTTCCCATGTAATGTCAATTATATGGTACGTGGGATGGGACAGGTATCAAAATAGCCTATCTCCACCGGCGCAATTCTTAGATACAATTATAAGACATGATATTGAGAATGAAATGTACGAAGATAACAAACTGTGTAATATAATATTTTAAAGTATGAACATATGGTTTTATTATTTCGTTTATGTCCTATTACATTGATGTCCGTGTGGTGACGGATTAAGAATACGGAATGTCACCACCCCATATCATCCCATGGGTGTCGTAAGAGCCGACAGAGGGAGCACATTATGCAGAGAACAGCACTGTAAGAGAAGGAAAACTTGATACAAACCCTATACCAACCCGTTTGGCCAGCGTGGTTTAGTAGGCCAATTCCTACTTTCAAAGAAGAGGCCTAGTCCAGCAGTGGACTTTTAAAGGCTGATGATGATGATGATGATGATGACATTGATGTCATGTGAGTGAACAATCTTAAAACGTAAATAATGATAAGTAAAACACTATTTATTTATTTATTTATTATACAGTTACTCACAACACTTACAGGTAGTAACCCAACACGTGTTGAGAGTCATGCTTAGCTTAGTTTACATTTTTGCCATTATAATCCTATTTGTTATTAAAAAAATTAAAATTGCAATTAATATAATTCATAATAATTTGTGCCAATTAATACAATAATGTCAAGTAAGTAATGTAAAGTCTAATAATAATAGATATATAAAACAATAAAGTCAAATTATGATTATGTCTAAAAATACAGTAATGTCAAATAATAATAAAAAAATACATTTGTCCACTTATAACTAAACTTATATGTCAGAGATAATTATTTAAAAACATTTGACAAAGTCTGGCAAATTCGGTCCTATTATTAAAAAATATGTCAACATCTGGTTGTTGAGCGACCAAAGCATTGAGCAGAGATATAGCCTGACTGGTAGGCGCGAACTGTGCGGTGTTTGTGCGTACTGATGGTGCCGCGAGCAAGCGGCGCGACCTTAGCCGCGAGTATTGTTTCGGCGCAGACAGTGCACAACGAGACAATGCCTCAGGATTAGCGCATCTCTCTATTAGTTTATATTGACGACATTCTGAAAATCTTCAAATGCTAAAATGTCAGCTCCGATATTACTTAGGACAAAAATAATTAAAGTTATATATATATTTAATATAGTACTACGAAGTATTATTAAAATTATTCGTGGCCACTGGAAAATAAAATGACGCCACTGGTCCATACAATGTTACCCAAACCCCTTTGCTTTTAGCTTATTGTATTGACATTCCACGCCAGCAAAGTTGTAGGCAAAAGCCAGTTGTTATTTAAGATAATAGGCGGGTCCACACAGACCGAGCAGCCTCGCGCGGAAAATGCTTCGCGAGGCTGCTCGGTCTGTGTGGACGTGGCTCGGTCGAGGAAAGCGCACGTCAGCCGCGGCCGGCCGCGCTCGTGCGCCCGAGCTACCGAATTAGACATGTCCACACAGAGCGCGCAGCCTCGCGAGGAATTGGCGCGCGAGGCTGCGCGCTCTGTGTGGACGTGCCCCGAGGCAAGTGCGTGTGCCGCCGCGGGCGAGCGACCGAGCGGCCGAGCCATCGAGTTTGGTTTTTTGTTTTGCCGCGGTTTGGACGCTGTTTCGTGCCTCGCTCGAACATAATAATCCCTACTAATAATATAAATTCGCAAGTGTGTTTGTATGTTGGACATTTTTTTTATAGACTCGCGTCTGTATCCGCGTAAGGATAGGCAGAGTTGTAATATTATTACATCCACATTTCACCATGAAATGTTTAGGTCCCACGTAATAGGGGACGAGCCTATTGCCGCTAACGGGCACATCAGCAGACTCCTGCTCCGAGCTGCTTCTGAGACTTTGGGAAAACCCAGTAACACTTTTGCCCGACCCGGGAATCGAACCCGGGACCTCCGCTCAGCAGTCGCATACCCTATCCACTGGTCACTGAATGACGGAGGATACATTAATCATAACATTCTCATCTTTGACGCTATTTATTATACCAATAATAATCATTCAGTCTGTGTTTCGGTTACAGTATCCTTGCCTACAGACATTCATTTCCTATAATTCATTCAATATTTTTTCCATGTCTACCTATTCCATCCTTTAGGTATAACAATAATCGACGACCGGTTGGCAAAGCGGGAGTGTAAGCGACTGCAACGCCGTAGGTCGCAGGTTCGATTCCCGCTCATGTCAAACATTTGTGTGCATGAACATGAATGTTTGTCTTGGTCTGGGTGTTTCTATGTATATATTTACAAATAAAGTAAGTATAAGTAAATATGTATGTTATGGCCCATTAATACCATTGTCTAGTACCCAAAGTAGGTACAGCAATTGGCGTCAGTCAGGCAACGGGCTAGTAAAAACACATGCCACAACCCTATTGCAGTATGACCATTTCCAAGTACTATATTTATAAACAAAATTTAAAAATAAGAGAGAGGAGAGACCAACAATCTCACATTGATACGTAGACCGATAGATGGCAAATGTACTATTTCACTCTAATTCACAAGTCGACAATTTGATACATGCGCAATAATACTGTATACAATGTTACCCAAACCCCTTTGCTTTTAGCTTATTGTATTGACATTCCACGCCAGCAAAGTTGTAGGCAAAAGCCAGTTGTTATTTAAGATAATAGACGGGTCCACACAGACCGAGCAGCCTCGCGCGGAAAATGCTTCGCGAGGCTGCTCGGTCGCTCTCGGTCGGAACGATCTCACATTGATACGTAGACCGATATATGGCAAATGTACTATTTCACTCTAATTCACAAGTCGACAATTTGATACATGCGCAATAATACTGTATACAATGTTACCCAAACCCCATTTGCCTTTAGCTTATTGTATTGACATTCCACGCCAGCAAAGTTGTAGGCAAAAGCCAGTTGTTATTTAAGATAATAGGCGGGTCCACACAGATCGAGCAGCCTCGCGCAGAAAATGCTTCGCGAGGCTGCTCGGTCTGTGTGGACGTGGCTCGGTCAATTTGATACATGCGCAATAATACATAATAGATTTTCAACTATATTTTCATGTTCTGAATTCAAACATTATGACAACTACAATTTTGTTTTTTCCTACAGTGCCGAGGCTGCCGCGCTCTAGGCCGCGTTCACATTTATCTGATGTAATCTGTCGTGACGGCGTCTGTCGTGTCGCGACAGACAATATCCCGGTCTGCGACAGAGAGGGGGTGCGGGGTGCGGACGATTCAGCGCGAATTAAGAGATTGGACTCAGATTAATTGTAAAAAAAAATACTTTATTTAATTATAACAGCTTAACAGTATATTTAAAATATAAAATAGTAATCGCTAATGTTAGATCTACAAAGGTATTTATAATAAATTAATGCTAAGATGACAATAAGATTATCTAGATAATTTGGTGGGGAGAGATGTATTGATGAAGCTAACATTGTTGGGTTCCGTACAGTTAACTCGCGCGACACAACTCATCAGACTAATGTGGACGCGCCACTGTCTGTTGTAAAGCGTCAGACGCGCGTATGCAATTGTGCGCAATGGACTACGAACTAATTGACTTCCTTTTAATAATATTGTTCTTATACAGTAGGTCTATACATGAGCTAATTGAATACGAAATAATATAATCCTATGTAAATAATTTATGGATATAATTGGATATCTACTTAATCTGAATCGGATAATTCATCAAAAACATTGCGAAAGTGTGAACTCCACGAGAGTCAAGACAGAACTGATTTAAAATTGCGTCAGATCGTGACAGACGGCGACAGACAAATGTGAACGGTAAGTAATTACGACAGAGACCGTCACGAGATCACGTCAGATAAATGTGAACTCAGCTTTATTCTATGGCCTTGCTCGTTCGGGGACCGTTTCCTCGCGCGGCAAATGCCTCGCGAGGCTGCTCGCTCTGTGTGGACCCACCTACTCACATTCAAACGAATCCTTTTTGTATAATATAACATACATGTAACCACGTAAAAGAAAATATAACGACTGCACAAAGCACACAAGCATTTAAGATATAACAAGGCACAACGATCTAAAGTGTATATACGGGCTTATTAAATAGATAAACACAGTACTTGCTAACAGAGACAATTAAGCCACAGTTACAACTGGTATCGTAGTTTAATGTGTACAAACAACTATCCTGGGTCCCCAATTCAGTTTGTAGAATGAATAACTCCTGTTTAGTCAGGATGAATGTTTGTGAGTATTGCTGGCTAAGTGACTAAATCTGGACAAGTTAGGGACAAAAGAAAGAAAGAAAAAGTATTATCTTGGACTGAAAATGGACACATACAATATTGCGGAAAAAGAAGAAACAAAGAAACAGAAGATTACAATAGTGGTTCGGCGTTGCACCAAAATATGTACTAGGCGATTTCGTGATATGGAAAATTAACGACTCAAAGAATGGCTGGTAAATCGCCTAGAAGAGTGGGTGAACGGGCAATCTTATGAGTACAGGATATTATAAGGAGGCACGCCTTACCTTGACGAAATGGCGGCCGCTGGCGTCTTCAAGATTTGGGCTATAAAACCGATCACTCAACCTGAATCCAGCCCAAAGCTGCACAGATCACTCCACTATACCCGCGGGCGGTTTAGTTCTCGTTTATATTATAAAGCGGTAAATATTGCGGTATTGCACACGTTCGGCGCGGCGTGGGGCTGCGTAAGCACGCGACCGATCAGCGTGACGATTGATCTTCGACTCCGATCGCAGCGTCATTGAATTCCGCGACCAATTAGAGCTAGGCGTGCCTTTGGGAGGGAAAGGGATAAAAGATCGCTCGTTTTGAAACTGCGGTATGCAAAGGAATTTATTAGCTAGGTGTTGACATAATTAACTATCAATAGAAAATATAGATAGCGCTACCATATCCCCCCGGCTATAAAGAGTTGCCTTTAAAAAAAATTGAACTTAGCTATGTTGAATGTACTACCGCATAACCCATCAATAGGCTAAGACAGCGATCTGATATTAAAATTAATCTAAATTAGAAAGAAAAGAAAGAAAGAAAGAAAATAATTTTATTTTCCCATTTAAACGAGACAAAGATACACAGAATATGGTTCACAATAAAAGCAAAAGGAATAACACAATACACAGCAAAAAAAGCAATACAGAAAAAAAAAACAAACGTCTATAGGGAGATAAAGTGTCTCATACTAAACAAGAAAATAGGGCCCAGTTCAGCATATGCCTGACAGGTGTCAGACGCTGGTTTTCAACTGGGCCCTAGTGACGTCTAAAACAAAACCAGCAATAAATAAAAAAAAAATATACAATCTTTACGTAAATAAAAACAAATAGGAGAAGTAATACAATCGGATTATGTAGTGAGCAAACTGCATAAAACTCTATTATTATTATTAGAACGGAAGACGATTTTTTTTACTATTTACAAACAAAGTTATTTGTGAATTAAAGCACAACAGAAACGGACAACACGGGTACACACATACACGTACAGTAAACACAAATAGACATGCACAATGCGTGACTCGGCACTCGGCTCTTCCCAATGAACCGTCCTTTCCTATATAAAAGAAGTATTAACATTTACCATGTCCAGCTCCCGCTGTGCGTCGATAAGATACCGCCTTCAATTATTTTTGAACGTGCCTATTGTTTTGAGAGATCTTAAAGGCGGTGGAATGTTATTCCATATCTTGGACGCCGCACAGCGGAAGCTTCCTTTAAACCCAGCTGTTCTGTGCAATGGGATGGACAGCTGGTGTGAGCACTGTCTACGGGTACAGTCACGCCGATCAGTAACCCACGCTAGCTTGCGATACAGATATAATAGGTTTTTAAAGTTAATAACGCCAAACATAAGTGATGCCAAGTGCAATTTACGTCTCAATTGCATTTTTAACATAAATTTGTCATTTAGGAACGGTGTCACGTGGTGTCTGGGCGGTATTGTGAAACAAAATCGAGCGCAGGCATTCTGCACCCTCTGTATAAGCCTGACTGTGCGTGATAACAAACGCGGTCCTTATACGGTATCCGCACAGTTTAGTTTGGATATAACCAAGGCCTCAACAAGTTTTACGCGTAATTCCTCCGACAAGTATGGTCGCATTCTATAGAGAATACGCAACCTATAAAAGCAGTTACGTGCCAATTCAGCTACATGTTTTTCATACCTCAGGTTCGGATCAATGTACAGACCCAGATTGCGAGCTTCATCTACTCTCTCGATAACCTCTCCCTTGATTGTTAGACTAAACGTAGGTAGTTGATTTAGCCTTATTTTAGTACCAAACAAAATATATTTAGTCTTTTAAGGATTAAGCACCAGAGAGTTTATTTCTGCCCACTCAATAATGTTAATAAGATCCTTATTAAGACCAGCGATGGCCTTCGAGAAATCTTTTGGTTTGAAAGACACATCTTATATTTGAATATCGTCAGCGTAAATGTGATACTGCGAATTATTTAAACATTTTGCAATATCAGCACAATATAATATAAATAAAATAGGTCCAAGAATTGATCCCTGGGGAACTCCCCTGGTGATAGGGGAAACCTCAGAAACGACAGATTCTCCACTGTTTGAGCGCAGTTCGACTCTCTGACTACGGCAGGACAGATAGCTGTGGAACCAATTCACTGCTTTGATATCGAAGCCGTAATATTTTAATTTTGATAGTAGCAATGAAATATTTATACTATCAAAAGCGCGGGAAAAGTCAAGTAGTACTAGTAGTGTGCACATGCCCTGGTCTTGTGCTGACAAGATATTGTCTGTGACGTCGAGTAAGGCGGTAGCCGTACCACGTCCTTTCCTAAATCCCGACTGAAAAATAGGTAAGATTTCATTTTTCTCTAAATATTCTGACATTTGCTCGCATATTACTTTCTCCATCATTTTTGACAGGCATGGGAGAATACTTATTGGACGAAGATCCCTTATAGCCGCTGGATTAGTCGTTTTTGGCAGAGGCCTGACAGTAGCCGTTTTCCATACATCAGGGAAAGTTGATGTTAGTATGGAAGTGTTAACGATATGTGTAATAGTTGATAGTGAGTAGGGAAGATTTAACGTCAAGATCTCCAAGTTAATGCCTTCACAACCTTCAGCATTAGATTTAAGGGCTAATATATACTTAGATATAGCGTCCCGAGTAACAGTATTTATAGTAAAGTTGGCTTCGCCATGACGATGAAATTCAAAATACGTTAAAGCCGATATGATCACCACCGGGTTGCCGGGGACGTTTAAGAAATAATAATAATAAGAAAATTAGCTTTAGTGAAATAATTATAACGAAAACTACAGACTAAATACTTAAACTAAGAGGTAGATCTAACTTCAGGCTAGATCTCACTGAGTTGGAAGCGGACAGAGACGTACAACAGGGCGCACGTAGCTCCCCTTCGCGGTTTTCACGGTAACAACGCGGGTTGTACCGTCTTTGGAAGTATGCAGTTTCTCCACGATGGCTAACGGATTTAAATTATTAAAAGCGGGACATTTATAGGAATGGTCGTGTACTATATTACTGCACAGACACTTTTGTGAATTATTATTATTAGATTCCGAGCATGCTACGTAAGATTGCGGATTAGGGACCGAGTTATTATTGCTATTTCGCGATTTATTTGACTTTTGTTTCCTATTATTATTATTATATGACCTAGATGAACTAGACTGCGTATTATGAAATATTCGACACTGATCTTTGATGAAAGAAATAAAACTATCTAGTGTAGGTATTTTATGATTACGTTCAGTCATCTCGAAAGCAGGAATTGTTTCAGTGTCAAACTTTCGGAAAGATCTTTTAATTTTAAGTTTTTCAGGGAACTAACTGCAGTAACAAAGTTGTCTATAAACAGCTGGAAATTCGAAACAGACGCGGCACCGGACAATTTAAGATTTAAAGCTTGATCAAAGTAAGTAGGCGCTAGAACACGAGTATCTTGATACCCATCAAGTAGTGACTGGAATATGACCTGATCGTTCTCAGCACTGGGTGTGACACCTGCAAATACGGACTGGGCCTTCGGTACTAGCTTACCTATTAAATAGTACAACCTGTCAGCATCTGTCAGAGAACCATTATCGTGCACTGTAGACTTATAACTCGCATAGAATATCGGCCAATTTCGTATATCGCCATCAAATGACATAAGCTCAATTAGCGGTAATCTCGGCGCTCGAACCGCCGGTCCGGCAGAAACGAGCTGTGCGGATTATTTACCCTCCAATAGTGATTGTATGCGCTTGATGATACAATAAAGATCTTCGAATGAGGTGTACACCTGATAATTCGGCTGTTCATCAGGATTAATAGAAAGCAATCTATCTATCTATCTATCTATATCGTCGCGCCTGTCTTCCTTTGGGGTAGGCAGAGACTATAGAACGCCACATGCTTCGGTTCAAACATACTTCTTTCGCTTCGTCGACATTCATTAACCTCATCATGCATGCGCGTCGGTTATGGGTACTTTTAATTTGGCCCTTTTTCAGTACGTCACCTATTTGGTCGGCGTACGTCCGCCTAGGGCGTCCCCTACCAACATTTTCATTCATTCTCGCATGATACACCCCTTTCGTATTCCTTCTTTCATCCATCCGTTCCAAATGTCAAAACCAACGCAACATTCGTTTTTCAACCTTTGTCACTACATCTTCTTTTAGACCACACTTCTCTCGTATCACACTGCTTTTCACTTTATCAATCAGCCTTACACCGCACATACTCCTTAAAGCTCTCATCTCCACGGCATTGATTCTACTTTCATGCTTCTTCTGCCATACCCATGATAGAAAGCAATCTTGCGTTATAATCGTCTAACTACTTATGAAAATCTGTTCGAATACTATCTACTGTCATACAATAACTAAGAAATGATTCCCTATTAATATCGAAAGTAGCGGCAGTTTTTGAGCGCTCGTAAATGTTTTGAATACGCTCAAATAAAATATTACGTTTAGCTTCCAAGATTGTCAGCTCTTTTTCTTCCGTCATGCGTGGCTTCTTTTGTTACGCCATGTTTACGTATGTATAAGCTAATGAGACCGATTTAAAATAAGAATACCTAAACTACCTATTATTTTACCTAAGTAGGTGTTTATGCGGTAGTTATTCGTAAGTAGGCAACAACTTTAAGGCGGTGGAACTAAAAGGTACTTGGAATATGGAATTTACAAGACTACTATGATAGTTCCAGTAATAATAATTGGGTAGATATATCAGATTAGTAGGTAGCTACATAAAAGTACATTGCCTACGGAGGCGTGCGGAAGTAACCACGTAATGGGTATGTAAATGGACTAGGAGTATAGCTAGGTGCTATAACTACCTAGGTAGGTACTTCTAGAAGATACGTACGCGAGATGAACGAGAGGTTACGTATAAACGCAAATGAATCCGGCTCGTACGGAACCAAAAAATGGTTCGACGTTGCACCGAAATATGTACTAGGCGATTTCGTGATATGGAAAAATATTAATATTGTGGACTGTATCAAGAATGGCTGGAAGATCGTCTAGAAGAGTGGGTGAACGGGCAATCTTATGACTACAGAATATAGGAGGCACGCCTTACCTTGCAAGTCAGTCTTCTTCTTTACAAAATGGCGGCCGCCGGCGTCTTCGTGAGTCGGGCTACAAAACTGATCACTCCTTTTTGATCTAGCTTGAAGCTGCACAGATCACTCCACTACACCCGCGGGCGGTTTAGTTCTCGTTTATAGTATAAAAGCGGTAAATATTGCGGTATTGCACACGTTCGGCGCGGTGCGGGGCTGCGTAAGGACGCGACCGATCAGCGTGACGATTGATCTTCGACTTCATCGCAGCGTCATTGAATTCCGCGACCAATTAGAGCGAGGCGTGCTTTTGGGAAGGAAAGGGATAAAAGATCGCTCGTTTTGACACTGTGGTATGCAAAGGAATTTATTAGCTAGGAGTTGACATAATTAACTATCAATAGAAAAGATAGATGGCGCTACCATAGTGTGTATTGCGAATTTCATAATGGACAAAAACATCGAACAAAGAGATTGTCTTAAATATTGCATCGCCAATGGCATTTCGTGTTCGGAGTCAATGAAAATGTTACAGAAGGCTTACGGTGAATCGACTTTATCAAAAACTTGTGCTATGAGTGGTACAAAGCGTTCAAAAGCGATCGAGATGTGATGGAAGATTTGCCTTGGCCATCAACGTCTGCTACTAAAGTTAGCATCGCAAAAGTGAAGGAAACAGTGACTGAAAATCATAATTCAACTTTGAGAGAGATAGCCACTGAACTTTCTGTATCTCACGAGTCGATCCGTACTATTTTAACTAATCATTTGGGTGTGAAACTTGTTGCCGCTCGGCTAGTCCCAAAAGACCTGAATTTTCTACAAAAACTCTATTGCACGAGAGTCGCTGAGGACATACTAGAACGAGTCAATTCCAACCCAATATTCATGAAACATATTGGGCCATCATTGTGAACGAATTTTTGGCCAAACACTCAACAACTACCATCGAGTAACCATATGTTCACCAGATATGGCTCCAGCCGACTTTTTTCTTTTTCCTAAACTCAAATTACCACTGCGTGGCACCCGTTTTCAATCGGTAGAAGAATTCACACAGCGTTTAAAAATGTTTTGATGATTGGACTATTCGTTGGCGTAAGTGTATCGTTTCTGAAGAAGCATACTTTGAAGGTAATAGAATAAATACAAGCTCTGCTTAATTTGGGACTAGATGGTGTTGTGTGAATGTGGTAGAATAGAATTTTGAATAAAATATAGAGTTTATGAGCTGTTTACTCCACAAAGTCTCACAATCAGCTACTTCTTTTTTCAGATTGTTGATCAAAAATGTCAGCAAAATGTCACTTGCCAACTATCATCATGTTATTAACTTTAGCCAATGTCAACCATTTTGGTGTAGGCCTCGTCCAACAACTTCCATTACGTTTTGTTTTGTTCAGTCTTCAACCAATTACTGTCCGCTATCTTTATGATGTCATATTTCCATATCATTTGCGATACATACTCTAAATAAAGTTCTCAAAAATAGAATACTTGACTTGATAGGTAATATAATCTTCAGATATGAAATGTGTTAAATAAACAGCCTAATTTACAGCGCTTGGTACGATGTACATAAAATAAACTACATCACTCGATATGGAGTAAATTCTTGCAAGGAATAGCTCATACCTGACGAAGCGACGTATAGAGCTCAACGCTTTGTCAGTTATAAGGCAAGAAAAGTCAGAATTTACACATAATTACTATGCGAATAATTGAATAACATGTTTAGCAATACCTACGTAGATTGCGTAATATGGCAATTTGATATTTAACAGATTTTTCGAACAGCCTTTGGTGACCATTTCCTTACTGCCAGTGTGTGTGTTTCGTGCATTTGATGTTTAATGAGGCAAAATTTTGTGGGTAGTTTTTGTGTATGAAAACGAGAAAATTGATGATCAAAAATGATCAAATAACGTTTCTAAGTTCTGAGCCAACGCTAAGCAAGTGCTTTCAGTTCACTGCCCTATATAGTGCTTTAGTCTACTCTAGAACAATATTCACATACTATTATATTGGAGTTTGCATGTTGATAAGATATTTGAGCCGGAGCGTTCACGCGGGATTTGAGATAAAATTAGATACACGTACAATGTCAACAATGTATACGAAACTCGTTATAAGTTTCTTACTGATCTTGACGTTGCATCACATTATTGCTCTATCATGTGGTGACAACGAATAAGAATTCTAATCCAAGTAAAATTGAAGTGAGTGGCTATTTTGAGTCTCATCTGTTGGTCTATCATTTGAGATTTAAGTAGACAGAAGATTTAAGACCTATTCACTAAAACGACCATGGCATCTTTCGACGTCCCGTAGATATTTCATTTTTTTAACAAATATGTTCATATTTTACCTAGGAGGTTTACAAATTTCAATGAGCAACATACATAAAAGTATTAAGCATTAAGTAATTTAATTTTAAAATTGACGTTCATAAGCGTCACCTTGTGACCTAGATGAATAAATGATTTTGACTTTGACTTTTGACATTGACTTTGATTTCATCATACAGCCTTTCTAAGTCCACTGTTTCACTTAGGCTTATATCAAACTAGATGATGCCCGCGGTTACACCCGCGTTATTTAAGGCTACTGCTCCACTCCCGTCGCTCATAGCGCAATGTTATATAGTCTATAGCCTTTCTCGATAAATGGGCTATCTAACACTGAAAGATTTTTTTAAATCGGATCAGTAGTTCCTGAGAGTAGCGCGGTCAACCAAACAAACAAACTCTTCAGCTTTATAAATTAGTATAAGATTGAGTTACTATGATATTGCAAGTTAATAGAAGGTTTTAGCCTACTATCCGAAGCGGTTGGTTGATATGTGTGGTGAGCTTTAAATGAGGTCTTTTCAGCAGTAGACGAATCTTGGCTGACATAATGATGACAGACCAAAGCTAAAATTAGTATACAACAATATGTAAGTATTAAAAAAATTGATACTTAACTAGTAAACTATTCTGGGGTAGGCAGTATCTGCCTATCCATTCGGGAAACAGGCGTGAGTCTATGTATGTATGTAGTAAACCATTCTAGTGATCCTAAGACAATTCTGTTCCCACTTATTCAACTCAGGCTAAATGACCATAGCTCAGGTAACATGCGTCAACATTTCGAGCCAGTGTAATTACAGAGGTCACGTCACTACGTGCTACGTACATAACTTCAGTCAGTGCTGACATCGGATTGTGTCTTAGCTAACTGTGTAGAATGACGTGAAACATGACTCGACACTCAAGTTGTGTTATGTTGACCAATCGTCACGGAGTTTTGGTCAACGTTACAGTCAAATTGTACTGTTTTTATAAAAAGTACGTATGCTACGATGGTTGAATGTTTGGTACTTAATTACACAGAAGCGGCTGAATGGATTTGAATTAAGTGTAAATCCAAAGGACGTTATTAGATAGTAAATATAAGACCCAATTCAGTCCTAATATATTTAATGTTACCTTCCTTAATTCAAAATTATTTATATTTCAAAGAATTATTTTTCTTTTATAGACTTACGCCTGTATTCCTGGAGGGGGTAGGCAGAGGTGTAATATTACACCCACATTTCGCCATAGATTCTTGACCCAAATATTTTGGAAATATTTTTTTACTGAAAATCTTTTTGCACGGTTAAGAAACTATCGAATTCAAACTTTATTTAGATTTTATTTTGTAATTAATCCCAACCTCTTGGAAGGGCCTGATGGACCGACGACTTAAGGAGAGTAGCTGTATGGCGAAAACGGGGGATCGGGTCTTGTAGCGTACCCGGTGGAGGCCTAATTCCAGCAGTGAACTGCAAGAATCTGTTGAGTTAAGATGAGAATAAATCTCATTTTGTATCTAGTTGGCTCATCGATATTACACATATAAAGGACACTATGACGTGTTAAGATCATTTTCAATTACCTAAACATGTAATTGAAAATTGGTCTACATACCTACGAATCTCGTCATATACTACATTTATAAAATTGAACATTTATAATTACTGCTAAATTCTTAACAATTACTCAGAGAACCCACTAATCCTTTACCCGTAAAAATAACAATCACTGCTCTACACTGTACAAACACAAAAAATCTTGAGCTACATGTCCAGGGAAGCAGTCGATTTGTTTACCTATTTGCGAATAAAACTTCTCATTGATTTAATTAATAATTTAATTGATTGACTCGCACCAAAGTTGAATATTTGATCTGACGACGAAATCCTAATTTATTTAAAGAATAAGACGAACGCCTTAGTAACTGAAACGTCGTTTCAGGCGATCATTAAATTAATAACCTGCTTCCAGCGATTTCTAAACAAACACTCAGTAAACAAAACATCAGTATTCAAACAAAAACCCGAGGCCATGGTCTCGGCAGTGCGTTTCGTAGACCACTAGGCTATAGTCGCTTACGTAAGTAATTATTTAAAATAAAAAAAATAGTTTGCTGTTGTACTATCTGTCTTCTAATATAATACCAGATCTGACGCTGTAGTTTCATAAAATATTATGTAAATTTAATTACTAAAGAGTTTAAATTGCATAAATAGTTTAATTCATATTAATTTTAACGTGTCTCTGTAGCTATCGTAGTAACTTGTTTTGAACATGCCGACAAAAAACAGCTTTTCACCATGCGTTTAATGCAACTTTGTGCAGGAAAACGTAAAAGCTCTGTTTTCTCTGTTTTTCCCTTTTTACCCACTTTTGTTTGTTTATGTTCAAATATTTTTTCCTCACCTAAACATTGCGAAACTCTTTTATTTGTTGGTAATTCCAGCTCACTACACATACATATATTGTGATTGCTTTGTTGGTGCAGAAGCATATGGCATGAGTGGCATGAGTTTCTTCCAGGCTCTTCTCATAGCCCTACCATCCCGAACCTGGTTGTAAAAAAAAAGAAATGACGTTCAAAAGTGTTGCTTTTGTAACCTATATGAATAAATGAGTTTGAATTTGAATTTGAATATGTTTGCACTGATATGGGCTCTATGTCTCGGTAGGACAAGTTGTTACCGGGCCATTTTATTTGGTAGATTGTATGGCAGAACAATCAAAGATTTTTAAATTCTGTATTATACAGGGGGATTATTTGAGACGGGTCAACAAGGCAGTCACTTAATCCCTTATACCAGATAAAGGTGTAAGTCCGAGATGGGCTGCAGACCGCAAACTGCAACCGTAGACTGCAAGCGACACCACTTGTTCCTATGAATCTCTATGAAATTGATTTCGAGCGCGGCAATACTGCGGCCTGCAGTCGCGGCACGCCGCGCAGCGACCGCGCAGCGACCGCACGCTACAGCTCCAGTGATGTCACGGACTGCAGACAGTTTACACGTACAAAAAATGTCCACTTTTTCAAGGGATGATGAAGAAAATTAATTAATTTTGTTGCTGGTCATCCAGTCATTTGTGACACATTGAATCCAAAATATCGGAATATTTTGGTGAAAAGTAATGGTTCTATAACTTGTGCAGTCGCGGCATGCCGCCGCGCTTGCAATAGAAGCAACTGCGACCACAGGCAGCACTGCGGTCGACCGCATCCACTAGCCGCAGTGTTGTCTGCGGTTGCAGTCTGCAGCCCAACTCGGAATTGTACCTTAAGAAAGCTGACCTTCACAGTATATGTATATATATTTTTAATTAGTAATTTTGATTGGTTTACCTTCTATATAAAGATACAATACATCATTTGCGTAACTAAATCACACAGAGACACATAATAAACATATATATATAAGTTTTGAGCGGGCATCGAACATACGACTTTTAACCAACAAACTAATTAATTTCTTTATGCAAATCCAGCCAAAATACTACAAGAAAATCTTTAAGGGTCCTCTATTATTCCCAAAAGATACGTAGGTGATGTAATGTTTCCATTATCGCTTTAGCTCTCGGCAAACACATTAGAATTAACATTATCTCCACAGAGCTGCGCAAATTAAGCTAAAAGGTTTATAAATGTAAAAACTGTGCGGCTTAAGTCGCTAGTTTGCAGTCGCATTACTTCCTCTAATGCAACTTGCTTTGCTTTTCTTTTGTGTTATATAAATTTTAAGGTTGATACACACTGGTATGGATGGTTGCGTGTGGCTCAGTATCATTCCATGTGGGAAACTATGGGGGAGGCCAATGTCCAGCAGTGGCCATCTTTCGGCTGATATGATGACACACTAGTACAGGAGCAGTTAGCATGATGTAGGGTCAGGAAGCTTTGAAAGTGGCGGCCACGAACGGGATCACGCAACAGGGGTAGGTCTCCCGTATGGTGGAACGACGATTTTGTAGCAACCATGGCAATTGGTTGGATGCCGAAGGGTTAAGGCCGGTCTTTGTGGAGAGCCTTAGGAGAGGCCTATGTCCAGCAATATTTTGCGGATGTACCTGGAAAGGAAATGATATCCGTAGCGGTCAGATCTGATGTTAGTCGATAACACCAAAAGTGAGAGGCGTACTGATCAGGTTGTTGTAACTCCAACATGGTCAATGACTCTTCTTCTGAGAGAAATATCGGTACCGACGGCCTTTTACGTGCCCTCTGAAGTCCAGTCATGTTGTGGTGTAAATGTCATAGCAAACAGTCAACCATCTAAAAGCGGCCGCAACTTACTGAGATCTCACGTTTTAACTACATTACATTTCTGCAAGTCAAGCCCAACTTCGAACGCTACTTAGTTAGAATCATGTTTTCGACAAGAAAAGATCGTCAAAAATTTACATTTTACAGTATTACTACTGTTTATAATCAGTATACAACCTGCCTTACGCTCGACTTAAGCCTCACAATTCCAACGTGGCCACACCTCTCTCTTAGACACTTTAATATAATCCCCCGTTGAGTAATTACGTAAGTTATCCAAACTTTGTAAGACCTAAGTTAATCTGCCTGAATGTCGGTTTGAATGACTCGAGAAACATCCCGTTATAAGTTTGAGTTAAGACGTGCTCTAAAGGCTTTGATAAGTGTTATGCTTGTACCTGCTCCTTAGTTCTCAAGTAGTCTGTCACTATATCTTTGTATTATCTGTGTGTGTTTGTTCTTTGAATAACAACTTCAACACTAAAATCCTTTTTTGACGATTTTTGAGCCTAATGTGAGCAAGACAAGTGTGCTTCTTTTTGCTCACATACTTAAACAATTTAATGAAAAATTACAATACCATCCAATCTAAGTAGTAGCTCCGCTTGACGTACAAATTAATTAAAAAACGAAGGAACTGTTTATTTACATAGGTACATAAAAAGAAATAAGTACAAAAACGGGGGCAAAATACAAAGTACAGACAGGTTTAGGCATCGTAGAATTCCTCCGCATCGCTGTCTATTGGTAACGTGCCTAGAAGGCTGGCAGCATTGCCACGCTGGATGGCAATGCTGATACGCTGGCCGAAATACAGCCCAGCCTTCTGGTCACGTGAAGCGTCGATTAATCGTTTGGCGATTTCTCTGTACAAAGTACGAGCGCTCGGACCCCATGGACCAAGCGTCTCCACCCCAAACGGCTCAAATACGTAATTACCTATTAAATTACCGTATTTTCGCCGCTTGAGGGATTCTGCGCTTGCAGCAGCAGCGCCGGCACAGCTGGCTGTACTTGGAAGATGTGATGGCGCAAGGGTATCTACGCACGTTGCGTCCCATACCAAAGGCCTACCCAACTTCCAAGGCATCAATGACATACCGTCGGGCCTCTTCCCATCGTCGCGTACCAAACCATTGGGTTCAAGTACGGCTGGTACTCCGGCGGTGACAAGAGTGTGACGGATGATGTCATTAAGATAGGCGTGACGAGGCATTCGGCCCGCGCTTCTGCCGCAAGATAGTCCATGGTGTCCGAGGCTATCGACGGCTTCTCCACAAAGACAACGATGCGGAGAAACACACGGAGCACCTAAACGGAGGCTAGTGGCGAGGCGAAATGTCGTGTCGTCCAGCATTGTGCCCACATAGTGTGCTTCTTTGGTTACTCGTTTTACGATAACGCTAAAGCAGAAGACTACCGGTCTTCGTGTAATTTGAGTCCTGAGCTAAGGTTAATTTATATTATCTTCTGATATTATTTCCATGAATGATGTGAACGTCCCGTCAAAATCGGTCCAGCCATTCCAGAGATTAGCGAAAACAAACAGATGGACAGACAAAAATTGTAAAAAAAAATCATTTCGGTATATGTACCGTGCATACATCCATAGTAATATTTATTTCGCGTCAGCAGTTCTGTCACCGCGTAAGATTGTGACTGCTGAGTGTGCTACACAAGCGCCCCGCAGCCGTGTCCCCGTCCCCGCGACTTCTCCGTGTATCGCCGCGCGACCTACATCAATAAAGGCTCAGCAGGAAACTGCGAGTACCCCTGTAGCTGCGAAGTCCAAGCCGGAAAAGGCGACAAAACAAGCTGACGTAGCAGATGATGGTTTTGTGACGGTGCAGAGGAGGAAGCGTCGTCAGAAGACCGCCAAGAACTGTTGCGGCACGGCTCCTGTGGAGCCAGGTACAACCCTGCGCGCTGCCGCGCCGAACACACCCGTGTACATCTCTCGCCTGCACTACACCACTAAGGCGGAGGACATCGCGGAGTACGTGCGCCAAAAGTCGAACTACATGCCGAGAGTACAGCTGCTGGAGTCGCGATGCAACGTCAACTTCAAGGCGTTTGTGGTCCGGATCCCGGCGTGCTTTCTGCTTGTTGTTATGAAGGAGGACTTTTGGCCGAAAGGTGTGGTGTTCTGTCGCTTCCGCGGACAAGTGCCACAAGAACGCACAACGATATTGTGGCCGTAAGTGAAGCAATATTAACATAGTATATAAGTATATTTACTAACAAAAATTGTATAATGTATGTATGTTAGTATGTAAGGTATATGTATAAAATATGTATATCAACCCATTGTCTAGTACCCATAGCACAAGCTCTGCTTAGTTTGGGACTAGATGGTGATGCGTGTAAATATATGTACTGTGTATGTACTTATTTAAATAAATTGATTGATTGAAAATTGATTTAGTAAAAAGCGGTTATTTTAATATTACAAACAGACACTCCAATTTTATTTATATGTATAGATGAGATACGGTAATGTAAGTAATGGTGTGCTTTCCCACTTGTGGACAACCTATCACAAGTTAATTATGATATTACTATGCGAATAGAGTGACATGTTTCGATTCGCTGAAATTGTTTTTTTTCATTTATATTATTTAGGAATAGGCCTCAGCGGCAATTTCCTACTGCCAGTGGTTGGTTTTGTGCAGTTCAATAGCACAATATTTTGTGAGCTTTCTTCGTGTATGATTTTTTGCTCCATTCTTAAACGAGAATAATAATAATTCTGCGCATTCTATATAAACCTATTACGGGTTTAATAATAATACCATTCCTATAAGACAATTGAATAAAAATTACCAAACGTCGTTTTGTAAGTTGTGAGCCGATCCTTAGCAAGTGCTTTCGGTTCACTGCCCTACGCAGTGCTGTAGTCTACTCTAGAACAATACTCACATGCTATTATATTGGAGTTTGCATGTGGATAAGATATTGGAGCCGGATCGTTCACACGGGATTTGAGATGAAATTAGATACACGTACAATGTCAACAATGTATGCGAAACTCGTTGTAAGTTTCATACTGATCTTGACGTTGCCTGACATTATAGCTCTATCTTGTGGTGACAACGAATAAGAATTATCGAGAGAATATTTTGATTTTCAGCTGTTGGTCTATGATTTGTGATTTAAGTAGACATACAAGATTTGAGACCTATTCACTTAAAAGACCTTGGCATCTTTCGACGTCCCATAGATATTTTATTTTTTTACCAATAAGTTCATATTTTACCTAGGAGGCTTACAAATTTCAATGAAAAAAATACATACAAGTATTTCATCATTCAGCCTTTCGAAGTCCACTGCTTCACTTAGGATTATAACAAATTGAGTTACCATTGCAAGTTAATAGAAGGCCTACTATCCGAAGCGGTTGGATGCTGGCTGATCAAGATTGATATGTGTGGTGAGCTTTGAAAGAGTTCTATTCAGCAGTAGACGATTCTTGGCTGACATGATGATGTCAGTTAGGTCTGTCATGCTAAAAATAGTATACAACAATATGTACATACATACACGCGTACATAGACTCACGCCTGTTTCCCGGAGGGGTAGGCAGAGACTACGGAACGCCATTTGCAACGATCCTGACATACCTCTCTTGCTTCACTCACTCCCATGAAGTTTCTCATGCATGCTCTTCTGTTAAGGGTACTTCTGACTTGTCCTTTTTTCAGTATGTCTCCAATCTGGTCAGAGAACGTCCGCCTAGGTCTTCCCTTTTGTCCTGTCCCATTCACACTTGCCTTTTATATTTTCTTTGTCAGTCTATCGTCATCCATCCTCTCTATGTGCCCAAACCGTCTTAACATGCCTTTCTCAATGCTTGTCACTACATCTTCTTTTACCCCACAATACTCTCTTATCACACAATTCTTTACTCTGTCGGTCAAAGATGAATCACACATACTTCTCAGTGCTCTCATTTCTGCAGCATTTATTCTACTTTCAAATCTCTTCTGCCATACCCAACTTTCACTTCCGTACATAAGGGTAGGCACTAATACTCCTCTATGCACAGACGTGCATTTTTGGACACGTTTTGGCTATTCTTAAACGCCTTCAGAGCTCCATTCACTCTATTACCTGCATTTACTCTTCTGTCAATATCTTCTTCATTCTTATCATCTCTTGTAAACAACGTACCTACATAAGTATAAAACCTCATTCACTTGCTCCACTCGTTGTCCATCGATCAAAACATTACAAGCCGTAACGCATTCCTCCTTTTCAAAAACCATAACTTTCGTTTTACTTACATTCACTTTCATTCCTTTCCTCTCTAACGCACCATGCATGTTTGTTAACAATATGTAAGTATTAAAAAACCTATACTTAACTAGTAAACTATTCTGGGGTAGGCAGTCTCTGTCCATCCATTCGGGAAACAGGCGTGAGTCTATGTATGTATGTAGTAAACCATTTTAGTGATCCTAAGACAATTCTGTTCCCACTTATTCAACTTAGGCTAAATGACCATAGCTCAGGTAACATGCGTCAACATTTCGAGCCAGTGCAATTACAGTGGTGACGTCACTACGCGCTACGTACATAATTTCAGTCAGTGCTGACATCGGAATGTGTCTTAGCTAACTGTGTAGAATGACTTGAAACATGACTCTACACTCAAGTTGTGATGTGATGACCAATCGTCACGTAGTTTTGGTCCAAGTTACTTGAGATATTGTGCAGTCAAATTGTATTGTTTTATAAAAAGTGCGTATGCTACGATGGTTGGATGTTTGGTACTTAATTACACAGACGCAGCTGAATGGATTTGAATTAAGTGTAAATCCAAAGGTCGTTATCAGAGAGTTAATATAAGACCCAATTCAGTCCTAATATATTTAATGTTACCTTCCTTCAACATTATTTTTTTCAAAGAATCTTGACCCAAATATTTAGAAAATAATTTTAACTGAAAATCTTTTAGCACGGCTAAGAAACTATTGACTTCAAACTTTATTTAGATTTTATTTTGTAATGAATCCCAGCCTTTTGGATGGGACAGATGGACCGATGACTTGAGGAGAGTAGCTGTATGGCGAAAACGGGGGATCGGGTCTTGTAGCGTACCCCAGGGGACGCCTAATTCCAGCAGTGAACTGCAAGAGTCTGTTGAGATAAAATGAGAATAAATTTCATTTTGTATCTAGTTGGCTCATCATTATCACACAACATTAGGCACACATAGGCAGTATTCCCAAGAGGGGAACGTCCGGTGAGCGATCTACGAGCCAGTGGCGGCTTGTTTGGTGGAGGCTTCACTTACGTTGGCGAGGTCGAGCTTGCCGGGGGAGGTTCCTGACAAGCGCCCGTCAGCCGACGTGAGCGAGCTGGAGTCACACTATGACGTGTTAAGATCATTTTCAATTACCTAAACATGTAATTGAAAATTGGTCTACATATCTACGAATCACGTCATATATACTATATTTATAATAATGAACATTTTTAATACTGCTAAATGCTGAACAATTACTCAGAGAACCCACTAATCCTTTACCCGTAAAAAATAACAATCACTACTCTACACTGTACAAACACAAACAAACTTGAGCTACATGTTCAGGAAAGCAGTCAATTTGTTTATTTGCGAATAAAACTTCTCTATGTGTTTAATTTACCTTTTGAATTGTTACGCTATCGTGCATTAGGTATTTACATACCTTATTTTGCTAGTCGTTTTGAGACGGTTGCACGTCCCGTGGTCGCAAGCTGACTGGTGTAGCGATGTCACGTCTCCGAGTGCGAGGTAGAAGATTCTATTCCTACCCCAGGGTCGTTGATTTTCGAAGTAACAGCGCAAAACACACTAACCGTATCTGTATATTGAACATTCGCCGACTGCGCATTAAAGTGGGGTGTTGTTAGCCGAATCACAGGATTCCACGCCGATGACAATTTGAGACCCTCTTCCCGATTGAAATTTTTATGTTTTCTGATTTCGATCGCTTTACGCACAACTCTTGGGTAAAAGTGGCGTTCCGTGGAGAGGACTTGGGGACGGTGAAATTCAATCCAGTGATTGGTGCCCGCTTGAAGTAAATGTTCCGCAATCACCGATTTGTTCGTTTGACGGTTCTTTACAGCTGCGATGTGCTCCTTTATACGTTCAGTGATAGTCCGTTTCGTTTGCCCTATGTAAGAGCTTCCGCAGCTGCAGTTGATTTTATAGACACCTGGGATTTGTAGCGGTAGAACATCCTTTGGTGTGCCCACCATGTTGTATACTTTGGCCCCTGGTGTAAATACGGTCGGAATGGAGTAGTTTTTTAACTTGTCTCCTATTTTATCCGTAAAACCTCTAATGTAGGGCATGTAGGTCGGTTGTCTATTTACCGCCGGATGTTTTTTTCGCTTGATATGCCACGTCATTCGTCGTTGTACCTGGTATCCGTTCTTCCTAAATACCTCCTGAACATGGTCTAGCTCTAGCTTCAAATGCTCAGTGTCACAAAGGTCATGTGCTCTGTTTTTTAGTGACGTCACAACGGATTGCAGGTGTCGAAGGTGGTGGTGCGACGTGGCGTGCAGGTGTGTAGGCTTCCGGTATACGCAGTGTGTTAAGGACTTTACATGGTCTCACAGTCACTTTGACATCCAAGAATGACAACGATCTGTTAGTTTCCATTTTTTCATTCCCGTATATATATATATTTTTAAACATGCAACGCCAGCGTTTAAAAGTTTCTATTGTTACGCTAAGTTGTAGCAAAGTCGACAGAACACTAAGTAGTGCTGAACTTTTCATAAGAAATTATACTTTCAAGTTCGCTCTGCAACTGTATATAAGAACTTTGAAAGTATATTTATTTCTGTACAAAAAATCAGAATCACTGAGAGCCAATTAAAAATGCAGCCAGAACTTCGAGTTTAAATGTTGTGGAATTATTCTCTGACCGAAGATTTGTATGCTTGACATGGCACGTTTGCCAAATGGAGAGACTGAGGAAGTAACAGACGCAGAGAGATCGCGATCTCGAGCTTAAACTGCCCGCAACACCAGAAAAGATATTAGTGCGTAAGCATACTTTAAAAAAATAGTACGCTCTTTTCTTAACGGTTCGATGGTAGTATTGGTCCGGCACTTCCTCAGCACTATAAAATTTATTTTGTTCGGCGATTGTATCGGAGGACAACCTTTTTCTATTCTCTTTTTGGCTCACTCACCTTTATACATACATAATCCTATCTTACTTTACCTAACTTTTGATTGAATCGCACCAAAGTTGAATATTTGATCTGACCATGAAATTCTAATTTATTTAAAGAATAAGACGAACGCCTAAGCAACTGAATCGTCGTTTCAGGCGATCATTAAATTAATAAGCTGCTTCCAGTGATTTCAAAACAAACACTCAGTAAACAAAACATCAGTATTCATTTAAAACAAAGCTTATTTCACCGACAATTTACATTTATAACAGTATTTTTAAATGTCCATTTGTTATTAAAAGCTGTTGTTTCGATGTTGCGTTACCGCGATATATTCGCTATTGCGAGCACCCGGCACTCGCGAACTCGAAAAATCTGGATAAACCACGTCCTAGTTAAACTTTTATGTCTGCAACGGGTGTTTCGCTACACCAAATGTTCGAATTTAGTTTTGCTTTTGTGACGATTGTTAGATCGACAATGGACAAAAGTGCAGTTTTTGTTTGGCGTTCCTTTTTATTAATATGGCTGGTAAAATGGTGGTTATGTTGTTACTGACAGTAAATAATTGTATGCAGTGATTTTAGTTTGTAAAAAACAGTATGATGTGCTGATTTGATAAAATTGTCGGACTCTTTTGCTACAATTTGCAATCGTTGTTCAAAATATTAAAATTTTTCATAATAAATTGCCATTTACCAGGCGTATCTTTTAAATTGCAATGGTTAGGCAGGCAACCAAGGGAGGATGAAAGCCCTCCGAATGTTCCGTATTTAAAAAGATTTGGGTATAAGCGGGTCTCAACAACGTAAGTAACATAACAAAACTTCACGCCTTTATTCCCGAAGGGGTAGGCAGAGGTGTATAACACACCCACACTTCGCCAGTTATGTTTCGGTCCCAATGTAATAAGGGGCGAGCCTATTGCCATCTACCGGGCCCACATAACTTCGAAAAGTCAGAGGTGTGTGTCCGGGGTAACTGAGGATCGAACCCGAGACCATGGTCTCGGCAGTGCGTTACGTAGACCACTAGGCTATCGTTTTGCTTACGTAAGTAATTATTTAAAATAAAAAAATAAGTTTGCTATTGTACTATCTGTCTTCCAGTATAATACCAGATCCGGCGCTGTACTTTCATAAAACATTATGTAAATTTAATTAGTAAAGAGTTTAAATTGCATAAATAGTTTAATTCATATCAATTTTAACGTGTCTCTGTAGCTATAGTAGCAACTTGTTTTGAACATGCCGACAAAAAGCAGCTTTTCACCATCCGTTTAATACAACTTTGTACAGGAAAACGTAAAAGCTCTGTTTTCTGTTTTTCCCTTTTTACCCACTTTTGTTTGTTTACGTTCAAATATTTTTTTCTCTCCTAAACTTTGATTGCGAAACTTTCTTTTATTTGTTGGTAATTCCAGGTCACTATACATACATATGTTGTGATTGCTGTTTTGGTGCAGAAGCCAGTAGCCATATCAGTGCAAACATATGTTTGCACTGATATGGGCTCTATGTCTCGGTAGGACAAGTTTTTACCGGGCCATTTTATTTGGTCGATTGCACAGAGCAGATCTGCTCCGTGGTCGATTGTATGGCAGAACAATCAAAGATTTTTAAATTCTGTATTATACAGGGATTATTTGAGACAGGTCAACAAGGACAGTCACTTGATCCCTTATCCCAGATAAGGAAGCTGACCTTCACAGAATATGTATATGTATATATTTTTGATTGGTTTATCTTCTATATAAAAATACATCATTTTCGTAAATAAATCACACAGAGACACATAAAAAACATACATAGATGAGTTTTGAGCGGGCATCGAACACACGACTTTAAACCAACAAACAAATTAATTTCTTTATGCAAATCCAGCCAAAATACTACAACAAAATCTTTAAGAGTCCTCTCCTTATTCCCAAAAGATACGTAGGTGATATAATGTTTCCACTATCGCTTTAGCTCTCGGTAAACACATTAGAATTAACATTATCTCCACAGAGCTGCGCAAATTAAGCTAAAAGGTTTATAAATGTAAAAACTGTGCGGCTTAAGTCGCTAGTTTGCAGTCGCATTACTTCCTCTAATGCAACTTGCTTTGCTTTTCTTTTGTGTTATCTAAATTTTAAGGTTGATACACACTGGTATGGATGGATGGATGCATGCGGCTTAGTATCATTCCATGTGGGAAACTATGGGGGAGGCCAATGTCCAGCAGTGGCCATCTTTCGGCTGATATGATGACACACTAGTACAGGAGCAGTTAGCATGATGTAGGGTCAGGAAGCTTTGAAAGTGGCGGTCACGAACGGGACCACGCAACAGGGGTAAGTCTCCCGTAAGGTGGGACGACGATCTTGTAGCAACCATGGCAATAGGTTGGATGCCGAATGTTTAGGCCGGTCTTTGTGGAGAGCCTTAGGACAGGCCTATGTCCAGCAGTATTTCGCGGATGTACCCGGAAAGGAAATGAGATCCGTAGCGGTCAGATCTGATGTTAGTCGATAACACCAAAAGTGAGAGGCGTACTGATCAGATTGTTGTAACTCTAACATGGTCAATGACTCTTCTTCTGAGAGAAATAACGGTACCGACGGCCTTTTACGTGCCCTCCGAAGTCCAGTCATGTTATGATGTAAATGTCATAGCAAACAGTCACCCATCTAAAAGTGGCCGCAATTTACTGAGATCTAACGTTTTAACTACATTACATTTCTGCAAGTCAAGCCCAACTTCGAACGCTACTTTGTTAGAATCATGTTTTCGACAAGAAAAGATCGTCAAAAATGTAATACTGTTTATAAACAGTTTACAACCTGCCTTACTCTCGACTTAAACCTCACACTCCCAACCTGGCCACCTTTCTCTCTTAGACACTTTAATATAATCCACCGTTCATTAATTACGTAATTTATCCAAACTTTGTAAGACCTAAGTTAGTCTGCCCGAACGTCGGCGTCGCACAGTGTGACGCCCCATATACAAAAATAAAAAAATGAATTATTTATTATACATGTATAGGGTATGGTATATCATTAGGTAGAAACCAGACAACGTAATGGCAACTCCAAATCAAACAATTTTTAAGGTAGGTGTTCAAAATATTATTTCAAAATACCCACTTTCGTATCATTTACTAGACATCAAAATAAATTCGCTGTTGAATGTGGCTTACTGTTGATTCTTGTGTTTACATATAACGAGTATCGCATTTTATTAACAATATTTATCTATTGCTCAGTGCCTTGACATAGTTATTTGTTAAAAAGCCTATTAATATGGGTGAGTATAGATCATTCATGAATGTAGGGTAAAAAAAATGATTTGTAACTTTATTGAAGGTTTAAAAAAAACACCTCATTATACCTTTTTACATTTTTTTAACGCATAGAAACACTATTGTACATTTATATTACATTAGTTTTATTTGCCGAATCTTGCCGAAATAATAGTTATATTTTTTTTTAGCAAGAACGTCGAAAGTAACTTTTGAATCTTGTTTTGAAATCACTGACAATATCGCGAAAAATGAAAAAGTAGACGTGATTACCAATCATATACAAGATGTTTTTGGTTTGTATGACATCCCCGACCACGTAAAAACCAGTCTACTCAAATTGAAAATCAGCAAAAAGTGGTATGAAAGTCACCGAACAAAAAACACTTTTTTAAGCAAATATAGTGACTGGTTAGAGACTGAAGTCAAGTTGGAAGATTCAGTTCTTCAATATATGTTGGAACCAAGACCTGGGACAAGCGGTACATGTCGGCAAAAAGGAAGACCTGAGAAAGATTTTTCAGAATTAAGCACTCCGTCTAAGAAGCGCAGCTAAGAAGCGCTTATTACACATATCATATAGATTAGGCATTAAAACTTGGCAAGTTAGAGGAGAAGAGTCTAAAAACATCTTTGCTGAAACAAAAGCCAGAATTCAAAGGGAGTTTAAAGAAAAAATGGGTCTCATAGTAGACAAACCTAAGCCTGGGTTTGGGTCTACTAACGACGGAAGTAACACAGCCCGACGTTTTTTTGATAATCCAGCTTTAAGTGCTTCTATAACTGGAATCAACCCTAATTTGATTTTCGAATTTAGCCATTATATTAAAAGTAATTGCAAGTGGTAAAAGAATTACTGATTACTAGACTGAAACTAAGAAAATATACCTTGAAAACTATAATTGGTATTATATGTCGGTGAGTTTGCATAAAATACTAATGCATGGCCCTGCTATCATTACATCGTTTTTCGTGCCAATCGGCATTTTATCAGAAGAGGCTTTGGATTGCAGACATAAAGATTTTAGGCGTATCCGTGAACATAACACTCGAAAAACTTCACGATTGAATACCAACAAGGATATTATGATGGCACTCTTACTAACATCTGATCCGGGTATTGCTAAGTATCGAAAGATAACTTCAAATAACAGGAAATTTAGTAAAGATGTTGAGGCCTACATCGAAACTGACGAAAACCGCGATATTTTTCTATCAGGAAGTTCATCAAACGAAGAAACTTCTTCATCAGATAGTGAATGACTTTCTTTTTTTTTGCTTTTATTTTTTTATATAAAAATGTATTGATTCCTTTCCTTAGCTTGTAACTGGGGAGAAGGCAATAGGTAATAGAAAAGACTTAATAGTTTACAAATTATAATATGCCCTTAAAATGAACTTATGATTTTTGAATGTTTCTCCCATACATTTGTTACACTGAGACTGACTTGAGAAACATCCCATTGTAAGTTTGAGTTAAGATGTGCTCTAAAGGATTTGATAAGTGTTACGCTTGTGCCTGCTCATTAGTTCTTAAGTAGTCTGTCACGATGTCTTTATTTAAACTGTGTGTACTTGTTCTTTGTTTAACTATTTCAGCACTAAAATCCTTTATCGCTTAGCATCAGATACAAAATCCACCTGCACCATATGTGTATATTTATGTGAACCACATCAGATAATAATCAATTCTCATAATTATATTTGTTTGAAATCCATATTTCGACTTCATCTCACAAATGGTAGTCTCGTAATTTAGCAGATACTTGAATGATAGCGCGTCAAGATAGTGAATTGAGCAATGTATCAGACGTTGATATATATGTGTCAAATTAGACTACAATGACATTAAGTGCAGCAGAATACCAATGGTAAATCCATTCTAAATCTATTCGCATTTCGTTCAAAATACCGTGTCGCCAAAATACGAGAATCTGTATCTATAATGTTGCACATTAAACTAAGGGCACGCGGCGTACTGTCTGTGACTAATTAAAGGCATAACACCTACCGCAGAATCGTGACTTGCGCTGAGGGTTAATAATATTATATTTTCATAGACTCAGGGCTCCATGTAGTGTTGTTATCGCTAACATCTGTACATAAAAAAATCTTGCGTTACTGATTGACCAACTGACAAAGCAATTCCGAAACTACTGTGCCAGAAGCTGATATTTAACTTGGATGGTTCGTTGGGACCATAATGTGACCATAGTGCACTAAGAAAAGATCGGTCAATATTCCCACAAGATCAAACCTATAAAACTAAAATAAAACTTGCAGGCGTAGCTACGGGCATCCTCTAACATAATATACTGTTGATTGTACGATGCTATAGAGGGCTTCTATCATACTATCATAATTTATAAGATCGAATATTGGGATATCACGCATATAGCTTGTATTAAGCATGATTCATCAACAAAAACTAGGTCACATTCTAAAGCAGAAACAATCCAAGTAGCCCATTACGTGATCGGCTTATCTCCTCACAATACGTGGGTGCGGGAGGATTGGAGTGAGGGGAGGGGAGTGAGCTGAAGGGTGGAATCAAGACATTTGTTGCGCCGCGGCGTGAAGCAGATAACGCGTAACACCTACATTTGCATACAGAAGTTGCGTTCAAACGCTCCATGTGGCCATGAAAACAGCGTGTATGTTTTGGACAAAATCCCAAAATCCTTGCTTCATTATGAAAATGCTACTTAAGCAAAACGTCGCAGTATGCATAATGCCATATTTTGGGAGGTAAGTGAGGAAATCATAGATATTCATACTAATCCTTTAAAACAGAATATCTATTAACCAGACTGTCTCATCATCAGCATTGCCCTAGCATCTAGCATTCCAGTTGCTTAGAAGACATCCAATTATCACATAGTATCTGCTTTCTAACTTTCCCGAGAGGCTTGTGAAGACTGCAACCTAACCCAGGCCTAACCCTTCTTATAATGAGATGAATGTCCCGCAGTGGGCCAGATAATAGACAACACAGATAGTAATGATGATTATACTGTATGAAAAATTTTATTCCTAATAAACAACATATTTCCTGGCCAAACTCCTCTCGAAATACCCACTAAGCTACAAGTTCAGTGCACCAGCGATGAGCTCACGCTCGTGGATATTTGCGAACAAACAGACACCAACGCTCTGTTCCTATAATACATGTAATAGCGAGCTAACAGAGCTAGCTAGCAGAGCTGCGCTAGCAGAACATATCACTGTGCTATTAACGTTTGATGGTGTTGCAGCTTAATTATGAGATAAGGTTAACAAATTGGACTTTCGATACATATTATACACCAAGGTTTGTGGTTTATGCTGTCATCTTACTACTGCTAGTGCATGTGCTGTTGCTGTTACTATTCGGGGCGACGTTTTGTGTGATCGAGAAACTACTGTTGCGAGTACAATACAAAGAATACACAGAGGTATCACTTGTCGTGATGAAAAATCATCGTCTCCTTCTAGGCTTACTTATTTAAATGGAAATGTTTACGCATAACAATCGTTGACTATTGCCTACGACTTTATTTTTGCAACGATGACACATTGTCAGATTAAAGAGGACGGCTAGCTCAAATATCGTAAGACGATGAAAAAACATCATGACTTGTCGTAAAGACAAATCGTCCGTCTATAGTAGCCAAACATTATTTCTTCTCAAGCGTTATTCATACAAAAGATAAGGTGACTGTCGTAAACCAGTATAGAATCTTAGTCTTCTGTTTAACCTCTTGTATGCCGGAATGCCAGACACAATTAAAAAGCTATTGTGTCTCGCGTAGATCTGCGTTCCGGCATACAAGGGGTTAATTGTTACTAAGTTAGTAAGTTCTAGCCACAAAGATAACCAGGCAGACCGTTGATTCGTCAGTCGCTGCCAGGAATAAAAAATAAAATGCTTATTTAAGATCACTCAATAAACCCATGTAATATATCTCATAAGTACTGTTTTCAATCATCGGAAGAAGGCTGGTCGATTTTATGTCGCCACTCTATACTATCGACGATCCGGCTCGAATGGACCAACTTTTATTGGTTTAAAAGGTTTCGTGGATTGGTTACACTTGAATTTTTTTGCCTATGTTGCTTGATTATGAATCTCAGGCGAGTTGTTTTGTTTTTGTAACAGTGGTTTTGTCTGGAAATGTCCTAGATATTAAGATTTTGACTTTGTAGTGATTATTCGCTTTGATTCTGCTTTAAATTCTATTTAATCGCCACCCTATAACATCGACGATTTGGCTGAAATGGACCAAGTTTAATTGCCTCTTCACTGAACTATGTTGTACTCTTGGTGAAGCAACTTTTATTGGTTTCAAAGGTTTGGTGAATTGGTTACAAATGGATTTTTTGCCGTGTGTATTTGTGAATCTTAGTCAAATGTTAGTAGTATCAGATTTATTGACTGGAATTATTGCCTAGGAATCGATTTAGACTAAGTAGAGACTTTGATTTGATGCTGTAAAATGGATTTATCTTATTAGATTTTCTTTTCGATTATTAGTTACTTTTACATTATAAATAATCGTCGAAAATCGCAACTTGGATAACATGGAATCAAAGTGTAAAACGAACAATCAGTCTCCGCACAAATATTTTTGTGATAGAACATACAGTATTGTTATGCTGTAAGCTGGCTTTTAGGCCATAAAAGTCTAACTTAAAGTTATTCTTTACAGCTAGAAGAGAAACTATATATTGAGTAAGTCCGTGAAATCAAACTGCTCACATATTATCTTTGTTTAATAACCATTGTAGTAATTGTAGTGTAAATATATAAAAAGAGAGTTTGTGCAAATAAACATTAACCCTTCGGGTTGTGAAGGTCAGACAGGCAGTCGCTCTGTGGAAAAGCTAATATTCAGCCAAATCCGGTTTGACTAGTAAGCGGACCCCAGGTTGAAACTGGGATAACGCTAGGAGGATGATGTTTAACTGTTTTACCCGATCACGTAAGAATTTATAGAAATCCCTTCTTAGTGCACCTCTAGGGTCCCGAAGAATTAAGCATTTGTCTATGACACATTTACGAAACCCACACATACAAAATTACACACACAAAAATAAGTGGCCAAAACGCAAGTACAATTGAGACATAAAAGTAAATTGGTTCCACCGTAAAAACGCGGAACAAATTATGCAGAAAAATAAAAATAATACCATCTAAATCACCTTTCAAAATATTTGTAGGAACTTGTGGTTTATTGGGGCATCTGAGCGCACTACGAGCGAACATTTCGGCCGTCACCGTGATCGTCAAACAATTTTATGTTGAACAGCCGTAAAATTGAAGTCTAAAATGGAATGGACAGTATATCAAGTGGAAACAGAATGCTGATGGGGAAGTGCGGCTTTACAGGCGTTCTGTATTTTCACAGTTCGATTAATTGATCGATCAAAAAGTCTAAGCAATTAATTTTATATTGTTTTTTGGGACTTTTACTACTTACCTTGGTTTCCAGTAGCCAATGTTTGGACATTTTTGTCGACACACCACTTAACTCTGTATCAAGTGCGGTAGTCAATACCTACACGACACAACACTTTGTGTGATCTACAAATTGCTGTCTTGAGTTTAGGAAGTTTGTAAGATACCTCGCGATTCACGAAATCATCTTCATATTCATATTCATTTACTGCCATTCCACAATGTTTGTACAGGTGTTATAAATATATACAACTAGAGGACGCCAGCAGCTACGCCTGCATTTTTTTTTAAATTTACCCGTTTTGGCCGATACCGTGGGAATTTCGGGCAATCCCTTCTTAGTGCACCCTTACAGTCCCCAAGGAATATACATGCCAAATTTCAGCTTCCTGCACCCAATAGTTTCGACTGTAGCGTGCCTGTCAGTCAGTCAATAACGCAAGGATTTTATATATTAAGATTTGATTTATTATGAACCCTGTTTGGGCATATCAAGTTACATAAGGTATATTCACTTAGGGTTATATAATAAAATTAAATTAGACATAGACTTATGGTATTTATACATACATAGTATTTAGAACAAAATTTACACAAACCTATCTTAGTTTAATAAAATAAAACAAAAAATAATTATTATACTCCTTAATAAACATTATTTATAAAATGCTTAATGCCTATATATTAAATATGTTTGGTATAAATAGTGGACAAAATTTATTATAGTGACTCTTTTGAACATATTATGTATTTTCGTTTATCAGTAAAAAAATCGTCAATACTATAAAAGCATATTAATAAGGTGTAGTTGGAGTGCGTTTTTAAATTTGTTATCATATTTTATACTCCTTATTTCGTTTGGAATTTTGTTATATGTTTTAAGGCATATTGCAAATGGCCCAGAATGGAACTTAGATAGTGTGGAGCTAGGGAGAGCAAGTTTATTTTTAAAGCAATTATTTCGTTGTTGAGGGCGTTGATCACATGCCAGTGGGAATCATTTTGTGTTGTGTTTGTTTTGTTAATATCTAAGTTTATCTTGTTTATCTGGTGTTAGAGGTCGCTGCTAACGTGTGTTCGGTGTTTGGGGTTCGAATCAATTCTAACGTATGGAGGTAGCTCGTAGTTTCTATGTTGTTGGGTACCTTACTGTTTTGGCTAGGTGTCGTCAATTTGGGCACGTATTTAAGTTTTGAATTAACTTGTGAAGCAGTTTTAATTTTACGAGTAGTTGAACTTTTGTGCTTGTTTATGTCTCTTTAAAATATTTATCGAAATATGTGCAAAGCCCTTAGAGACATACATACATAAATAGACTCACGCCTGTTTCCCCGAAGGGGTAGGCAGAGGCATATTAAACGCCCACTTTTCGCCAGTGTTTTGATCCCACGTAATAGGTGGCGAGTCTATTGCTGCTTATTGGGACATTTTGTTTGCCAGAGCCTCGTCCGTTGATCGGCAGGTGCACCACTTGCAGGTGCATAGGGTTCCCACCAAGAACTTAGGGTCCCAAGCCAACCCTTAGAGAAAAGCTTGTTAAATATATAACTGGATCACGAGTAGAATTTGAGTCATTAAGCGGACCCCTTTATAACCTTATGAGCTAGAAAGATGGGACAGAGAGTTCTTTTTTCGACGTAGGTACCAACTAAAGAACAATTTTTATAAGCCACTCGATAGGGGTAAAAAAAAGTAGAATGTTTATGGCAGGAGAAACCGCGGGTGACAGCTTGTCATTCTATATGGCATTGCAGATTCGTTCCATATAGTATCGATAGCACTGGTCCATATTGCAAGCGACAGTGTAAAAGGAGTTCAGTTTATTACTCTGTACGAGTTATTACGCGCCTATTTGTGAATGTTATGAGGTAAAAACTCGCTTGCAGATTCACGGGGCCTGTGCCGTAGTGTTGCAAAATGCGTATTGTTCTAAGCCGAAGCCTATTTGGATGAAGTTGAGCCGACGACCGGTAAGCGTAGCGGGAGTGTAAGCGACTGCTACGCCGAAGGTCGCGGGTTCGATTCCCGCTCAAGTCAAACATTTGTGTGCATAAACATGGATGTTTGTCTTGGTCTGGGTGTTTCTATGTATTATATGTATGTATTTACAAAAAAAAGTATATATGTATGTTTATCCATTGTCTAGTACCCATAGTACAAGCTCTGATTAGTTTGGGACTAGGTGGTGTTGTGTGAATATTATTATTATTATTATTTTTAGATCGATTTTGACTCACAGATTTGCTGAAACGTGTTTGGTAGCTTAATTATGAAAAGTACACATACCAAAATATTATACTTATTATGAATCATAATCATAATCATCATAATTTATGATCATTGATTAACATGTTAAGTTACTAATTACTCACGTATCAAAGTATTTTTAATATAAATATAGCATAAATTGGATACCCAGACCAAAAAGTAAACTAGGGGCAGTTTGAAAAAAAAAACTAAAATGTCAGCCTTCAAACCATTCGTTCAATTTATCTGATCCAATATTTATTTAATATAGCATCTCATCAGTCAGTAACAATAATTCATAAAACTTTTCTGGGCATGGATACGGAGGGTATCTGAAATGAAATGAAAAGCTATTGTCCAACTTAAGTACCAAACACAATGTCGCTTTTGGTATAGAATCCACTGAATCACACACGCCACGCATGGCGGTGCAAAGGCAACTACTTAAACCATTAGGGCACCCATCCCATCAAATCGCTTTATCACGCTTTATAATCGCTATTCGAAAGCAATAAAGAACATCTCCCCACAAGAAAAAGTCCTTTTTAATAACACGTAAACAAAAACAACCCGGACAATTATATACAGATCACTATTTAACCCAACCCAATAATAAATTCATTTACCCCAGAACTAAATTACAAAAAAAATACTTCAACAATATCATATATTTAACACAAATTTAATTGAGGGCGGGTACACCCAGAAACCTTTGAAATTTGTGCTGAATAATGTGACCAACGGTAAGATTTATTAGCCCGGATTGTGTCCTAAACCGAAGAATAAGGTTATTGTGGTCTGTGAAAGCTGGCAACATTAGGGACAACATTAACAGGCTCTGGAAAAAACATTTTAAAAGAGCAGTGCGTGCTGTTTATGCCTTGTAATACTTGGCCGACGATTGCCGATGCTAAGATTCTAACTAGCGACTCTAGCGGCGAAATTTAGAAGTCGACCATGTACGACGTACTCTCTCACAGATCACTACTACTTTTGACAGCTCTCAATATAATTACCACCATAACCTCGAAGCAAAGTTATAACTTTGCTTCGAGGTTATGGTGGCTTATAATATATTATAAGCTATCAAAAGTGTCGTACCTCAAAAATTTCCAAATTTCGCCGCTAGAGGCGCGCGAATAATCTTTGCATCGCCAATAAACGAGAAACGCGGTATCAAACCAACTTCAATCTATTAAAGGCGATGACGTAGGGCAAGTTTAAGAGCTTCAAACTTTTGAGAGACATGTCATTTTACATTATTTATCGCTCAGTTAGGACACTAGCCTTGTGATCATCAGCCTGAAATATAAACATCCTACTGCTGCAATAGTCCAACAACCTGGCCAAGTGCAGGTTGGCAGAAGTAGCATATCTTTCGAGAACATTATAAATATCCCTCACATGCAGGATTCCTCACGATGATTTCCTTCGCCGATAAGCAATCGCAATTGAATGTGCACTTGACAAAAAGTCAGTGGAAGGCGCTACGGATTTCAACCCAAGACGCAGTACGCGTAAATATTTGTTAGTCTGTCCACTAGGCTATCGCTGCCTCCAGGACAATACGATACCCTTTTAATTTTGCTTGATCTAGAGTAGTTTTGATAAAGCATATATACAAATGTCATTTTCCTGCAATTAAAGGGAGAATCAAGTCATTATAAGAATTTGACTGCACGTATAGTATAGTAGTTTATGCACTGGTCCCGTCATTTAGAACTATGTAAAACATTGTGGTTGAGATCTCCACATGTTTATTTTGCGAGGGTGTACTTTGTGTCAAATGCTTGAATGTTTGTGAAGTCCCCACGACACAAGATTTATTTCTGGTGAAAATTCGGTTTAAGTTTCGTCGTTAGGTTTTCAAATCGGGCTCGATAGACCGCGACTCCTCAACGGATTCTTGAATAAATAACTAAAGCAAACTTATCCCTACTATTCAGACTGGTACTATTAATCCTAAAAGGATTGTAAGCACTTGTTTCATCTATAGGGGCTGAGTTGAATTAATTACGAAATGGACTCATTATCATAGCTGTCAGACGACGAACAAATCCATACAATAAACGAATAAAAACAAGTAAAAAGTTCACTTTTATGTACAAAACAATTTAGCAATTGGTTGACCATTTTTTAGCCTATATCTTAACATAGCTTTTTATAGTCCAATACTAGACTTCTCCCAATTTCAGTCACAAATGACACAGAGAATTTGACATACTATACCACGCCGACCAGACGGGTTGGTAAAGGGTCTGATAACAAGATTTCCATCAGTTTCATTCATTAAAATTAATTTCAATGTATTTAATTCGGTACAATCGTCAGTGATATACATATAAAAATTGGCATTTTGAGGCAATGTATTGTAGGCTTGCTTCTCTTATACGTAATTATCTCATTACTCTGGCATCACCGAGTTGCAACCGAGACATTTGCCCAAGGCAAATGTCTCGGATGCAACCCGGCTCAGGGTCCGCTTTCTACTCTAGCCAGATTTGACAGAATATTAGCTCCAAGTTACAAGTTTGTAACTCACTCATAAACAAATTGGAAAAATATGAATGTAATTATAATAAGACTTCTGCTACCATTTCGTTAAACACATCATTTTTTTTTTGGTGCAGTTTCTACACAGACGAGATCTATATTATAAAAATGTACGGAGAAAGTTTTTACACGTAAAATCCGAAAAACCAACACACACCTCGCTTCGTGATAAGTGGTTGCGCTTTCGGACGCTTCCAATGCTATAGGCATAACTCGAGCGCTTTAAAGAGAGAATGTTTAATAGTGGAAAATTTTTAAACAAGTGTATTTTCTGGAAATCTGTTATTTTTATATATATTCACGCCTGTATCCCCGATGGGGTAGGCAGAGGTCTTATATTACACCCACGTCTCGCCTTTTAATTTTAAGGCCTAATGCCTAATGCCCCCTGATAGTGGACGTGCCTATTGCCGTCACCGGGCATTGCCACACTCCGTGCTGCTACTGAGAATTATGAAAACACTTATCTAGACCTAGGAAGCGAACCTGGGATCTCCGAGCCTCCGTGATCAGCAGACGTATGATTATGCTATCCCAGTGGATAGCATATACATTTGACTGCCTCCATCGTCAATGGACCACAAATTCCTTTCAACAAACAAAAAAAATTTCATTAATTTTATACCAAATACATACGGCACAGCACTACAGCTGGCCAACTAGGTTATTAATAATCGTAATACCCAGGACAAAAAAAAGATCCAGGTAGGCAAGCACTTTCAACGAATGTGCCCAATTTTAAGGCATCATAAAATTATAAAAAACTTAAATTACTAAGTTTAATTTTTCAGAAAACGTTTTTTAGAAAAAAATCATCTTATCATTTTCTTTTTAATAAAGACACACGAATACAATAATGTGAGATTTATACCATATAGAAAAATAGATAGAGAATTCTTTATTGTTCACCAGATACAATACACGTGCTACATGATACAATAATAATTTTACAAATTAACAGTAGGCAACCTCAAACAAAGGCAGTGGTGTGGTCATAGAACGTAGTAAAGTTAACTGTATTATATACATACATAAGTACATCAATACGTAAATACATATATACAAAAATAAATATAATATACATATTAAAGCCTGCCTGAGACTGCCTCGTTGGTCTCGCGGCATAAATGTGCGCGTGGGATTGGGAGGTCTCAGGTTCGACTCCCGGGTCGAGCAAAGTGTTATTGGGGTTTTCCGTTAGGAAATTCTCAGTAGCAGCACGGAGTCTGGTAATGTGCCCGGTACGGCAATAGGCTCGTCTCCTGTTACGTGGGACCTAAACATTCATAGCGAAATGTCGGTGTAATATTACACCTCTGCCTACCTCTTCGGGGAAACAGGCGTGAGTATATATATATATATATATATATATATATATATATATATATATATATATATATATATATATATATATATATATATATATATATATATATATATATATATATATATAGCCATACAAAGTACATAGGGACATTGAACGAAATAGAATATAAAAATTCAGTTACATAGCCAAGTAATGCTGTTTCAATCCGTTTTTGAATATCCCAAGCGAGTTTGCTAGTCAAATTTCTATTGCGTGCTGCTTGCACAGTAAAGTATTTGTCATAGAAATATTATATATAACACACATTCAAATCATATTCAATAATATTGTAAAAATTCAGCGATTGGAAAGAGCGCTTATGAATTTCTTGCTTGCTTTTTCTCTTGAGAGCACTTTTCATGAGAAAGGCTTTTACTTTCTAATTTCTATTTATTTTGTTCTCATTATTTATGTATTTTTACGAAGCGTTTTTTAAATTTCAAAGATTTTTTTTTATTTGGGAATTCTCGCAATAGGAATAAATCCTGTGTTGCAGGGGATTTTACAAACATACAACCAACGGACACAATGAAACACCCAGATTAGAAACAACAATATAAGCTAAATGATTTACTTTTGTATTTGACTTGACGGTCATCTCATCTCGTCATTCAGTTGCCATCCGTATTCGTCAGTTTATCTTTTATTCGGCACCAAAACGTAACCGAACGAGTTCCAGATCAGTGACGTAACTAATATAACTCTCATTGTGCGTCTAAATACACACTAAGTACATTCAAGGACTAGGTACTATCAAATCCAGCCGGTTATCCACCCTAAAACAGAATTTGCATAAATTCTGACGAGCAAAACCAACGCACTGCAAATATAAGGCATCATACCGTACGTGCCGGAATTTTAGGCTTACTTACCACATATACCCCGTTTTGAGGCACTTTAGGCTTTCCACTGATGAAATACACGTTTAACTGCAACCCGCCGCCACTCGCATCTCGTCAAAGTATATGCAAATTGTTGCTAGATGGTTTTTTCCCGTATCTCTTTAATATTCCGCCGGTCGTTCGAAGCATTACCATTTTAATTTTGGTGGTTTTAAGCCGTGCGTTGAACGTCGATGCGACGTTATGCCAATATACGGAATATTCATAGTTGGGAAGAATATGCTGAAATGTTTCGCATGTTTTGGTTCTGTTGGGATTTGATAGGGTTAATAAAGGCACGTGACTTTAAACTTATAGTTGTTTTGGTTGGGTGTTGGTTAGGAACGATTTTGTTTTGAATTTTGGTTGTATTTTCATTGCACGCATATTTGTTTGTCTAAACATGACATCTGTAATAATGAAGGTAAGCTTGATAGGCATACAGAAAGACAACTCGTTGTTATGCTATATAATATATTTAACCTTCTGAAGCTATATCCAAATTATCTTTTGATATAAGCGATCTTGTCAGCCACATATTACCACCAATATATAACTGACTGCTACTGCCGACTATCTACGGAATTCAATATTCGATCTATCAATTTTTTTGAGATTTTGGATTCGTTTTTGTCATAAGCTCCATACAAAATATGTCAAACACGAATCTAAAATCTCATTATCCATAGATGGATCGGATATTGAAACCAACCGTAATAGATACAACCGATTCAGTTTGATAGATATGCGTCCCAACATCCCAGTTTTATACTCCGTAAAATTTCGAATGTTTCATCATGTTATATAGATATTAATCTACTTTGAGGCAAAAACCTTATTATTGGTTTATAAGCATCTGTCTCGTCTCTCAGCAAACGTGCCTCTTTGGATGATTGATATTCGATAGCTTTAATAGGATTACTACGTAGACGGTTACATCAGCGACAAAATAAAGTATTTATATAAAAATGTACGCATTTTTTTATCAAATAACCGAAATCTTATTAGAAAATTTCATAGAAATTCTATTGTGAAATGTAAGCCCACGTATATTTTTTCTAAATTGATTTTATTTTACGCCTTCTTATGATGTATTGTTACATACTTTGTAATTTTATCTAATGCTTTCTTGTAATATATTTCTAATAAGAATTTTATGAAACTATAATAAGTACCTACTGAAAATATAAAAGAAATAAAATAGAACGTTAGAATATGGACTTAAATATGTTGATGAGTTAACTAAGCTGTTTTTTTAGCTGCAGTGTTGATTAAGTCATTTAGCGTACCGATTTATTAACATTCATTGAAATTTTATTTTAAGTTAAAATTTAAAAATATATAATTCAGTGTGTAAATTCCCCTTCAAAGTCGTAGCTAACTCGAGAAAATTATTTTTAGTGTCGAGCTTTTAAAACAAAGTTGGAAGCAAATAAAAATTTAATAGTGGAAATACTAAACTGGACTGGGCAATAAACTAACTAACTACCTCCGATCGAGATGGAAGGGCTATTTGAGTTACTCCATCAGGTTAATCAGGTTAGCGAAAAGTGCTCTTGTTTGATTTAATATCTGCTCATAGACGTTATAATTTTTTTCAGAATTGTGTGTGGATCAGGGTTCCGTGCTTAAATTTGGTATAAAACCCTATAAATTGAAAATGGGAAAAAAAAATGTCACATGGTACAGCCAGTTGTATAATTATGTTATTGACTTACATATTTATTATTAAAGCCTGAACGCACTAGCGGCTTATCGTATTGCAGTGTACCGCATACAGCTGGCCGTAGTATATAGGTACGGTAGTATGGACGTTGGCCGCAAGTCAGCGTTTTGACACCATGTGTTTCAAGGTGTGTTTCACTTTAAAATTGAAATGTGGTCAGTCGCTTGTGTGTTCACGCTCTTAGTAATTACTAGAGGACGTCCGCAGCAACGCTCGCCCATTTTATTTTGTTTACACTGATTCTTCCCGATCCCGGAAGAATTTTGGGAAATTCCTTAGTGTCCCCAAGGAATACACATGCCAAATTTCAGCTTCTTGTTCCCAATAGCTTTACCTGTGCGTTGTCTGTCAGTTAGTCAGTGACGCAAGATTAGTATATACCTGAAGTAATATATACAGGTTAAAGCTGGCAAACTGCGGTACCAATTAAAAAAAACTTGTCTTCTTTTTTCTTTCAATTCTTAATTTCAACAATATTCTCTAAGCGTGTTATGCGTCTACTGCCTTTAAAAAACTTATCGCACGAATGTATTATTCCAAGGTGCACTAAAACAGAAAAATACTGCAGTTTAAGTAAACACACGAACTACTTTGCATCTTATATGAGAGTGTTTTATAAAAGGATTTAAATTAAAATATTAGTGATTTATGGTCTCTATTCCGTTTGTGCATTTTCTCTCACAAAACACTCTTGTGAGTCTCTTAAATATTAAAATAATGTTATTTATGACTTGCTGTTTAGGGAGATCTTTGCATATTTATCATGCAAGTTTTTTAAGCGTTAACTAGTGTGTTAGAATAGACCTACATAGTCGCTGAGTAAACGTGCCTGCTATGGATCAACAATTTTATTAAAGTTTTTTTTTATCTAGCGGCACCGCTGTATCCGCGAAGAGGTAGGCAGAGGTGTAATATTACATATTACATCCACAATCGCCTTATGAATTTTTAGGTCCCACGTATTAGAGGGCGCGACTATTGCCGTTACCGAGAGTTCGGAACTGAGAATTTGGAAAACTCAGTAACACTTTAGCCCGACTCGGGAATCGATCCCGGGACTTGATCAGCAGACGCATACGCTATCCACTGGACCACGTAAGCAGTCTTAATCAAAGTTGTGGAAAATTTTAATCTGTTTGTGACTAAACTAACTACAGCAGCAACTATTAGCTTGGTTTCTAGTTTAAGGTGAACGCACACTTATCCGAGCCGAACGAGTCGAACGATTCGAATTTTAGAATTCTGAATGCAATGCACACATCAATGTATTGATTCGGACGATTCGACGCGGGCAAGTGTGCGAGGTTTCATGAGATTTCATATATAGAATTCCAAAATTCGTTTCGTAAGACTCGTTCGACGCTTTCGGCTCGGATAAGAGTGACCTTTTAGCGTTTCGAAATTAGTAATACGATCCGCCATTTTGCTTCCACGCAGCCTTAATGCCCAACTAAATAGTACATTTATAAACTAAACCCCACACACCCTGCTTGCTTTACACCTATCGGTAAATTTCATGGGTTACTAAGCCGCGTGCGCTGTATACCAAGATATTCATGGCGTAGTTTCAATAGTTATCCAGTATTAGTGGACTCCTCGTATGCGGTTAGCAACCAGTGAAAATAAACCTCAATATTAGTGTATATATTATATTTGGTCTAATTATATCATCATCATGGTCTTAGTGTAATTCCAGTTGCATCCAAAACTTTTCGTTTTAGAGCTCCTGTTCTGCTTACTGGTTTTACCAGACTTTTCAGGATACATGTTACAGTTTTAGGATACATAACGTAGAAAATTGTTTTAAATTTGTTCAGGCAAATGGCAAGTACTTACCATTTCAAAGATTACGTCTACATCTAATGCACTTGCAACCTAAACTCTTAAGGTTATTCAGTTATAATACGCAGATGTGGCGAGCTAACGATATTGGACGGCCTCCAAGTGGTCCGATAATGAAGGCTGTGTTCGCTACAGCTTGATATTACGGACAACACATTATGATCCGCCATCATGCTTACAGCAATTAAAAACATTATACTTTTTCATGACAGTTTTTTTATTAAGGTTTGCCTTTATTTTAAAATTCGACGAGCCTAATTTGTTTGGAAATAAGAATCGAATAGTTCTGTAGTTCAGCAACTACACTTTCTAAAAACAACAAGCTTTTGAACAAGCGTAGTTAAGAAAAAGGATATTAAACTATTCTAAACTTTCGGTCATACAACGCTCACACACGTCTCTAAGTGGGCATACTAATATGCTGATTAAATTTAAAGGCGTACCTGAAACTCCAACGTGTCCATCTTATATGTAACTAAACACCAACGATCGAACCGAGCCATCAGTTAGATATACACACTAATCCACAACAATTACGCAGAATTATTTTCTCAAACGCTCTAACAAGTAAAACGTAAACCCTTACTGGAGATATTTACCGAGCGGCTGCAGCCTCCACTAATTAGATCACGTAGCAACCAGGTGACAGCATCCGCAATGTACTAGAGACAGATGATTCTACAGACTTTATATTGTAGCAGACTCTAGGGTTTTAGGTTGATGTAAATTGTAGGGTATTAAGTTTATTCATTTATTTATTGTACACCAGTATCATCTATCAGCAAAAGTCCAAAATAATTAGGTATATCAATCAGCAATATTTGCATGTCACATAAAGACAAAATGTATTGACTCGATACATCTTTATGCCACTTTGCTCGATACATTACTCGATACATTCAAAAAAAATAAATGAATTCTTTTCTATTCACTATTTAAGAAACCTTGCAATGTTAGTAAAGTACAAAGTGTCTATAGTTATTTCTATTGGATGTATTCTTTCAAACTATCATGACCTGCACACATAATAATATTCACAAAACAATTATTCTCAATTGTATAATTATTTTAAAATATGTTTTTAATATATTGCCTAATATTTCGTCATGAATTACACCACCCATCGTCATGAGATTTATATAAAAAATTATATCTTGCATTTATTTTTCTCGAAGTTTCGTATTAGACTGTTCATATTAAAATTATGTTTCTTTGTCGCATAGGAGCAATTTTATGGTATAACTAGAGGACGCCAGCAGCTACGCCTGCATTTTTTTTAATTTACCCGTTTTGGCCGATCCCGTGGGAATTTCGGGAAATCACTTCTTAGTGCACCTCTACGGTTCCCAAGGAACATACATGCCAAATTTCAGCTTCCTGCATCCATTACTTTCGGCTGTAGCGTGTCTGTCAGTCAGTCAGTAACGCAAGGATTTTATATATTAAGACTAGAGGACGCCAGCAGCTACGCCTGTATTTTTTTTAATTTACCCGTTTTGGCCGATCCCGTGGGCATTTCGGGAAATCCCGTCTTAGTGCACCCCTACGATCCCCAAGAAACATACATGCCAAATTTCAGTTTCCTGCGCCCAATAGTTTCGGCTGTAGCGTGTCTGCCGCAAGGTATTTAAAGAGATGTGTAAATCTTGCTATACGTCATACATCAAATTGTAGTAGAAGACAATATGACTACTAATATTAAGCATTTTTGGCGATACATCTCAAATCGAAAAGACAAATCTAGTATCCCATCCATCAAGTCAAGTGCTCCTGAAGTTAACTGCAATATGTTTTCTGACTTCTTCTTGTCCGTATTTGAGCCCATGACCACCACACTCTCAGCATGGACCCCGCCATCGGAAAGTTCCGCCAACGTCAACTTAATTGATAACTTACATATTGAGGAAGATAAAATACTTCAAGAGCTGAAACTGCTGGACCCATGTAAACGGGCCGGCCTCGATGGTTACCCCGCCATATTCTTTAAGACCACCGCCGATACTATTTGTAAACCACTCTACATCATCTTAATCTATAAAATCCTTGCGTTACTGACTGACTGACTGACAGACACGCTACAGCCGAAACTATTGGGCGCAGGAAACTGAAATTTGGCATGTATGTTTCTTGGGGATCGTAGGGGTGCACTAAGACGGGATTTCCCGAAATGCCCACGGGATCGGCCAAAACGGGTAAATTAAAAAAAATACAGGCGTAGCTGCTGGCGTCCTCTAGTCTTAATATATAAAATTCTTGCGTTACTGACTGACTGACAGACACGCTACAGCCGAAAGTAATGGATGCAGGAAGCTGAAATTTGGCATGTATGTTCCTTGGGGATCGTAGGGATGCACTAAGAAGGGATTTCCCGAAATTCCCACGGGATCGGCCAAAACGGGTAAATTAAAAAAAATGCAGGCGTAGCTGCTGGCGTCCTCTAGTTTATAATAAATGTTTAAGTGAGGACGTCTTCCCTGAAATATGGAAGCGGGCTAATATCGCGCCCGTGTATAAAACCGGGTCTAAACATAATGTTGAGCAGTATCGGCCCATCTCTATTCTGTCGACCTTGTCAAAACTTTTCGAACGCCTTGTTCATAATGCAATATATCCCATCTTACATAATGTAATAATTCCTGAACAGCATGGATTCGTTCAACGGCGCTCCACAACGTCAAACCTTCTGATTTTTACAAACTTTCTCTTTAAAAATATTGACAGACCACTACAGGTGGACGCCGTATAAACAGACTTCAAGAATGCTTTTGACAAAGTCGATCATGAAATTCTTATCAGTAAAATCGCATTTAATAGCATTAGGGAAACCTGCTTCGCTGGTTCTCATCATATATAACAAACCGAACACAAAAGGTTGTTGTGAATGGCTTTCAGTCTAAATCGTTACATATAACTTTTAGGGTCCCACAAGGCTTAATTCTGGGCCCCCTCTTATTTAACTTGTACATAAACGATATCAACAGCTGTTTCAAGTACTCAAAATTCCTATTATACGCCGACGACTTGAAAGCCTTCAAAACTATTCGCAATGTTGACGACTGCCGATTGTTCCAAGAAGACCTAGATAGGCTTACGGCATATTGCAATACTAACAAACTGCATCTCAGCATCCCGAAATGTCATAATGTTCATTTCACCAAAAATATGAACATTGTCAGAGTCAACTACAATCTGAATAATACCTTGCTGAATAATGTTTCATTGATCAAAGATCTAGGCGTACTAATTGATGACAATTATCTTTGAATGATCATGAAGACAAAATTGTAAATAACTCTTTTAAAATGTACGGTTTTCTCATGAGGTCATCTACTGAGTTCAAGCGGCCATCCACTTATCTTTATTTATTCAAGACACTTGTAAGATCGCAGTTGGAATATGCCGTGCCAATATGGAACCCATTTTTTCGGAAGTACATAGATGCAATTGAGAGGGTCCAGTATAAATTCCTACATGCCATGCACTACAGGTGTTACAGATCGTATCTTACATATGCTCAATTACTCCATAAGTACAATCTGCTGACACTAGAGTCTAGGCGCAAGTTATTGGAAGCTAATGTGTTACACAACATTGTGCATAATAAATTGGATTCCACAGATCTTACTTATACTTTGCGGGACAGTGTAACAACACTGTCCCGCGAACCGTAAATAAGCGAAGTGTCCGTGCAGGTACACTATTTGCTGTCAATTCTTGTCGAACCAACTCTGGATTGCGCTGCCCTATCCGACGAGTGGTAGATTCTTATAATCGCTATTTCATTGACATTGACATTTTTATATTTTCTTAGTATAAATTCACGCAAAATGTTATTAAATACTTGAAGATTAATTAGTATAATATTCAATATGTAATTGCAAACTCTATTGTTATTTAATATAGCCTCACACCCGTATTCGGCTACAGCGACAGCTTCCTGGACTCTTTATTAATTTATAGAGCTAGATGTTGCAGCTCGTAAGTGTGCTCTCCAATGGCTTGCAAAGCCTATTTTAGTTGTGAACGTGCGCCCACATTGAGCACACGTTAGCACACCGCTATTATAATTGTATGGGACGGCTGCAGGTGGACGGGACTTGAGGTCGTCCCTTTTCTGATCCAGATCAGACCTACGTGTCATCTCAAACTCAATCACTTTATCGTGAACAAGTTTACGCCACTCTGCGCGCCGATTTGCCAGGTCCTCCCAATGCGTAGGTTCTGTTTTGCATCTCTTAAAATGTCTTTTCAGAACATCCTTATATCTCAGATACTGACCACTGCATGAAAGGAGCCTCCACGAGCGACGTAACAAGTGAACCAGAGTCCCCAACGTCCGGCGCACCCTGGACCCTAGTACTCGGTAACGCAGAGTCTAGGTGACCAATCCTTTCACCACGATGGTACAGAACATATCCATTCAAACGGCTCTTTTAAGAGCCAAAAACTCACATAGCAGCAAACTACACCTGCCACTAAAACCTGCTTTGTCTGTTGTGTCAATAAATATAGAAGGGTTCTCCGACAACAAAGCCAACTTGCTTTCCAATCTATGTAAAATATCAGATTGTGATGTGCTATGTGTACAGAGACTCACCGTGGCGCTGAAAATTTAAGACCACACATACCGGGCATGACACTTATTGCTGAAACACCTCATGCAAAATATGGAAGTGCAATTTTTACTAGAACGGAAACGAATGTTCTTTCCTCAGAAAGTCATATTAATAACTCAATAGAGATACTCACGATAGACACTGGCACTTGCACTATTACATCCGTTTACAAACCACCAAACCAACCGTTTACTTTTCATGAACCGTCTAACTTTAACGACAGAGAGATAAAAATTGTTGTTGGCGATTTTAATAGCCACAGCACAACTTGGGGCTACTGCGGTATGAACAATGATGGCAATGCAGTTGAATCATGGGCAGAAAACCAGAACTTAACCCTTATTCACGATGCCAAACAACCACCATCTTTTAACAGCCGACGTTGGAAACGCGGGTACAACCCTGACCTTATTTTTGTAAGTGCCGTCACTTCTATCAGCAGTATCTGCAAAAAGTTCGTAAGCCAACCCATACCAAACACACAACACAGGCCAGTTGAGTGTAAGATTTTCGCTGCAATAACACCAACTAAAGTCCCGTTTAGACGGTGTTTTAATTTCTCGAAGGCCAATTGGGACGGATTTTCTAAAGTTATTGACGAGAAATTGAAGAATATTGAGCCTACACCTGCCAACTATGAAGCATTTATAAGCACAGTAAAAATTGCCTCCCGCCAACACATACCCCGCGGCTGCAGCACACCATACACTCCCGGCCTCGATAAGGACTCTGCAAATGGCCTACGTCGCTATGCAGCACTATACGCAAAGGATCCGTTTTCCGAAACTACACTGACAGCTGGTGAAGAGCTAATGGCTATGGTTGGAGAAAATCGACGACAAAAATGGATGAATACCGTCACATCCATCGATATGACTCACGACAGCAAGAAAGCTTGGTCTACATTACGGAAATTAACTGAGGATCCACCTAATGCCTCAAACCCCGGGCAAGTAACAGCTAACCAGATCGCCCACCAACTCATAAGCAACGGTAAATCCAGTCATAAGTTGCCAAGGGCTAGAAAAGAGACTATTGCTCCTAATGATTCTGCTGATATTAGCAAAGCCTTTAATCTATGCGAAATTATAACAGGTATAGATTCGCTCAAAAATGGCAAGGCTAGTGGAGTGGACGACCTCACGGTGGAGCAAATTAAACACCTGGGCCCTGTGGCGGTATCCTGGCTTTTGGCTATGTTCAATAGCTCTCTTGCTACTAGCAAAATACCAAAACTTTGGCGCAGGGCAAAAGTTACGGCACTCTTGAAGCCTGGGAAACCTACCAACAATCCAACTAGCTACCGACCAATTTCTCTTCTTTGTCACATGTACAAACTGTTCGAGAGGCTACTTCTAAACCGACTAGTCACAATAATAGACCCAAAGCTGATTCCGGAGCAAGCTGGATTTAGACCGGGAAAATGTTGTACCGGACAAGTACTTCGACTCACACAACGGATAGAAGACGGCTTCGAAGAAAAAAAAATTACAGGCGTCGTGTTTGTAGATCTGACAGCAGCGTACGACACGGTGAATACCAAAATTCTTCTTCGTAAGGTCGCGCATTTAGTGGGAGATAAGGGCTTCATCAGAATATTGGGCGAGCTTCTACACAATAGACGTTTTCAGGTTTCACTAGGCAGATGGCGATGTCAAAGAAACGGTCTCCCACAAGGAAACGTTCTAGCACCAACACTGTTTAACATCTACACAGATGACCAGCCTTCAACTGTGCACACTGACCGCTTTCTTTATGCCGATGACCTTGCACTAACAGCCCAAGGTACTAGCTTTGAAGAGGTGGAACAAAACTTATCAAGTGCATTATAGACTATTGATAGGTACTACAAAAATAATGGACTTAAGCCGAATCCAAGTAAATCTCAGGCATGCGCATTTCATCTTCGCAACAACAAAGCCAGCAGGAAGCTCAACATCACATGGCAGGGCGCTAACATCGAGCATTGTCCTAACCCCAAGTATCTAGGAGTCATACTTGATAGGTCTCTCACCTATCGGCGCCACTGCGAGGCTACCAGGCAGAAAATTTACACCCGGAATAACCTTCTCCGAAAGTGGACCACTACACACTGGGGAGCATCGCCTAATGTAGCCCGAACAACTGGCCTAGCTTTATGCTACTCCGCAGGTGAATTTGCGTGTTCAGTATGGCATCGATCTGCCCATGCAAAACAAGCCGATTTTGCACTGAACGAAACGTGTCGCATAATAACAGGATGTCTTAAGCCGACACCTCTAAATAAAATCTACCCTCTGGCAGGCATTGCCCCGCCCGCGGTTCGCCGAGAAGTGGCCTGCGCTGTTGAGAAACGCCGCCAGGAAGAGGACCCTCGACACTCGTTGCACAACCATAGATTACCCCGTGGTAGACTAAAAAGCCGCAAAAGCTTTTTGCGATATACTGAGGCTAGTCAAGACCATACTAGTTTAAGAAAAAAAATATGGCATGAGACAGTTCCACCCCCTGCGAACTATGTGGAAGCCAAAGAACATCTACCCCCCGGAAGTAATCTGCAGTGGCCCATATGGAGATCCCTGAATCGTTTACGAAGCCAGGTTGGCCGCTGCAGACAAAACCTGGTGAAATGGGGTATGATTGACTCGGCTTCCACGCAGTGCGACTGTGGTGCCCCCGAACAGACCATGAGTCACCTGCTAGAGTGTCCTAAGTGTCCGCACAGATGTTCGGGGGCCGATCTATGTCAAGCCACTGACAATGCCGTTGCTGTGGCCACATACTGGGCTGGTGCCATTTAAATTCTGCACCAACGACTCGAGAAGAAGAAGACTGACCACCGCGTTTTCACTTACCGTATTGAAGTTCTGAAAAGAAGATACGCTTCGCCACACGTAATGAAAACTGTTATGGAAAAGACACAACCAATGCCAACATCTTATGGAGAACAAAATAACTACGAAGAACGATTAAAGATGAATAGCGTTATTTGAAGTTCCACAGGCGATTGCTATAATAATATCAAAATTATTTATTCACTTATATCACGATGTATGAACGTCAAAATTGAAGTTAATTACTTAATGATAATACATTACATTATACCCCATATCATCCCATGGGTGTCGTAAGAGCCGATAGAGGGAGCATATTATGCAGAAAACAGCACTGTAAGAGAAGGAAAACTTGATACAAACCCTATACCAACCCGTTTGGCCAGCGTGAAAAGGAGGAATTGGCCTACTATACAGGCCAATTCCTCCTTTCAAAGGAGAGGCCTAGTCCAGCAGTGGACTGATAAAGGCTGATGATGAATACATTTACTGTTACGTTCGCAATGCGAGGGGTAAAACCATAAGAAAGAACGCACATAAAAAGTCACAGCCATTATTTTTAATCATATATAAGTTCTCTACAGGGGCCATTAGACCGCGATCTACCAGGTACGATTGCCAAGCCTGTCGTTGGAAGAACACCTCATCTCATTCCTCTATAGACGTTATGTTGTATTATTGTAATATTGTTTATCAATGTAAATATTTTAATCCCGTGAGTCTCTAATCCAGTTAAAAACTGCCTGAAACACGGCGTAATTCATCTGAGCACTTCATAAATATTGGTTTAAAGTCAATACGAAATAATAAATGAACATGTATATTGAATACAAATAATAGAGGCAAATAATAAAATGATCATACCCATGGACTAATAGAATAAGCGGAATATTTATGCGCTTATCCGGGCCGTACGAATTAATCCGGTCCGGGCAAAAACTGCTGTGAAAACACGGATAACGTTGCTGTGTCATTTGTTTTATGACCGGGTGTGTAAAAAGGTGTTGTGAGTTTAGCTTCTGTTGTGTTGTTTGTGTATTTTCGGTACGGTCACCGAAGTTTGTTTTGCTTTGGTTTGCCTACAGATAATCGAAAATTGAAAGCTTCTGTATAACCCGCTCCCAATATTTTGTCTATCGATGGATTTGGATATTAGAGAAACAGTCATATTTACATATTTCGTACGGATGCCAGCTTGTATGTTATAGATACAATGAAGCTGAAGAGGAAGGTATTCTGCAGTATTACCGAAGAGATTTTACTATTTCAACTTGACTAGTGGTAAATAGACTGAGCATATATTTCAATAGAAATGGTTTAGAGACAAGAAAATACAAAAACTCAATTTTGAAAATTAAGGAACACTTGCTTTAATTTCGATTATTTTGATGTCAAGGCGGAACATTTAAAAAATCTTTAAAGCTCGATATGTCAGAAACCATTAATTTTGGACCTCGTTGATGGGAGTAAAATTGTTGCAATTGACCTCAAATATAACCTCCTTCAAGGAATTGGTCGAATTCTCATACAGCCTGTATATACATTTCCTCTTCCGCTCATAGCCCTAGTAGCTATTCAAAATATTATCCGCTGCACCAAGACGGCTACTTTGTTCACGCAGGAGAACAAAGTGGAATAAACCATAACATAATATAACTTCACGCCTTTTATCCTCGAAGGGGTAGGCAGAGGTGTATTACAGACCCACGTTTCGCCAGTTATGTTTAGGTCCCAATGTAACAGCGGGCGAGCCTATTGCCATCTACCGGGCACATTATTAAGCGAGCGATAATTCACATTTTTAATACACACATAATTTCGAAAAGTCAGAGGTGTAGGTTTATTGCTCGTTTTTTTTTTCTGCCGAACAAATTGACTCCATGCTGCCTGATGGTCAGCAGTCGTTATGGCCATCATACCAGCGGCCAGCATGGCATTATGGCATGATGGCCCTCACCTTGACGGCCTTGAGAAAAGCTTTTTCACGCCCCGCTTAAAGGACCCAGGATCATAAGTGGAGGGAAACACGTGGGCTGGTAAAGAGTTCCACATCTTAATGGTACGGCAGAGATAAGAGGCGCCGAACCGTTTGGTGCGTGACGGTATCTGTTCTACCGTGTAAGAGTGGCACCTTAACCCAGCACGTGTCGTTCGGGATAGGAAAGGAGAAGGTGGGATTAGTTGAAAGAGCTCTTCGGAGCACTCACTGTGATAAATGCGATAGAAGACAGCCATTGAGGCCACGTCTTTGCGTAATTGCAGTGACTCAAGAGTCTTAGTGGCCTCTGGATCCCCAGTGATACGGACAGCATACCTCTGCAACCTTTCGAGGGCGTCCAATAAGTACTGAGCGGAGCCATTCCAAAGGTGAGAGCAGTATTCCACGCAGGAGCGAACCTGGGTCTTGTATAACAGACACAACTGCTCCGGCGTGAAAAACCTCCTCATCTTATTCAGGACTCCGAGTTTCCGAGATGCGGATTTGGTGACACCCTCGATGTAGTTCTTCGGGTTGAGATTTCTGCGTATATCCATACCCAGGATATTGAGGCTGTCTTGAATCGGTAGTGGAGTGTCCAGAAGAGAAGGATGGGGAAGAAATGGAGATACCTTGGCTGAGAATGCGCACACTTGTGTTTTCTTGGCGTTGAACTCGACCAGGTTCTCATCACCCCAATGCGAGATGCAATTCAGAACCCGGTCAAGCTCAGCAACAAGTGTTCGCCTATACTCCTCAGTATCGGTTTGCTTAGCGGCAGGGTGTCCGAGATATCGCCCATGTACAGTACTGTCATCTGCATAGCAATGTATGCCCCAAAAGTGAGCATATCATTGATATGCAGAAGAAAAAGCGTGGGCGATAACAAGGACCCCTGAGGCACACCAGCATTCACCTGGAGAAACTTCGATGACTCACCGTCTCAAAGGACTCATAAACGGCGCTCATGCAGGAAGCTGGCAATCCAGTTGCACAACCGAGGTGGCTAGCCGTAGGCTGGAAGCTTGGAAAGAAGCGCACGATGCCAGACTCTATCGAAGGCTTTGGAGATGTCGAGACTAATAGCCAACGACTCCCCATGTCTGTCCATCGCCTCACCCCAAAGGTGAGTGACATACGCTAGAAGATCACCCGTTGATCGTTTCGGTCTGAAGCCATACTGACGATCACTGATGAGAGAGTGATCTTCTAGGTAGCGAACAAGTTGGTTGTTTATTAATCGTTCAAACACCTTGCAGAGGATAGGGGTAATAGCAATGGGTCGATAGTTGCCCGGATCAGAACGATCCCCTTTCTTGGGAATTGGTTGTACGTTCGCCTCTTTCCAAGCCTGCGGTACTACGGCAGAGGCATATGATAGGCGATACAGGCGTGTAAGCATTGGAGACAACTCGGCTGCGCATATCCTAAGCACAACCGCTGGAATTCCGTCAGGTCCACTGGCTTTCCGGACATCGAGAGATCGCAGTGTCGCGCAAACATCGCATTGCCTGATTTTAATATCAGGCATGGAGTGGCCGCAGAAGGGAATCGAAGGCGGCTGCGCACTACGATCATCGATTCGGGAGTTGGCCGCAAAGAGATTGACAAGCAGGTCAGCTTTCTCTTGCGGCCCTTGTGCCAGTGATCCATTAGGGCATCGCAACGGTGGCAGTGAAGGCTGGCAGAAATTAGATTGCACGGCTTTGGCCAACCGCCAGTATCCCCGGCTGCCGTGGTGAGAGTTCTTGACCAAACCGTGCAATGCGCTGGGCATCCGCTCTTATGTATGCCCTCTTGCAGACCTTGGTGGCTCTATTATAGGCTGTCTTGATGAGATGGACATTCGGATCGCGACGAGACCGAGCCCTGATCCAAGCGCGGTAAGCCGACTGTTTTTGTTTAACAGAATTGGCGCACTCACGATCGAACCAGGGCCGTATTCCGCTGCTGCTGGAGACGTCAGTGGATGGAATATAATATTCCATACCCAACATGATTTCCCCAGCAATAGCAGACGCACTCTCTGACAGATCCCTCCCACCAAAGCAGCGTTGAGACCACGGGATGGACGCATTATAGTCTCGCAGGCCATCCCAATCCGCTGACGAGTAGTGCCACAAGCGTCGCTTTGCCTTCACTGGTTGTGGAGGTGAAGCGAATGGCACTGTAGTGCGAACCAGACAGTGGCTTGTATCGTCACACTGTACTGGGCCGGGTTACTCGTCAGCACAAGATCTAACAACGAGGGCGCTTGACCCGATATATCTGGTATCCTGGTGGGCTGGAGTACCAGTTGAGTCAGGTCATGCGTGAGAGCGAATGCGTGAGCAGCTCGTCCAGCGTGGTCCGTTTTGGAAGAGCCCAGCCAGGTCTCATGGTGGGCATTAAAATCTCCCAAAAAGACCAACTCGGCGGTCGGGAACTGCTCCTGCGCATTATCTGCTGCCTGACTTAAGTAGTCAAACAGTCGAGTTGTCTCGGCATCCTCGGTGTGGGAACGGTAAAGGCACACGTAAATCCGGGCCAATGAACCCAGACTTACGTGTACCCATAGGACAGAAAAGGACGGGTCCTCTAGGCAGCGTAGACGTCGACAGCAAATATCCGCTCTGACGAACAAGCATGCCCCGGCTTTCGCGTGGAAGTTATCCTCCAGTGCATAACCGGGATAATGCAAATAAGTCGTGTCGTCAGGACAGCGTATTTGAGTCTCGGTCAAGAAAAGCATGGCCGGTCGAGCCGTCTCGAGATGATGGTGGACGGCGTTGAGGTTTGAATGGAGTCCGCGGATGTTAGCGGACTCCACCTCAAAAAGTGAGTTGGTGGGAAACAAAGACGCCGCTGTTTGACCGGAACCATTTCTTGGAGCTGCCATAGAAGAAGAAAAGGGGGCGTGAAAAGAGGAGGCAGTCAACGCAGCAGCGCGTGACAAAGCGCAGAGTATTGTGTTGCCATTATACTGTGAGGTATAGCGGTGGCCGACCCGCCGGACGGAAGGGCCCCCGTACCCTCCCGGAAGTGGTCGCCGGGTCCCACCGGCACGACGAGCCACCCCGAGATTATGCGCGGCCTGGTGGAGCAGCCTCCCGAGATGGTTAGTCCCAGTTGGGCCCCTTTACGGGTCTCCCTGGCCGGCGGGTCGACCCACACTACCCACACAATGACTCCACGGATACTCTACTGGTCCCACGTATGCTGCTGTAACTGCCCCCTCAGCTAATCCTCCTCATCGTCTCCTCCTTCCCCATATGGGCAATGAAGAGAGGATGGAGAGGGTATGGTTGGGCCTCCGGCTCTCCCACTCACCGAACGAAACGCAACAGCATAGAACATACTGTTACTTTACGTCGATCTTCTGTGGGAGGGTGGTACTGCCCCGGTCGAGCCGGCCCATTCGTGCTGTAAACAGCGTGGCCCTACCACCTATTAAACGTAGACATTAACTTGATAGTATCATTGAGTTTTGGATTACCTCCCAATTTGTTTTTGTTTCCCATCTTCTTCAAACACCGTACATATTGCTTCCTACAAATCGAGGTAATAAATTCCCGAGAAAGAAATCTTGGGTAAGTTGAAAGGATATAAAAAAAGATTCCGACGAATTGAGAACCTCCTCCTTTTTTTGAAGTCGGTTAAAAATGCCAATCACTCCGAAGCGTCTCTATAAAATACAAAAAATATGTGTGATATTTATTACCTAGGTCTGGTAATTAACAATAAGTTTTATTAACTGCGGCAAAAAGTTACCATTTCGTCTGAACTGTTTTATTGAATAATTTAAAGTAACAAATAAATAATAGAAGACTCTGTTAATCTTGCATTGCTTTCTAGATTTCTTGTTTCAGATACAAATCTTGTCTGATGAGAATAGTATCAAGCTACATGCCGAGCCAATAATTGTAAACTTAGAAACAAAGCCCAAAGTGACCACATATCCACAGACAGATCTTCGACCAAAATTGTTTACCGCCCAATAAAGAAAACTATGAGGCTTTTTACAAACTTTTTTAACAATCCAGACCCTCGCCAGGTATATTGGCAATCGCAATAAACTTCTAAAGTAACGAACTTTCTTACTTACCTTACAAAGCCGATACCCATCCATCAAGAAAAAGTTTCGTTTATTAAAAATTCTCAAGAATGCTGAACTTAACCATGATTATCGCAAATAATGAATGGTACATTACATCATTTGAGCTTTATTTACGTCCTACGCAAGGATTTCGTAAAAAAAATACGTCGTTATAACTTTTAACAATCCTTCTTACGTTTAGATGAAGTCTTATTCTGATTAACGGCGGCTCGAATCTCGGCTACTCGTGTTACTCGCCGATCTCTCAGGGCTGGCTGACATCAGAAGGTGGGGTATTCTATGAAGTTCCAGATACGGCTGTACCTTTACATCTGGAAGTAATTGTGTGTATCAATGGCAATAAAGTAACAATATTCTAAAGAATTACTATTACTTGCTGAACAAAAGAAGAACCCAGATATTGATATATTTGATATAAGCATCATAAAGAAAGAAATATGTCCGGGTCGTTGCAAATGGCGGTCCACAGCCTCTGCCTACCCCTTTGGGAACAGGCGTGAGTCTTTGTATGTATGTATGTAAGCTGCAAAAAATATGTCAAATATACCTCTAGTAGCCAAATTGTGCATTCCCATAAACCTCTTCACTATTATTTCGTGGACAGACGACTACGCTAAGCTGGTTATCATAGTTTAGTTTGGTATGGCAACCGAACCTTGATCAGAAGGCTACTTTCAAACTTAAGAAGTTCTCCAATTGTATATTTAGACGTTTTTTATCACGAAACAGACCGGAGAAAACCCTAGTCAAATACAAAATTGGACTTACAGAAAATAAATTCGATAGGTACCAAGAGAAAAGTACATAGCTGCAATCAGGGATCAAATTATAGTTACCTGAGCACTAAAGCCAACGCAGTGCTAAATAAAGAAAAAATGGAAATTCCTTAGAATCTCCCAGAGGATTCATCATCATCCTCTTAGCGTTATCCCAGTTTCAATCTGGGGTCCGCTTTCTAGTCTTACCGGATTTGGCTGAATATTAGCTTTTCCACGGAGCGATTGCCTGTCTGACATCCGGAACCCGAAGGGATAGCGATATTTCATGGTTTAGACTAGTGTCAGTTTATTTAGAAGGTACTGACGCCCTGTTACGACTTTCAAAGATCTTCATGACAACGGGGACCGACGGCTTAACGTGCTCTCCGAGACACGGGACAAGCGATAATTAACAATTCAATACACACATAGCGAAAAGTCATTGGTGCGCGCCGTGGATTCGAACCCGATAGCCTCTGCATGGCAGTCTGTTGGTATATCCACTCGGTTATCGCTGCCTGTAGAATCTCCCAGAGGATTATGTTATCAAATTATTTTATCAATAATTTGATAACATAATAATTTTAAAGTCTGTGTGTTAAAGCTAGATGGATTGATATTTGATGGAACCACAGTACTAGACATCGTGCTAATTGGATAGCTGACAGGTTTTGATATTTATGTCTGAGCGCTACCGTGCTTAAGAAGGCACATGGAAAAGTCAGTCCCAGTTCTTTCCAGCACACAACAATTGTTAGATTATAGAGATACGGAGATCTGAAAACTCCTATACCAAAGTTGGTCAAAGTTTTATTTAACTTAATCTTTCCATTAAGTTATTTGCTTAGTTCAGATAAAGATAAAGAGATAAAGATAATTTATTTCATAAAACATGAGTGTACATTACAGGTTGTTTGAACTTGCATGCAAGATGTTAATTGTGATTACAGTGTGAGCTACATGTTTTGCCATTGGGCATACAAAACTTTACCAGAAAAATCTAATTAATTGACGTTTAATCAGTTTGCAAACAATTACCTCGATTAATCTATATTTCTCAGTAACTATCAAACACGTTGACAATTTCTATAAAATGTTGAGATACTTATTTTATGTGCTTATCAAAAGGTAAAAGAACTGCTATATAATAAATGAAGGTAGAAAATTGCTTGACTACCAAAAATTTTCCTATGCCCGTAAAATTTATCTCAAATATGAATTTTGACAATCTAACTTTCGGGGAAATTCAAATTTGCGTTGGACAACACGCTACACGTTGCGGCATGCAATTTTCACTGTTAACCCGTACATTTTAAAATTTAACGGCTTGATGGGTAGTGCTGGAACGAACTGGATCGGCGAGCACTTAAATATAAATCCTCCGTGAGAATCGGTAGCAAAGAGGGGTAAAATGCTTTTTTCGAAGCTAGACTTGCCGTTCATAATAGATCGGTTGCGTTATGCATGGTTTAAAGAGGCAACTGTTTGGATGGGTGACCTCAATACTTAGTATTTACGTAGAAAAAGCATTGATCACGGTTCCAGGTTCTGCGTCAGGCCATTTTTGTATCAACTGGATCCCTCGGGCAACTTATAAAGTCAAAGAAACCTATTAAGAGTTTCTTCTTAAATCCATTCTAATATTATAAATGCAAAACTATGTTTATTTGACCTTCTTTCACACTAAAACTATATAGCTTAAACATCAGAAAACTTTTATTCTATCCAAGAATTTTTATCAAACAATTATGATTCGGTGTAATGAATGCCTAATTGACCTATTAATAAATATGTATATGACATTAATACTATTAAATATGATTGTTACATATTCAGTTCACATTGCATGTTCCTACATTTGCATGCTATTTAAAATTGGCTAACCGGGCTTGCACCTTTATATCATTATATTATCATTAAATCAACATCTGTAATGTACCCTGTTTTCAGCAAATAAAGATATTCTATTCTATTCTATTCAAAATAACGCACAGGCTGCTATCTTTTGTCGCGATAGCCGACCCCTACGCGGGCTTAGCGATATCTAATAGATACTTATACACATACAATATCTTTAAATAAATTCTATAAACCTGAGTCGCTCTTCATATCTTCAAGTTATATACAAGATTATAACTATTACTACAAGCATTATAACAAAACATAGCGTTCTTCACAATGCCCAATCTAAATACATACGTGTAATATTTCTTAACAAAATGCGAGGGTACATTAGGCACGGCCGTAATGCTTGTTAACTGCAGGCGCTGAAATACGAGACTTGGCAACTTTTCATAAAGTACCGTAAACTGAATAACGATAATTTGCTCGTGCTTCTCGACTACCTAGTAAAAGTTAGCAAAATGCCACTTTAAAGAATTTGCAGCTACTAGATGGCAGCACTATGGGCGACGCTAGAGAGATGGTGCGGATAAAAATGACAACTTTCGAGACTTATTTGTATAATATGCAATAGGTTATTCAAAAGTACTATTCTAACCCCTAGAATATCGTTATCATTAAGGGTCACTGAACCTGGAAATATGATATTTGAACAGTGGGAGTCTTATAGGAGAGCGCATTTTCCTATGTAAGGGGGCAAAATAGCGGTAAAAAGTTTTTTTTTGAAGAGATCCTGATTTTAAAGCAACACCATCAAACGTAGGCATTAGCTAGTTATGATTTATAAAGATGTCTATGCGTATACATATAAGCATCACATTGGTGTGAAAATAATTTTGACTTTGCCTAAAAAAGCTGTATATCAAAATATTTTCATATTATTTTAAATGATAGGCATGATCCATAAACAAGGCAACGAACATTAATCTTACTCATAATACCGGAGGGACTTAGACGCGCCGTCGACTTTTTAAACTAATCAACATTTTTGCTTAAGCCTAAAACATAAAAACTTACACAAGCCTCGCGTTAAATTTATATAAACTCGTTCTTGTTCTAGCGGTACATTATTTACACCTTAATTTGCTACGTTATTGCCTTTTTTTACCAGTAGTAAACATAGGTTTTCTTTATTTTCTTTTTCGTGTGAGTGTATAGATTTTGGGCCGATAGCCTCCGACATGGTCTATCGATTTGTGTCCTGGTATAGGCATCCGGACCGACGGTTTAACTAGAAGCGTATTTCTTAAGGATGTCGTGTGCCGATTAAAGTTGGCGTATTGACGGTTGTCAGTGTAGTAACTACACTGACAACCGTCAATACGCCAACTTTAATCGGCTAAGAAATACGCTTCTTATGTAAATCTGTATTCATTGCTATAGTGCTCTGATGTAAAAGCCATAACAAGACTCCCTCTGCCAATGTTGCTTTACTTTGGTGATCTGTTACGAACACCAAGTCAAGGCATGCTAGTCCGACGAGAAGGGTAAGATACCAAAACCCTACATTCAAGGCCTGTCTTGTATGTACCTGTGTACTTCAGAGAGGAAGAGACCAGCCATCCCACGGCACAGTCAAAATTTTAATCATCAGTCCCTTTCTTGAAGAGCTTGCCAATTTTATTCTACGCTACGTTCGTGCCGGCCTACAAAGCTATAAAATCGTTTACATTCACAATCATAGGTATATTTCTCCCTCATTTGCAATAGAAAGGCGATCGCTTTGACAGACGTTCTCCGATTAATTACAACCGTTTAGTATTCATTGTCTTTTGTGTTTTTTCTCTTTGTTCTTACGTGGCTGTCAGGCGGGACTGTTTGCGCTTTAGACCGCCGTTTATCTCGCTTGCTGTTAAGATTGTTTCGCAATTATCAAGATGTATTCAAACGATTAAAGCGGTTGTATTGTAGATGTTTGGGTTTTATTTTTAATGAAGATTTTGTTTGTTTCTAAGGAAGTTACTATTTTATCCGTCTACTCTTGTATCGAAAATTAATTTAGTAGTCGACAGCCAAAGTAGTAGAGCCTTGCCGGTTCACTTAAATGAAACGAGGAAGAATATATCTATATACTACAGCAAGGCGTAAATTATACGAAATACAAAAAATATTAACAAAAAGAAAAATATTTTCGCGGTCTCTTGCAATAATTACATGTCATGTAGTGTGATGTAGAGGAAAAATATAGTAACCTAGCTTCTTGCCAATGATTTTGCTTACGTAGAAGTAAGTTTACGGAACTGGATTTGATAATTATTATGTATGTATATTTAGATAATTTAGCCAAACAGTCAACCTAATCAAGATGAAAATAATATCTTATTCATAATTAAAACTTCAGTACAACAGCTAAAATCTTAGCACAACTTCATATTTAACAATCATATTTATGTAAATATATTATGAGATATGACAGTTATGAAAGTTGATCTTTGTATTATACCGAAACATCGCGATATTACGAGCCAAAATAGCTACACTTAATCTAGATTTATGATTGTAGAAAAAATACGAGAACTTTTCAGTGACAAGAAGGTGAATGGACTGTACCTGTATAGGTGCCTATATACCTACATAATGATGTTATCCAAGCCATAAACAATCTGCCTCCGTGTTACAGTGAATAGCGTATGCGTCTGCTGATCGGAGGTCCTGGAATCGATCCTGGGTCGGCAAAAGTGTTACTAAGTTTTCCAAATTGTCAGTAGCAGCACGGAGTCTGGTGGTGTGCCCAGTAGCTACAATAAGGCCTCGCCTCCTATCACGTGGGACCTAACAAACATTCGTGGCGAAATGTGGGTGTAATATTACACCTCTGCCTACCCCTTTGGGGATAAAGGCGTGAGTCAAAAACAATTTTTTTTCCTGTTTGCATATAAGAATAAACATCCATAAGTTCCATCTCCATTGGAACTTAAACGAAAGATTTGACTGGTGCTCTAAGCATTTGTATCGGAGCGGTTTTGCAAATTTTCATCATCATGTGAGCCTAGAGACATCCACTACTGGACATAAGCCTCCTCCAAGGTTAGGGTAGTTCCACGTTCCGGCAACGCAACAGAGATAGGCCTCCCATACAACAACCAAAACGGTGGACCGACGATCTGGTTAAAATTGCGGGAAGCGGTTGGATGCGGGCGGCTCAGGATCGATCGGTTTAGCAAATACTAATAAAGAAATTCATAAGTACAGACAAGAATGTCTTAAATTGTCTTTTAAGCAATTAATACAAACCCCTCAATATCTGTACACATATCCATATACAAACTTAGGTAATAATATATTCTACACACAACTATCGCAAAAAGCTGGTCCTCAAAATCCCTAATATCACTTCCATCGCATTACCCTCCAAATATTCGGCAAACTGAAGCCTCGGTAACAGAGTGAGCTAGAGAAATAATAAATGTTAACGACCCACGCGAATCATATCTCAGGTTAAACAACCACTCAGTAACGCCTTTTACTCCGTGAGAAACAACCAATGAATATCAATGAATATCCGATTTTTTCTCAGCGCTACCGCCTGTCTAACCTCCGCAACCCAAAAGGATAGCTAAACCATATTTCTATGTACCACAACAAAATTGATTTATCAAATAAAATGGTGTTATTCTTAAAAAAAAGAGCATTAAAACAGAACATTGTAGGTGACATTTTATGAAATATGAAAACCAGATCATAGAACCGCAGTGTCTCAAAAATTAAACCAGGCAAGCAAGCAATTGTTCACACAATGGTCGATAGTTTTATCTCCCTAGCCAAGTGGGATACGTATCGCGTTAACACAAATCCCATATGTCACGTTCGATCCACTTTGCCAACAACGGCCGGTCCCACATTCGCAGATCGCTTTGCACTCAGTCCAGAAAAAGTTGTACAGGCATTTCAATTTCAGTCAGCAGTATTTTGACTTTCACACAAGGATTAGCCGGCAGGTACGGACTAGATCTGGCGAATACGGGAAGAAGACATTATTTCTAGTTAGGGTCATGAATGCGGCAGAGCAAACTGTAAGATCGAGATCGTAGATTTTAGAGCTTTACAGACAAATACAAAATCATTCTTATGAGATGCTTATGAATGACAAAATTAAAGTTAATTACTTAATGATTATTTACATTTTAATGTTTGGGTGCTTGCTTGCTTGGCCAAGTTCGAGGGTGAAACTGAAATACAGGATCAGAAATACCGATGAAGCTGACAAAAATTGAGGCACTTGAAACTTACATCGTATTTGTGTAGTATTGGCAGAATTTGATTAAAATAGAACAACAATAGAAACACATATATACGAAATCGACATAAAGCCACCAAACATAGTGTCGTCTCGTTTTGTCTTAGGGATATCTCTGTCAGAAAAAAGAGATAGCCCTAGTTTACTGAATAAGTTAATCATGACGATATTTTATTAGAAATGTCATTCGTGCCACTGTCGCCATATTTTTTGCCAAGGTTTGTGGTACATCTGCTGTGAAATCGTTGTGTATCGTACATAATAATTTTGTTTTTGTGCATAAATATGTCTAAAAACCAGATAAATCAGTGCTTCAGGCTGTGTGTTTCATTACCGTATGTATGCTACTATTCATGTCCGGTACTTTCTCAGCAACACAGTATCGATATTGGCTTTCAGAGAATATTTTGATACATGTTTGATACAAGGGTCGTCCTTCGCTTTGCCATGTTCGCCCACATTTCATTATGAAATAAACTAATCTGGCAAAAGATTTAAACTAACTAAAGTAACTTACTACAAAAATGTATTATTTTCCTCTAACCGGCTCCACATCGATATCGATTATATTCTGGAGTACAACCCAAATGGCAGCCATTTTAAATTGCCCAACATTTCGTAGGTATGCACGCTGATTTCGTAGGTATGCACGCTAAATTCGTAGGTATTGGACATGCCATATCCATGTCATTCCCAGATCAGTGATTTTGAGTGACGCGTAGTAGAGTAAGATTCCAGGGCCGCCAGACCATACTTATTTTTTCAGAAACGAAATGTGTAGAATAATGTAGTGTTGGTATGTGCTATGAGTGTACGCATACTTGCTAGCCTGGATTGTGGGCCAATTTTTAGGTATGAGGTTCTAAAGGTCTGCGGGCATTACTGCCGTCGTAATGAGTCTGGCAGAATTATTTATGATTTTAATAATATTTTCTAAAAAATACCAAAAAACCAGCACTGAGAATTTAAGAAAAGTTAATAACATTAAGCACGTCATACCTAAAAGCTAGGGTCCATCATGCCATTATTATTAATATTTTATTGGCATGATGACTTTTGCTATGGGACTCCATGTACGCTTAAGATCAGGCGGCATGTAGTCATTTTCATAGGCAACAATAAAAAATATATTTTTATGTCAATGATTACAGCATAGACTAATATATTATAACTGGAAAGAGCACAGATCGTTTAGTTTACAGGCCGTTCGAAGTATTTTTAATTGCAAATGTTTGATACAGAAAATACAAAATAAAATCAATAAGTAAAATATAATATCACACAACACGTACAATATCGCACAAGACGCGTAATGTGGCAGGTCCACAGACATATAAATAAAGGCAGAGCAAACATATTTTTTACGATTTGTCTATGTTTCTTTATCAACGCGTCGTTTCTGTTACTCTTATAATTTTTCATATCGTCATATCTCTTTCATACCTGTAAACATACCTACTTCATATATACATTGACAACTAAAACTGGTGGTATATTTTTCAGTGGTCTTCATGACGTTTCATGTCGTTTCATGACGTTTCATGACATTTCATGACGTTTCATGGCTGTGTCTCGTCCGTTAACCCTGATTCCACAGTTAAGCCCTTCCATTGCTTCAGTGATGATTGTTTCCGAGTATAAGTTGAAGAGAGTAGGTGAAAGTACACAACCCTGCCTGACACCCCTGCAAATGTCCACTTCGCCCGTCTCTTCTCCATCTACACGAACGGTCGCCTGTTTGATTCCATTATAGATTTTGGATTACGCGCAGATCCTTGCCGTCTAATCCTATGTCGGTCAAGAGTGTCATTAAACGGTCATGCCAATCAGTACATGTAACACTCGATCAAATGTTTTCTCGTAGGTAATCTATGAAACAAAGAAAAACGTCTCGTTGCATATCTTTGCATTTTTGAACCAACACTTGCAGAGTCAACAAAGCGTCTCTCGTTCCTTCCCCAGCTCGGAATCCAAATTAGTCACAGTACATCTGACTCAAAAAAAGAATTAAAACGTCTAAATTATACCTACGGTTATAGGTAGTGTATATAAATAAGATGGTTCAAGTGTAAAGAAAACAACAGAAATAACAATTCATCGGTAAGTTTCGACATATTATTAATAATTATGTACACCCAAATTTTCTCTGAATTTTACACCCACAGTTTTTGAACAAATTCTTTGAGTTTCGTAGCTGATAAAGTTTTGATGATATTAGTATATTTCTCATGAGTCGTTTTTATATATTATCATTTTTCACTATACGTTTTTTGGTCGTTTGAACAGACTCGGGTCGATATTTAATTACTTATTGGTTAATTATTTCTACTAAATATAATTTGGCCTAGATACCATTATTTGCCTTTCTATATAATTAGCATAATTAAAAATAATGGCAATATAATGTAAGTAAATGATTTTATATACATTTCAGATAGCCAAAAGATGAAGTACCTTCTGAAAAAGCTTATGGTATAGCTATAAAATATGGACTGCACGGTTGGCATAGTAGTTTAAGCGGCCTCCTCGCCTCTTGACATTGCGCCGAGTGTTGTGGTTTCGATCCCCACACGAGACAGCACTTTGTGAGATCCATATTTTTTTGTTTCGAGTCTGAGTGTTCATTGTGTCCGTTAGTTCTATGTTTGTAAAGTTCCCCGCGACACAGGATTTATTCCTAGTGCGGGAGTTGTCTTATTAAACAAAAAAAAATAGAATATAAAACATGAAGAACACGATTTGTAACCAAAATCCACTTTTACCAAACACTCTACATTTACAGTTAATGCGACGTAGAGGCGTAGAAGTTAGAACCATGAGAAAGAACAGGCAATAAATCTCACGGCTACGCCTTTTAATTTCCAAATTTTATGTATTAAAATACCTACATAGAAAACATTTTGTGTCATGCGCTGTAACTGTAACCCCTTCTATATCATTTGTATAAATTTTCTTAAAAACCGTAACCAAATCGTATGATCGTCTTTTAATTTTGAACCTCCATACCTATACAGGAAATATATTCACATAACGCTTGTTGGCTACTATAAAAATCTCTTAATTCCGGCATATTTTTAATAGTCAAACTCGAATTACAATATAAATAACTACCGGACTTCAGTGACTACATAACATCAGGGAACACGAAAAATGATTAGGTAAAAGAATATGACAGTAAAATATTGAACTGCCCTGAGTACGGCCCTGCACGAACAAACTTATAATATATGTGTGCATAATAGCCACGCTTTTAGCAAATGTGTGCAGATACGCTCGACGCATTTTTCGTCAGATGTGTACCGACTCATTTGACGGAATATACGCGACCGACGATACGTTCGTCGGATCTTCCGTCAGATATGTTCCGCCCCGAATGTCAGAGGTTTGAGTACTAAGATACCCACATTTTACCAAAACATATATATTACCGACGGAATAAACTTATTTGCAATTACAGAGACTAGTTTAAATGAATCCATACACCACGGAGAACTAGTCCCAAATGCGTACGTCGTACTTCGATGTGATCGTTCTGATGGCCGCAAACATGGAGGAGTAATGTTGGTATGCCCTTCGCGAAGTCTTGAGGTACCTACACCGAATACCAATGCCCGGCGCGATAGCGAATTTCGGCATTGGCATTCGGCAGCTCAAATTTATTACGTGATTCAGGGTAACACGAATAAATGCTTTTCATGCTTTTCATCCTCTTCAAAGGCTTAAGTCATTGAAAGCCTTAAGCCCTTCACGTGGTTACCATAATGAATGTGTTAACCATTGCGCTGGGTTTTACGGTTTATCGCGGCCCCCGATGCACAAGGCAAGCGATAATTAATTAAAAATCTAAAACGAACATAATTTCGAAATGTCAATGGCACGCAGTGTGCGCACCATTGATTCGAATCAGTCTGTTGCTATCTACACTAGGCTATCTCTGCCTTAACTGTGAACGATATATATATGGAACACTGAAATTTTGAGAAATTGTGAATTCTACTACCACTTGCATCGTGCATTGAAGACGCTGCGTTGGAGTCTGGTAAAGTAAAGATAATTCACTCGCTAATATTGGCCAATTTTAGTCTTGTGTGTATCTAGCTTGCCTCCAGGACTCCATTGAAGACCAAAATCACCAAGTAACTACATTATAATTTGTCATCGCTGAGAATTTCAGCAATATATGTCAGACATTTGAATACTTTAGAACAACTGGATGAATATAAATTAGCTTCCACTGTGCCTACAAACAATTCCCAGTCCGTCTACTGCAACTCTAGACAGTTGCTTTGAAAGTTGTAAAAAACTTAATAAAATTCATTTAATCAATACTTGATATTACCTCCTCTAGCTCTAATTAGCGCCTCCAATCAGTTTTTCATTGATCTTATTAAGTTCGAAACCGTGTCTTGAGGAATGCCATCCCACTCCTCTGATAACGCTGCCCGTAGTTCTGCAACGTTCAAAGGGGCTGGATTTCTGGCCCGAACCCTTCGTTTGAGCTCATCCCATAAGTGCTCAATGGGATTCATGTCTGGGCTGAGGCCAGTCCATAATGCGTATTTGCACTTCATGCAGACACTGCTGAGTGATGCGAGCCGTGTGGCATCGGGCATTGTCGTGCATTAAGATGAAATTTGCACCGACAAAGCCTACGTAGGGAACAACGTGATCCTGGAGAATATCTCTGATGTAGAAATCAGCCGTCAAACCACCTCCTCGGCCTCCTCCAGGAACGAAAACAAGTTCCGTTTTTCCCTCCAACGATATGCCAGCCCACATCATAGTGGAACCTCCTCCAAATGGGACCGTTTCGGCGAAACAACATTGGGCAAACCGCTCACCCGGACGCCTGTAAACCCTGGACCTTCTGTCACTGCCATGCAGACACATTCTGCACTCGTCGGTGAATAAAACTGACTGCCATTGCGCATCGTTCCAATCGAGATGCTCTCGAGCAAATTGAACGCGCGCTCGGCGGTGGTTTGCAGTCAATTTAGGTCCCGTGGCAGGTCTTTTTGGAGTCAAGTTGCTTGCCCTCAAGCGTCTTTTAACTGTCTGCTCACTGAGAGCTACCCCCCGAACACGTCTCAGCTGTTGTTGCAGATCAATGGCCGTAAGGTGCCGATTTCGCAGTGATGACAAGATAATGAAACGATCGTCTCTCCTAGTGGTACTCCTCGGGTGGTTCAATCTTGGTCTCCAATTGAAGGCACCGGTTTCTTGAAACCTTCTGTGTATCCGGAGTACAGCAGACTGGCTCAGATGAAGCTGGGCAGTGACTGCTCGCTGACTAAGCCCTTGTTGTAACAGGGCGATGACTTGAGCGACTACTTCAGGTGTGGTATCCATAATTTCTTAATAACAATTAGTCCTTTTTGCAGAGATGTGTACCAGTCAACTTCTGATAAGCGACTGATAAGAAAATAGGGGTGGCACCGCTTTTTATAGGGGTGGTAAGTCCCGCAAGACACAGGTGGCGTAACGAGCAAATTGATACATACGCGTATTCATGCGGAAATTTATTAGTGCGAAAGCGAAAAATTTTATGATGTTAATATTAATTAAAAGCTGGTATTCCAAGCTTTAAAATTACATATAATTTTTATTATTATCTTGTATACTTTTATCAAAAAATAAGTTAATGTGTGCAAGTAGGGTTTGAGTCGATTTGCGTGTCCGCGAGTGTAGATCAAATAGGTAGCTTCTTCATAAACTGCATTATTTAGATATCGCTGTGACAACCGTTATCACTGCTGAACATGCTCGAAAATTTACATAAATCTTCTATAAACAAATTCATCGAATCCACTTTCTTCCCACAACATTTACCAGAACTTCTAAAGCAATATTGTGTACAAAAAAATCTAAATGCGTTCAGCGCAATCCAATTTCTTGTATAAGCCTAAAATGTTTTGAAAATAAACGTACCTAATACCTAACGTTTCAGATGGAATATCTAATATACAAAATAATCACGTTCCTTGGATTGACGCAGACACTCGTTCACTCACCGCTCCGCTCGATCAAATCCATTCACTAGTTGATTCGCTCAATCATTCACCCCCGCTTGCGAGTGGATGCATGCCTTTATGTAGAATTATTGAATTTCCGAATCCAAATAGCGCGAGGCTTGGGGCGGGCACAAACAAAAATCCATTTGGCAAATATTTATTGGCGTAACGACGTGGAAGGTACTTAATGGGGATAAAAAGTTGGAGCGTGTTCTTCATTTCGATTTTCAGTGTCCGGGTAGGCGGTACCCGAGGAATAGCTATTGGATTCACACGATGAAGTGTGAGCCAAGATCGGTAGTCATTATTGGAGGGTCTTATTGTTCTTCTGACGTCATTATTTTCGTGTCAAAATTATTATATTGGTATAGCGATGATGCATGTTGGGTGTTAAGTCTACTAGCATGTTGAGAATACATACTATGTGTACTGTAGTACGTGGATATGCCTGTGCATAGCATAGGTATTGTTTTTTATAAGCCTACATTGGTTTGTAGTCTTCAAGCAAAACTGAACAGCTTATACTTACCTATTACTACTTTTGAACCTGAGACCCCCTGCGTAGCAGTCCGTTGGTCTGTTCACTAGGCTACCGTAGTCGATTATGAGCTCTACTACATAGGTATCATATGTGTGAGTGTGGAGAACTATAAGTCGTTTCGTTTGTAAAACGCTCCGCAATTCATAAATTATTCCAAGTCTCAAAAAAAGAAAGAAATATGTGACAGCGCTTGTTGGAAATTTATTCATTGCACTTTAGTTGGGTCAGTCTGTGTTAGTGGTTACACAATGGGTGACTTATGTTATTTTATTCCGCCTGAATGCCATAAGGCCACAACACACTGCATATTAAGGCCATATTTTAAAGTCAGTAAGTTATAGTATGTAGACTTATCTTTAATTTTTGATCTGTCTTTCTAGTTGTACAGGGTAATCTCTGAAATAGCTGAGCCAATAAGAATTTCACTCGAAGAAAGAGATATAAGGCTAGGTACATATAGAATGTAGTATGGTAGATGGCGCTGTTGCTGAGATAACTAAAATAACGCGGGTGAAACCGCGGGCACCAGCTAGTCATTTATATAAAACATCTCTCTTTATCTCTACCATCATCAAATAAAACCTGATGTAAATTGAAAGCCACAACTCAGTCTACATCGTGAAAGTAGCGATAGTTTAATGAACAGATAATTAAATTGCCACATACTGCCTGTAACTTTTTGAGCCCAGAGTATATTAATTAAATTATCTTGCATGATTAAGAGTGTTCTATAAAGTTCTGGGCGAGCGTGTGGGTTTGATCAAGCTGCACTAATTTTATATACCTACCTGATGGTAGGTATATAAACTAGCATAATATAATAAATTATACTTTCATTAGATTGAGTATTCTTAAAAAAATATATACCTAAGAAATTGTTGATACTGCCTCTTTTTGCTCTATGATTTTCGGAATTCTAGAAAGGAATAAAGTATTTAATTAATACGATTAATACAATTATGTATGTCGCAAGTTGTGCGACATAAAAACTCCTTGGGTCAGTCAATTTGATAATTTGGAAGCTTTCAAAAGAATGACATCCGCCCCCTATTGTCTTTAATCTAAGATCCACCCTTGCAACACAATCTTACTTAATATCGGGCGATCATTAACGATAGGTATATTTCAAAGATTTAGTCTAATACTTTCCCAATCCTAATCATTGCTTTAATACACCCAAACTTATAACAAGAATAACGGCTGTGAACTAATTCACAAAAGCGAAGCATTCGATCAAAGTCCATTTATTTCCGAACAAACAAAGTGCGGTAACGGACAGACGGCAGACGCCATTGTACCACACACGTTCAGAAACCGACGCTTTGTGTAGCACTCGGTCAATAATGTTTAGTGCCATTCATTCTTGGAATAACTACTAAAATACTCGGAATGGAGATAAAACTTTAGTGAATATAGCTGGCCAGTAATAGCTCGAGGAAGAATTTATTTAAAATTCGAAAAATACATGGTCTTCCTTAGAATCAGATAAATATATTCTACAGGAGAGCTAAGGAGCCGCAAAAGATTATCTCTTCAAGCACTACATAATGCTCAAATAAAATATTTTGTTTGACGATTGCAACCAAAAGACTTGCGTCGGACAGCCCATATATCGTGGACGGCTATAGAAGGTAGCCACCACGGTGGTTAAGTGTGTGTTGGCAGACTTCATATGACTTTCGAGAGCATCATGGAAAACATTAAGATATGCTGTTTCCACAATTCTTTCAATAATTAACAATTTAATACGAAATTTACTTCAAAACTCAGTGATGCGCATCGTGGGTTTGAATTCGGGACCTTCTGCATAGCAGTCTGTTAGTCTGTCTACTACGCTGCTGTTAGACTTCCCAAACTTAAAAATCCCCCTAATAGAAACACAAAATATCTTCGCGAGAATTTCACAGCAAGAAGTAAATTTTCAACAACATTTTATCTCAAGAATTTCTCATACTTATCTTATTACGCTAAATACAAAGCGTGCCCAAAGATGGGGCACATAAAAATCGTCAGAATCTTAACGATTTTTGTTTACGACGAGACGTTAGCCCGGGCGGGGCTCACCCGGACCAACGGGGTCCCAGGGGACCCATTAGGCCGTGTATCGGCAAGTGGCTTGCCTCAGAGCACCTGACGACTGCCAAACTTAAAGACCCTAACGGTGACAGCAAAATACAAAGATAAATTTCGCCGTGCATTTTACTTACTCAGATTTGTAGACCCGAATTGAGTTGATCTTTATAAATCAGTCCTGACAGATAATAGGAATTAAGGGGATGAAAAAACATGAGAAAAGGGTGGCGTAGGGATAATGTTTAGACTTTAAAAGTATCGTAAAAGCTGATAAAGGCGGATATTTTCTTGCTGTGTGATTTCATCGGTAGTTAACTTATACCTGTATTATTTATACCTGTATATTTTATTTTTTATAATCATAATTATGTGACCGTTGCCGTGGGAATTTCAAGAAATCCTTTTGTAGTTCTTCACAAAGAACATACAGGATGCTTCCTGAACCAAGTTTTTTCGCCTGTGCGTTGTCATTGTCAGTCATTAACACAATAATATTTGTACATTCATATACAAATTAAAAAAACAATACTGTAGAAAGTGATGATTCGATGCTATGATAAGAAATACGTTTCTTATAGTTTTCGTTGCAGCAAGTCTCGTCATTTACAAACAATTCTTAAAGTAAGGTCCATCTTACTTGACAAGTGTTTCACCGCTTATAGGTATCCTGTCTGTGACGAACGCTCACCGCGAATTACCTGTCCACCATGTTGGTTAGTGCGGTACAGCACTAGCGGCGTGATGGGACAGTGACAAGCGTTACTGAGTGCAGTTTATGTATATTAGGATACTGTTACGGTATTAAGGTTAGTGTAAAATATTTAAGGCAATGTGACGAATGCTTGGTCGTTAATTGTACTTGTTTAATTATTGTTAATTACCCTCTAAATCTCAGATTAAATCACACTGCCTCCGTGGTACAGAGGATAGCGTATGCGTGTGCTGATCGGAAGATCACAGGCTCGATTTCCGGGTCGGGCAAAAGTGTTACTGAGTTTTTCCGAATTCTCAGTAGCAGCACGGGGTCTGGTATGTGCCTGGTAGGTCCGATAACGGTATTAAGCTCGCCCCCTAATACGTGCGACCTACAAATTCATAACAGGGTGAAACAAAAATAAAAATAAATAAGTATCTCAGATCATTTAATTATGTTTATTAGTTATCAAAGCTGCTAGTTATGCCTACTTGGGGTCAGATAACTGTGTCTTATGCTATTATTAGAACCTGTAAATCGTGTTTTTTGCAATGAATCCTAGCTAGATCGATTTATCCAAACCACCTGCATACAAAATTTTATCAAAACGTTGGAGCCGTTGTCGAGATTCAGATTATATAATATTTTTTTTATAGGCTCACGCCTGTATCCCCGTAGGGGAAGGCAGAGGTGTAGTATTACACCCACATTTCGCCAGGAATTCTTAGGTCCCACGTAATAGGGGGCGAACCTATTGCCGTACCGGGCACATTACCAGACTCCGAGCTGCTACTGAGAATTTCCTAACGGAAAAACCCAATAACACTTTGCCCGACCCGGGAATCGAACCCGAGACCTCCCAATCCCACGCGCACATTTATGCCGCGAGACCAACGAGGCATAATTATTTATGTAAAGTATTTACAAGAATTGTTTGTTAAAAAGTATGAGAATATTTTTATAGACCTGCGGCGACCTAAGCAAGTTTCTAGCCTTTCAAACCTTCTACATACATCAGTAAAATAAGACGACTAATCAAACATAAATCCGTAATAAATATTATAGTTCAATTTCACCTGGTCATAATCTTCATTTCTTTGGCATAAAAATTAAATTCACTTAATCCCTATGAAATGCCTTGCCTCACCAAAATGCCTTTCCCTAAATTATTTTTAAACGAATTCCTAGAGGGTCACATTTTCATATCTGTCGTCACGGAGAGAAAAATGAAAATTATACTTAGTGACCTATATTGCTGAAAGTTCACGTTTCACGGCTTAGAAGGCGAATAACGTAAATATATGAAATAACTTTCGTTTATGAAATAACTGTAGCGCTCATAGCGAGATTGGCTTGACGTTCGTAACAGATCGGCAAAGTTAAGCAACGCTTGCACAGGTCATCTTTTGGATGGGTGACCGTGTGTGGCATTTACATCTGTCCCGGGTCCCGGTTCTTGTCTGAGGATAAGGATCGTTAGGCCATTTATCCCCGAAAGGGTAGGCAGAAGTGTATTTCTACACCCACTTTTCGCCAGATATACTTTAGTCCCACGTAATAAGGGGCGAGCCTATTGCCGTACCGGGCACATTTCCAGACTCCGTGTGGCAACTAAGAATTTCGTGACAGAAAAACCCAATAACACTGCCCGACTCAGGAATCGAACCCGGGACCTCCCGATCCCACGCGCACATTTATGCCGCGAGACCAACGAGGCAGTCGTATAGGGTTTGATGTCGAGTTTTCCGTCTCTACGCAAAGATGGTATTTGCATCGTGTTATCCCTTAGTCGCCTCTTACGACACCCACGGGAAGATAGGGGGTGGTGACACTTGTATTCTATGCCGTCAACCACACGGCATAAATTAAATATCTAATACTGTAATTATGTTGATGCATAGTGCATGTTCGAATATACGCAAAGTGGCAGGCAGCGGTTAGTCAGGAAGAGCCGAAAATAAGGCTCAGTTACATGACTTTGAGGAGACCTATATCCAGCAGTGGACTGGAGCAGGTTGATGATAAAGATGATGGTTTTGATTACCTTTATTTTAGGCTCTTCGTACTTTATAAAGCTATCAATATCAAAATTTCAAAATATACTTACCTAATAAATACGTCGTACAAAAAATGAAACAAAATTTGTAAAAGAACCGCAAAAATATATTTAATTAAATTTTAATAACGTGTAAGAGAAACAACATTGTAACGCACATCGATGAATATTTTTTCATGAAAAGTATATTGTTGATTGGAGGATAACACATGACACATGATATGTAGCAGCGGAAGCCTTTCTGTGCGTTATCCGATCAAATTGCCCTCATAATTTTCTCGTGCCCTCTCATATATATTACAACGCGCGTGACAACACCGTTTTTTTTTGTTAGAAAACTGGGATCTTTATTTTTGGGATATTTTTAATTATAAATGGAAAATATTTGATATTTGGGATATTTTTATTATCAAGTAAATCAATAAATAATTTATTTTGATGTAAGTAACGATCATTTTAATTTCGTGTCTGTGTCAAAATCTAAAAATGTTTATGGGTATAAGAGTATTCCGTGAGCTAATACAATTATTATGACGGTATAATTTTAATGTGTAGGTACCTATGTACCTATTAATAATGTAAATAATAATTATGAAGCTTTTGTTACAATAATAACAAAAGCTTCATAATTATTATTTACATTATCTTCATCATCATCGTAATAGCATTATCTCGGATCAAGATTTTTGTCCTGGATCCCAGAAAGTGCTTTCTGGTCTAGCCAGACAGAACAAATGCCAGAAACCATGACAGACTCTTAGCTTTTCCAAAGAGCGACAGCCGTTGGAGCTTCGCAACCCAAAGTAATAATGATATGCCATGACTAAGACCAATATTAGTGTATTCTAGAGTAGGTACGTCGTTCATAATAGGGAGCACCCCATAACGACTACCAAAGATCTTCATGACAGAGGAACCGAAAGCTTAACGTGCTCTCCAAGGCGTGCAAGCGATAAATAACATTTTGATTTTGGTAAATATTAATTTGGCACGTGCAAGCGATAATCATTAACGATCAAATTGCCGTTAATAGTAATTAGCTATTATAAAAACAGATTGAAACCTCCTACATGATTATGATTCAATTAAATGTACATCGATATGCCTAATTTAAAAACCAAACCCGCTAACGTCATTGTCCACCATCATATTTCACGGCTACTATGGCGTAGACGGAAATTGAAATATGCGAACGCTCGAACAAAATAAATAACATAGAACGAAGTGACGGACGTATCGTCTAGTGATTTATACTCAACTAGACACTGCCAGCGGCTTCGCCCGCATCAATTAAACATATAAACCTTCCTCTTGAATCATTCTATATATTAAACAAATAAACTATAGATTAATTATGATTATCCGTTTCACACCTATATAGTTGTTGTTTTAGTGCATGCAATGTTAAATGTTAAAACTAATAGGATAAGCTGAGAGTACTTAACCCTTTCAGGACCATAAAGATATGGGATTATATATTATGATAAAAACTGTACGATACAGTTAATAAGGCATTGAATAAGTATAATTTTAACTGAAAATATAATAAAATGTTTTAAATTTTGTGGAATTCTTTGGGACACATATGTGGTAGTTACCACCAACGACCATAGGGTCGTTGGTGGTACCTACCTTTTGTTCAAGAAAATTATATTATACGTTTTAGAGATTTTATCAGTTTTTTGAGGTATCGTTTATACAAAACAAATGCAAAGTTACAGAAAAAATAATTTTTTATCGATAGGTATACAATTTAAAGTAATAAGCTAGTAGTGATGAGGTAAAATCCAGTGAAACATTTCCATTCATTATTCTAGAAACGGTGTACTTTGCAACACAATTACTATTTTTTCGGATTTCTATTAAACATTGAATAAACTGACACATCTCTTCCAGAAATTTGGTTAACAATGGGGTGCGTTGGAAACTGTCTTCGTCAGACAGATCTGGGAACTGAACTTGATTTTGAAATAGGAACGTCATGCTGTCTGACAGAGAAACCGTTTTTCCAACTTGAACTTGTCTGAACTGTAGGCTAGTTTTGATTTCATCGTGAAGCTTTGGGTAGACAGTTTGCGCATTATTCACTAAGATATCTCAGAGATTAAAAAATTATCGGTTCTCGCGTCCTTTGACTGGCGTTCAAAAAACCGACACAAAATGGATCGACAGCGAGGCGAAGCGAGGGAAGACGAGAGGACGCAAGCGCACCATTTACACTCTCGTCCTCGCGTTCCCTCGTGTAGCCTCGTGGAGAGTCTGGATCGGGCATAAGATAGTACGTATATTTGAGGTATACAACGTGTAACGGAAATAACGCACATCCTCAGACACCCCAATTAGAATACCATGTTACAATCATAATGCATGCATTGATTTTTTTTTATTTGCGTAAATATTGTTTTTTGAAGAAAGTATAAATTCGATTAAAAGTGAAAAGCGTGGTCACTATAAATCTGCGCACGTACACAAACACACTAAACGGTTGCTATAGTCACAGACAGCTATAGTAAACAAACGACAGCGATCTGATAGTCGGGACGAAATACGATACGATATAAACAAAATGTTTCAAATTCAGTCTTCATACCACACTCTGATAGAGCGGGGTTTTCAAAAATGATGTTTGAATACTTTGTCACCTACTATTGATATTTCCAATGATATGACTATTTCTTTCCATGACACTTGGCTTTGGAGTGGACAGTCGACTTGGTATAAAAGTATTTATTATTTGCTAATAACATGCACGATCTATTGTTTCATAACATCGTAAATGACTATTGTGACTATCTTAACGTAATCATAACTACTTAGTTAGCATTATTGATAGATAAATAAAAGAATATCAATGAGAGAAAAAAAAAAAACGGCGTGTTTAAAGTTGTGAATTAATAGTTACATTAATAGAATAATCAAATAACTTACAGGATAAAATCACATTCTTTTAGTCCACTTAACACTTCACTGTTTCCTCACACATCACATCTTTTCACTGTTTCAAAAGCAGCTAATATTTTAATTATCTCCTCGGCACTTGTTGTCTCCTCACAATAAACTAGTGATTAAATATTTCCCCACAGTGAAAAAGTCCGAGGGCGACAAGTTAACATCAAGATGATGCAGTACGTTCCACACCGGCGCCGTCATGTTGATAATTACACATTTTGTAAATAAACAAGTGAACTTTTTAAAATAGTTTTTCGCAACTCTCGCTGACAGATTCCCGATGGATGCCTAGATACTCAAGTAGATACTTGTCATAACTTGTCTAAGCGCATCGCCAGCGCTCGTCATTGGCCAGCGCGGGCGGCACATTACGTCTCGCTCTTGCCTGTTGATTATTACGTAAGCGAAAGATAGATAATAGATATTTTGGTGGTAAATTGTGTGTTATTGTCTTTTGACGCTATTGTGTTGTGTTGTATGTGTGCGTTCGTGTGACCCAACGTGGAACCATTATACAAATGCATTTTAAAAGAAGGCGTACTGCTTTGATTTAAGGTTTATTTTCGTATATTTCAACTTTTCAAACATATGAGTGACTATAATTTACGTAATTTTATTATATTAAAACAAAAAAAAAACAATATTAAAAATGACAGAAATGGAGTAGCCGAGCCTGAAAGAGGTGCCCATAGACTAAAAGTAAAGGAAAATATCAGTTGGCTTGGTATGGATATGTCACGCGAAGAGATTTTGTGTATGGAGGTAAACAAGTAAATATTTTTTTTTATTTCTTTTAAAGACCAATTTCGCTATAAGAATAAATTCTGTGTCGCGGGGGCTCACCCTCGAAACAACTATTCATGGATCGCACAAGTGTTGTCTCGTGTGTTTATCGAATCCACAATACTTGCGCAGTGTCAACCAACTATGCAGTCTTAAATGAAATCGAAAAGAGAGGGACGAATAGCAAGAGTGTATCCACAGAAAAGATGGATAGACAGTGTGAATCTTAAAGTAAAGGCACGAAAAGGATGACCAGGCCATTCCAGATCCTTTGTAAATAATTAGATAACACGAAGTATAAAAGCAAAGGAAATACTGCGCAAGGGCAAAAGAATGACATTTTTATAAAGTAAAAGTCTGTAATGTTAACATCTGTTTTAGAGTTTTATAACCAGAGTATTTAATAGCCGTTCCAGTAATTTCATAAACGTTTTCTTTATTTGTATTGTGCGGCGAAGTTTGTGATTGTAGTCTTTGACAGTACAATCTTAATAATGTAAAAACTTAAAATTTTAATAAATTATGGTCGAATTTCGACCACTGGGCGACCTCTAGTTCCTAGAATTTTACAAAAATATTAATGCGGGTCGACTATAGTTACAATTTCATTACATTATATAGCAAAAAATTCAAAAGAAAAATCGGAAAATTCATGCAAATTTTCCGGAAAATTCGACCGCCCATTCATATCATATACTGAATTACTGGTAATATGTTTACGGTTCACCGTCCCTTACCCTGTATACCTACTCGTTCCTAAGGTATTTGACTAGTACATATTTTTCTTATGTGATTTAAGTGCCAATCTAGTAATATATCTCCGCCATCACTATGCATTGCCGGCCTGACTGCGACAAGGAATAGGAGAAAGAGCGGGATGACTTAGAAGGAAAAGTGTATAGGGCCTTCGGCACTCCAACTTACCGAAAGAAACGCAATAGTCGATATTCTGTGAAAGCAATGATATTACAAGAAAAAGGTAGATACGTTACCTACGTAGTAATCAATCCGTAGAAACCATACATTAACGCACACTTCGATAACTCCACATTTTATTTTATTTTCGGTTGACAAGATGTGTCAGTTTCACTTTGACGCCGGCTCGCGACGTCACACACACATATGTCAGACTTGCCAACTGGCTTATGTTTAGCGTCCTGCTTTTGGTACGCCTATAACATATCTACTTATTTTTACTTTTGTAACATCATTGTGTGAAAGAGTGGTACTTACCCCGGTCGAGCCGACTCAATCATGCTGAAATCAGTAGCAAGGCTACTACCTCTAAAATGATGAGCATGTTATTAACAAACTATTCAGACCATTAGCCCTCTGCATGGCCATCAATTATTGATCTGCCCATTGATTCACTGATGCTTAGTTACATTAATAGAATGGTGACTTTAAATAATAAGAGGTACTTATGAAGGCCATCAATTTATAGTTTCTTCGGGCGGCGACCCCTAAATAAAGACCACGTGATACGATAAGAGTTACCAGTTGTACTGTTTTTGTGAGACATCCCGATTTTCATTCTTTATAGAATCCGGTTCAACAAAACTTTGAGCTGGACGTGCGTTTTCTGTGGTTTTTGGGCGATGGCAAGATTTTACTTTAAAGGATTTTAAAGCAGAGATCCTTGCCAGTAGGTCTTGTCTAGTTGTGGTTGGCATATTTCGCCCGTCACAAAACTCGAGTCTCGTCCGTAAGATGAATATCAACTATGTCTGAATGGTCCTACCATGTTGTGGAAATAGGGGTGGGTGGCATTTTTTAAATAGATACAAAAACATAGAAACGTGCCCGTTATGAAAGTGATACAAATTTTATCAGATAAATTGCTCCAAACTTCTCTCCAGCATTCTCCAGTACAAAATAATAATAATAATAATAATATTCTACCACATTCACACAACACCATCTAGTCCCAAACTAAGCAGAAGCTTGTACTATGGGTACTAGATAATGGATAAACATACATATATACTTTTTTTGTAAATATATACATATTATACATAGAAACACCCAGACCAAGACAAACATCCATGTTCATGCACACAAATATTTGACTTGAGCGGGAATCGAACCCGCAACCTTCGGCGTAGCAGTCGCTTACACTCCCGCGGCGCCAATCGGTCGTCAAATACGATGAGAAATCGTCGTAAAATATTTTTCCGTTGTCCGCAAATTTAAGAAAAGGTTTCTGGCCACCCCAATCATGCCATAGTTTGAACAGAAAAAGTAATTCCTTCACAAAACAGTATTGAATTAAAACACAACAGTACACAATATTGTCTTTTTGTGAGTAAGCGATTGATACATAGCTATTTGTTTTCGTTTGGCCCGGAACAAATAGGAGACCGGTCGAAATTATTTTAAGGCTATTCTTGTACTGCCGATTTGTGAGAGTATTTTCGGAACAATATTCCAGGTCAACTGATCCAAAATTAGATATTGTCTTTACTTAGGTCATCACAACAATATTACTGATAAACGTACCTACTTTTATATTTTTAAATACCTTTGAATAATAAACTTGTCTAGATAGAGTTCGAACGCCAAGTGTTCAAAAAAATAAAAGCGAACTGTAGCCTATAAGACTCAATCTAGAAATGTATATAATCAAAGGATATAACCTACAGATAAATGCACCCAAACACGGAATAAACAATCATGTGTGTCCTCCCGACCGATTCCGGCCAAGGCAGCTTGTCTTGATAAAAAGAATATGTAGAGCCTTGCCCACATACCCGGTACTCGACCAGTCACTTTGAGCAGTGATCATTAAAGCTTTATCATCATACCAGCTGATAGACGCCCACTGCTGGGCACAGGCATCTCCAAGGCTCGTACATATACCGATTAAATACTTCGTTTTTGCGATCAAAGTTAAAGAAAAATGAAGTTCCGGGAAAAGTTAAACTGTCTTGCAACCCGCACGGAATTTAAACAGAAGTATGTTTTTAACTTAATGAGAAGTTAGAAAAGAATTAATTAAATTTCCTCTTTGGCAAAGTAGGAGATTTTTAACAGGTTCTCATGCATTTTGGCATTTCCTCCTGTCGTGACATGGGCACTTGTTGCTTACTTAAAGCCTAAATAAGCATACATTGTGCAAATTAAGTTAATGTAACACAGCTAACTCTTATCTTATTCAGTAATCGCTAGTCTGGCATCGCTCTAATAAGTATGCGGCAAATATCATTCACATAAACAAAATACAATTTAGTTTATATACCAATATATATAAGATAGTTTCCTTAGCATTATCTATTTTGAAATTACATATTCGTGTTATATTATTTATATATTTTTATTAAAGACTTGGTGAGTGAATTGGGGTGTCTTGTGTATCTGCCTGCATAGTATGTAACACAATAGTGAAAAACAAACAAATTGAATCATAACAATTTCATTCCATAAAATTATTACAAAAAATAACCATAAAGATTACGAACACGGTAAATAAAAAAACATCACCGTATATTTCAGGAAACGACACACCAAAAACAATTTAGAGCAACTAGATAACTCCCTTTCAAATCGAATTTTATCTTCCAACGTGTTCTACCTAAACAACGGGACAGAAAAAAACAAATTTCTCACGAAACATAATTCAATAATTCCGTCTACAAACAAACATAAAACATCGCCTCGACAATTCAATTATAAATAATCTAATAATATTTCTTTCATCCACTGCTACTGTTGTATCGCCTCGGCACGAATGAAACCACGCGACGCAAAGGATGGTCGCAAAAATTGGAATTGGTAATTCGATTAAAATGTCAGTGAGTTCTTACAGGAGAATGGATGTTCGTGCCGTTTTGATACTGATATCTTTAACGTGATATTATTATCAGCCGTGTTTTATAATATGTTGGACGTGCAACGGGTTTATAAATTAGGGAAAAGTGCTGATAGATGTTAAGGGCTACGCAATGCAAACAAACTGATACATATATCGAGGTAGCGGCAGAAAATAAAAATATGTTCCAAAAAAGCTCTATAATTATAAAAGTAGAGCTACCAACAGACACTGAAAAACATTAGGTGTTGACTGACAACAACACCAATATACGACATAATTTTATTTATAGTAGCAACATTGGAACATCTAAGTTTTATTAGAAAAAGGCTTTCCGGTTCAGAAATAGAATCCACGCGTAAGCACTGAAAAGTAAATGTTACACATCGTCTTAGCTGCCACGTGAGCTATTTAAGACTGAAATAAAAACACTTTTGGGCATTACGAAAAGGTAATGCGATGTTGCTAGTCACATTTGGCAATTAACCAAAGGTAATGGTGTGTTCTCTTGAATTGCATATGTTAGGCATAATGTTATGAAAAGTTTCAGTATATATATCAATTATGTAGGTACTAAGGCTTAGCAGTAGTTTGAGGTCACAATATCTATTTTTGAGCGCCGACCTTGAATCGCTTATGCTCGCGGAGTCACTGGACTTTTGGTGGCTTAGTGATTTAAGATGTGTCACTGCTGGCCCCATGCAGCGTATTTCTATAAGGTTTTCTTCAATTACTTATTCTGTTTTCCGTTGTTTAAATGTTTACGAAGTCTCTCGTGTGATTCAATTTACTCCAAGTTTCGGACTGATCTATATTTAAAAAGAACAATCATTAAATTAAATAGCATTACGAAAAAATAATAAAAGTACATACCATTAGATCCATAATTATGATTTACGCGTAGTGCAGTCACTGTCTCATTTTCACAGCATTTATACTATATACATATAGAGAAAGTAGGTATATAAACTAAATTGTATTTTGTTTATGTGAATGATATTTGCCGCATACTTATTAGAGCGATGCCAGACTAGCGATTACTGAATAAGATAAGAGTTAGCTGTGTTAAATTAACTTAATTTGCACAATGTATGCTTATTTAGGCTTTAAGTAAGCAACAAGTGCCCATGTCACGACAGGAGGAAATGCCAAAATGCATGAGAACCTGTTAAAAATCTCCTACTTTGCCAAAGAGGAAATTTAATTAATTCTTTTCTAACTTCTCATTAAGTTAAAAACATACTTCTGTTTAAATTCCGTGCGGATTGCAAGACAGTTTAACTTTTCCCGGAACTTCATTTTCTTTAACTTTGATCGCTAAAACGAAGTATTTAATCGGTATATGTACGAGCCTTGGAGATGCCTGTGCCCAGCAGTGGGCGTCTATCAGCTGGTATGATGATAAAGCTTTAATGATTACTCCTCAAAGTGACTGGTCGAGTACCGGGTATGTGGGCAAGGCTCTACATATTCATTTTATCAAGACAAGCTGCCTTGGCCGGAATCGGTCGGGAGGACACACATGATTGTTTATTCCGTGTTTGGGTGCATTTATCTGTAGGTTATATCCTTTGATTATATACATTTCTAGATTGACTCTTATAGGCTACAGTTCGCGTTTATTTTTTTAAACACTTGGCGTTTGAACTTTATCTAGACAAGTTTATTATTCAAAGGTATTTAAAAATATAAAAGTAGGTACGTTTATCAGTAATATTGTTGTGATGACCTAAGTAAAGACAATATCTAATTTTGGATCAATTTACCTGGAATATTGTTCCGAAAATACTCTCACAAATCGGCAGTACAAGAATAGCCTTAAAATAATTTCGACCGGTCTCCTATTTGTTCCGGGCCAAACGAAAACAAATAGCTATGTATCAATCGCTTACTCACAAAAAGACAATATTGTGTACTGTTGTGTTTTAATTCAATACTGTTTTGTTAAGGAATTACTTTTTCTGTTCAAACTATGGCATGATTGGGATGGCCAGAAACCTTTTCTTAAATTTGCGGACAACGGAAAAATATTTTGTACTGGAGAATGCTGGAGAGAAGTTTGGAGCAATTTATCTGATAAAATTTGTATCACTTTCATTACGGGCACGTTTCTATGTTTTTGTATCTATTTAAAAAATGCCACCCACCCCTATTTCCACAACATGGTAGGACCATTCAGACATAATTGATATTCATCTTACGGACGAGACTCGAGTTTTGTGACGGGCGAAGTATGCCAACCACAACTAGACAAGACCAACTGGCAAGGATCTCTGCTTTAAAATCCTTTAAAGTTAAATCTTGCCATCGCCCTAAAACCACAGAAAACGCACGTCCAGCTCAAAGTTTTCTTGAACCGGATTCTATAAAGAATGAAAATCGGGATGTCTCACAAAAACAGTACACCTGGTAACTCTTATCGTATCACTTGGTCTTTATTTAGGGGTCGCCGCCCGAAGAAACTATAAATTGTTTCCCAGTATTTTGTTAGATAAATCTTTGGTAATGGCTCTAATGTTATAAAAGAAAATTATTTCGCTTATTTGTTTTCTAAGTTTTTACACGTCACATGATTTATACTGTAACAAATGTTTGGGTAATAAAAGTAATAAAACAATATTACTATATTTAACTACCGAAAGTTTTATATGTCTTAGTGTATGGCCTTTGTAAGTACCTCTTATTATTTAAAGTCACCATTCTATTAATGTAATTAAGCAGCAGTGAATCAATGGGCAGATCAATAATTGATGGCCATGCAGAGGGCTAATGGTCTGAATAGTTTGTTAATAACATGCTCATCATTTTAGAGGTAGTAGCCTTGCTACTGATTTCAGCATGATTGAGTCGGCTCGACCGGGGTAAGTTCCACTCTTTCACACAATGATGTTACAAAAGTAAAAATAAGTAGATATGTTATAGGCGTACCAAAAGCAGGACGCTAAACATAAGCCAGTTGGCAAGTCTGACATATGTGTGTGTGACGTCGCGAGCCGGCGTCAAAGTGAAACTGACACATCTTGTCAACCGAAAATAAAATAAAATGTGGAGTTATCGAAGTGTGCGTTAATGTATGGTTTCTACGGATTGATTACTACGTAGGTAACGTATCTACCTTTTTCTTGTAACATCATTGCTTTCACAGAATATCGACTATTGCGTTTCTTTCGGTAAGTGGGAGTGCCGAAGGCCCTATACACTTTTCCTTCTAAGTCATCCCGCTCTTTCTCCTATTCCTTGTCGCAGTCAGGCCGGCAATGCATAGTGATGGCGGAGATATATTACTAGATTGGCACTTAAATCACATAAGAAAAATATGTACTAGTCAAATACCTTAGGAACGAGTAGGTATACAGGGTAAGGGACGGTGAACCGTAAACATATTACCAGTAATTCAGTATATGATATGAATGGGCGGTCGAATTTTCCGGAAAATTTGCATGAATTTTCCGATTTTTCTTTTGAATTTTTTGCCATATAATGTAATGAAATTGTAACTATAGTCGACCCGCATTAATATTTTTGTAAAATTCTAGGAACTAGAGGTCGCCCAGTGGTCGAAATTCGACCATAATTTATTAAATTTTTAAGTTTTTACATTATTAAGATTGTACTGTCAAAGACTACAATCACAAACTTCGCCGCACAATACAAATAAAGAAAACGTTTATGAAATTACTGGAACGGCTATTAAATACTCTGGTTATAAAACTCTAAAACAGATGTTAACATTACAGACTTTTACTTTATAAAAATGTCATTCTCTTGCCCTTGCGCAGTATTTCCTTTGCTTTTATACTTCGTGTTATCTAATTATTTACAAAGGAGTGAATCTCTTTCATCCATATCCCATCCTCACACAGTCGACTAATGTTTTCCTTGGCCTGATCATCCTTTTCGTGCCTTTACTGTAATTTTCACACTGTCTGTCCATCTTTTCTGTGGATACACTCTTGCTATTCGTCCCTCTCTTTTCGATTTCATTTAAGACTGCATAGTTGGTTGACACTGCGCAAGTATTGTGGTTTCGATACCCACACGAGACAACACTTGTGCGACCCATGAATAGTTGTTTCGAGGGTGAGCCCCCGCGACACAGAATTTATTCTTATAGCGAAATTGGTCTTTAAAAGAAATAAAAAAATATATTTACTTGTTTACCTCCATACACAAAATCTCTTCGCGTGACATATCCATACCAAGCCAACTGATATTTTCCTTTACTTTTAGTCTATGGGCACCACTTTCAGGCTCGGCTACTCCATTTCTGTCATTTTTAATATTGTTTTTTTTTGTTTTAATTTAATAAAATTACGTAAATTATAGTCACTCATATGTTTGAAAAGTTGAAATATACGAAAAAAATCAAAGCAGTACGCCTTCTTTTAAAATGCATTTGTATAACGGTTCCACGTTGGGTCACACGAATGCACACATACAACACATCACAATAGCGTCAAAAGACAATAACACACAATTTACCACCAAAATATCTATTATTTATCTTTCGCTTACGTAATAATCAACAGGCAAGAGCGAGACGTAATGTGCCGCCCGCGCTGGCCAATGACGAGCGCTGGCGATGCGCTTAGACAAGTTATGACAAGTATCTACTTGAGTATCTAGGCATCCATCGGGAATCTGTCAGCGAGAGTTGCGAAAAATTATTTTAAAAAGTTCACTTATTTATTTACAAAATGTGTAATTATCAACATGACGGCGCTGGTGTGGAACGTTCTGCATCATCTTGATGTTAACTTGTCGCCCTCGGACTTTTTCACTGTGGGGAAATATTTAATCACTAGTTTATTGTGAGGAGACAACAAGTGCCGAGGAGTTAATTAAGATATTAGCTGCTTTTGAAACAGTGAAAAGATGTGATGTGTGAGGAAACAGTGAAGTGTTAAGTGGACTAAAAGAATGTGATTTTATCCTGTAAGTTATTTGATTATTCTATTAATACATACACATACACACACACAACGTCACGCCTTTTATCCCCGAAGGGGTAGGCAGAGGTGTATTTCAACACCCACTTTTCGCCAGATATACTTTGGTCCCACGTAATAAGGGGCGAGCCTATTGCCGTACCGGGCACATTTCCAGACTCCGTGCTACTACTGAGAATTTCGTAACAGAAAAACCCAATAACACTGCCCGACCCAGGAATCGAACCCGGGACCTCCCGATCCCACGCTCACATTTATGCCGCGAGACCAACGAGGCAGTTTTCTATTAATGTAACTATTAATTCACAACTTTAAACACGCCGTTCTTGTTTTTTTCTCTCATTGATATTTTTTTATTTATCTATCAATAATGCTAATTAAGTAGGTATGATTACGTTAAGATAGTCACAATAGTCATTTACGATGTTATGAAACAATAGATCGTGCATGTTATTAGCAAATAATAAATACTTTTATACCAAGTCGACTGTCCACTCCAAAGCCAAGTGTCATGAAAAGAAATAGTCATATCATTGGAAATATCAACAGTAGGTGACAAAGTATTTACACATCATTTTTGAAAACCCCGCTCTATCAGAGTGTGATATGAAGACTGAATTTGAAACATTTTGTTTATATCGTATTGTATTTCGTCCCGACTATCAGATCGCTGTCGTTTGTTTACTATAGCTGTCTGTGACTATAGCAACCGTTTAGTGTGTTTGTGTACGTGCGCAGATTTATAGTGACCACGCTTTTCACTTTTAATCCAATTTATACTTTCTTCAAAAAACAATATTTACGCAAAAAAAAATATTTCAATGCATGCATTATGATTGTGACGTGGTATTCTAATTGGGGTGTCTGAGGATGTGCGTTATTTCCGTTACACGTTGTATACCTCAAATATACGTACTATCTTATTCCCGATCCAGACTCTCCACGAGGCTACACGAGGGAATGCGCGGACAAGAGTGTGGATGGTGTGATGAATACAACATATTTAAAACAATGCAATAATATTTGTAATAATGTCTTGAATCAAAAAGCTAAGAATGTCTCCAACAATAAAGAATGCAACTAATATAAATAATAATTAACATTAACTTCTAATTAATTTAGGTATGTAATAGGTAGGTATATAATGTAAGTTATATTTGAAATTTAAATGTCATTGATAGAATAATAACAGCCTTCCAGTAAATAGCGCTTTAATTTAGTTTTGAAGTCTGTTTTGTAAAGTGATAATTTTATATCATCGGGAAGTTTATTAAAGATTTTCACTGACATGTGGGCGGTACCGTGTTTGACTATGTTTAGGTTAGGAATATTAATTTGTTTGAAATGTTTTCTTCTTGTTCTCTCTCTAAGCTTTCTTTCCTCTTCAGTCTCATATTGATGAACATATTTTGTGAAGTGTGTCAAGAGCACCAATATGTATAAGGAAGGTACAGTGAGAATATTCAAATCCACAAAATGCGTTTTACAAGATTCCTGCTGACGAATGCAAACCATGGTACGAATGGCTCTTTTTTGTAACACAAATGCTTTTTGTATATTATATTCGTAGCTACCTCCCCAGCATAAGATACTGTATCGCAACCTTGACTCAATCAACGCGTAATAGACTTTTTTCAATTGTGTTATGTCAATCTCATTTCGGAGGCTTCTTAGTACGTAACATGCTGAGCTTATGCTTTTTTCTATGCTTTCAAGTTCTGGTTTCCAATTCAAATAGGAATCAACATGTACCCCCAAAAACTTTACCCTTTCCACCATACTGACATTGACTCCTTCTAAGGCACAATTTAGCTGGGTCCTAGATTTAGAAGTGGTACGAAATAACATTAAATTCGTCTTACTAGCATTTAATTTAAGTCCGTATGTAATCCTGTATGTATGTAAGTAAGTATAAATACCTATGTGAAGCAAAAATTGTTATCCCTTTTTACCACAATAATATTGATACAGACCCAAAGACTGGCAAACTGAAAATAGTTTAGTATAATAAGTGTGCCAAATTTCATAATTCTCCACTCGCGCATTTCTCGTAAAAAGGGATCACAAAATTTCGCTTCACGTTTTAATATACACGCTGATTTTTTATTGGTTTAGGAAAAAAAACCTCACGTTGGAAAAAATATCTGCTATTCATATTCAAAATCAAAATTTACCTACCACGTAAAATAAAAAAGTTATAAAAGTCAAAAACTCTAGAAACTACGTAGTAACCCACGACTCGATCGAGCGCGTCGGCGCACTGTAACTAAAACAGCTGTTGAACTCACGCGGCGAGGTCAACAGCTGTTTTATACAGCGCGTGTAACAGTAGACATAAAACACGTATCAGTCAGCACAGCACTAAGAAGTACGGATGGATAGTGATACCTAATTTACGCACTTACAAAACACAAATTAATTACGATGACAACTTCAATTTTAAGCACATAATAATTGATTAAAATAATAAACCCATGTAACTAAATAGCTGTACCTATTCCTTCGTAAGTCAAGAGAAATAAGCTGTGGGTTCACGCAATCATAATAAACTAGTAGTAGAAAGAACGAAGAACTTATTATTAGTTACGTATTAGTCGTAGGCATAGGAACATAATCATTTTCAATAACTAGTAAAAGCCGAATTTAGGTATTTACTTATTTCTGGCGTGTTTAAAACATGTTATCAGCGTAGGTATTCAGAACAATCAATAAGTAAATCAAATCATTTACCTTTACAGTCTTCTGCTTACATCACAATCAATTTACACATTCCGCACTCGGAATACCTACAGCGCATGTTTCTCGTGACTCCGTTTCTTCTTTGTATACAAATCTTATACTTAACCTCGATGCACTAATAAAACCCTATGGAGTCAGGTCAGGTTGCGGCCTATCAATCCACTAGCGAACACATCAGTAAGAATCCACGATTGTAGTTTTATTACGTAACACGAACACAGAGTGACAGGAGCGTGATATACGACTGTCCCATTGACCTAATTTCATAAGACTGAAGGTCAACTTGCGCCCGCGCCGCACGGCCGTACCCCGCCGCGCCCCCGCGCCCTGGTGGCGCCCTGCAGCGGAGGTTGGCGCGCGGTCAATGACTAATGCCAGTGTGTGTATGACACGATCGCTCGTACTTCGCCAGTGTGCGGCAAAGTGATACTTCGTGTTCTGGTACTATTCAATTAATGAATTTCTCAAGATTTTTTTAGCTTATATTTCCAATATTATTAGCTGGTTAGGTTCTATTAACGATAAGTAATAAGATGGCTTTCGCTCCAAAACCAATAAAAAATCAGCGTGTATAGATTAAACATGTACATGGCGCGTTTACTCTGATGTGACATCGGATGCGGCGCGCACCCACAGCACAGAAAGCGTCATCAGTACCAAAATACGCAGCCCATTTCTTATGGACGCTCTGAAGACAAACTTTCTGTGACCTAAATTGCCGCTTGGTGGCGTGGCAGCCGCACTGTGACAGCTGTCTTTACGAGAGCAAGAAAGACGAACGTTCCTCCTGTGTATCTATCTTAACTACGAGAGCAAGAGAGACGGAGAACGACGCCAGCACCGCTGACGGCGCCAATTGCGAACTAAACTGGAGACAGTCTCCACTTGGAATCGGCACATCGGTATTCATTGCCAGTACATCGTAAGCACTGCCGCTACAACCCGCCGCTGTAGGGCCGTAACAACTGATAGTGCGAGTTTGCGTGTTCCTATTTACATCGCAATTTTTTTGGAAAATTGTCGAGTTCTTAGAGTTTTCCGAAAAATTCGACCGCCAAGGTTCTTACTATAATGTACTGAATCACTGGTATCAGTTTTCGGTTCACCGTCCCTTACACCCAGTATAAATTTCCAATTAAAATAACGTGTCGAAAAATTTTCGTGCATTTTCAAACTCATTCAGCGTAAAAATATTCCTATCTTACGCATAAAAGTGATTTATTTCTGATTTCAGATATCAAGTTAAATAAAATATAATATAACCAGAACCATGTACCGTTAAACATTGTGTAAAGGATCAATTTAGATTATAAACGCTTCATATGAATCCAATTACTGCAAAGCCGATAAAGAAATACTTTGTATGAAATTAATAAAATATTTTAATCCTTGAAACATATTATAATGAACAAAGAGAAATCTATAAATAATGAATACAGTCACAAAAAAACTAGTCAGTTATTCAGCTGGCAAGCTTTTTCGTTTGCACTTATGGTCGTTAAATGATTTGTGATCCAATGAAGCCCTATATTACCATGTTGATATTATACATAATGAGAACTTCAAACAATTATGTCAGGTACGAACAATTTCTCGCTGAAGTCCATCCAAAGTTCATCATTCTCAAATTATACCGGTTGTTAATCTAACTAATTTTGACAGACTGCCTTCCTCACAGAGCGCCTGTCTCACTTCCGTAGCCTAAATGGTTCCAAATTCTTTGGTTTAGAGCAATGTTAGCATGTGCACTCATTATCGGCTTTACTTGCTCTCAGAGGCACGACGGGCTATGAATGTTTAAAGCCATTAACCCATCTATAACTAAAATAATGAACTACGCGCTTAACATCGCGAATCTTTAGTTTCACGTGGCGACCCCTTTACCACCGTATTTTCAAAAATAATTATGCATCCCCAAAATATAAATTACAATAAAAGCATTGCTTCAAATGCGGGTTACTAGTTAGGAATAAAATAGGTAGAGGGTCATAATTAATTCGAATACTAACACTATTCGAATATTAAGCCAGAAAGAGCCATGTCTCAGCAGCAGTTGCTGAGCTTAAGAGAAATTTAGTTTCATTTTCAAATCCATTTTCATAATTCTTTAAATAAATTCAAAATATTTCAGCGCCCTTTTCTTGAACAGGCGTCACAAAAGAACTCCTTATTCACTAATCAAAGGTGAGTCTTTTGATGGTGATTCTAAACGTGGACAGGTGGCCTTTTAACCATGTAAATGGTCGAACCTTTTAAAACCCCGCTTCGTTTTTAAGGAAATATCTTTTCTCTTTTGAAGCTAATAGGCAGATTTGTAATTTATTGGGTGTTAATGATGTTTGTAAAACTGCGGTATTAGCCCTTCTTTGAAATAGGTTTATTAATTTTTTTTTGCGCGGTCTATATTTTGAGATTCGTAGTATTTTTTGTGTATAATACCTACTTGAAAGACAAGTTTATATAATAGTAAAGTGTAAAGTATTAATAAATCTGTATATCGTCGGCTTACTACAAGAAGTCATTATGTGACATATTCACTATTCCGAGATAAACGGTGTTTTAGTTCGATTTAGTTAGTGGTTATATTGATTTGCCCATATTATCCTAAATATAATTACGGTGATGAAAAATTTAATGTTTTCGATTAGCCTAATATGTATATTAATAAAAACAAGTAAAGGGCGCTAATCCTACAAACTTATCTACTTTTTTACACAACAAAACACAAAATAAAAGTTAATGACTTCTGGCTACTGTAAGTCTGTTCGGTATGTGAATTAATTATTTCTTAAATTGTAATAAACAACGAAAATCTAATCAAATATTTATTTTATAAAGGGGATAACTAGTATTATAATAAACAAAACAGTGCTAGCCATATGAAAATTTAATTGAATTCTTCCAAACAAACAAAATAACAATCTTTTATCACAAAAAAGCTTTCCATGTAAGTCAGTCATCACCTGTTTATTCGAAACAAATAGGTAATTAACAGAGTTTTATTGAGTTTGCTCTTCAGATCTCCAGTGGTAAAGCATTCCACAGTCGCACAGTCTAAATAGTAAAAGATTTGTTGAAGTAATTTGAGGAATGCTTGGGCATCTCCAGCGTTAGATCCTCAGGCGACCTCAAGGACTTTACATGTGTGTCATGGAGGAACTTAAACCGTTCTTTGAGATAAGAGGGATAGTTATGATTAAATAGTAAGTACATCATATAACAATGTAAGAATTTGTTGAGTCACTAGAGTTTGTTGCGTAAATCTGAAACGTGATCATATTTGCGCAATCCAAATATAAATCTTTTGCAAAAGTTTTGGAGACGCTCAAGTTTATCTTGCTGCTCTTCAGTGGGGTTAAGACAGCTGACGTCTACGTAGTCAATTATAGGCAGAAGCAGAGCTTGAGCAAGCGCAATCTTAGTGGCAGTTGGAAGGTAGTTGCGTAATCTACGCAACGAACCTGCTATATGCAAATAGTTTGTGACTCGTTTCCAGGATTTCAGATCTTCATGACATAGTATGATCAAAGTAAATATCTTAATTTCTTATGGTTTTGCTGAATGGAAGATCCTTTCCGAAACTAATGCGTGGCAGTTCGGAGCAACAAATTCTCGAGACGAGTTTGGGGCTGCCGACAACAATCAGTTGTGTTTTATCAGGATTTACTTTAAGTCCAGTATCAGGATTTACTTGTCCGTGTGGTGACGGATTAAGTATACGGACTGTCACCACCCCATATCATACCATGAGTGTCGTAAGAGCCGACAGAGGGAGCATATTATGCACAGAATAGCACTGTAAGAGAAGGAAAACTTGATACAAACCCTATACCAACCCGTTTGGCCAGCCTATTCCTCTTTTCAAAGGAGAGCCCTAGTCCAACAGAGGACTATTAAAGGCTGATGATGACTTTAAGTCCATATTTCGTGGTACACTCAGAGTTTCGCGCCAGGTTCCAGCTAATGGTAGTACAGGCTTCCGCTAACTTATTTAACGGAGCTTGCGTGTAAATTTGCAAATCATCTGCGTAAAGGTGGTAGGATGAAAGTAATTGGTTTGAGATAGAATTAATAAATATTGCGAAGAGTAAAGGAGATAGCACGCCACCCTGTGGCACACCGGCATTTGTGTCAGTCCAAGTGAAATAAGTGTCTTCGATGCATATACGTTACCGGCGACCAAACAGGTAACTGTGAAACCAGTCAATTGCCGTTGGAGATACGAGAGCGTAATATGCCAAGTATAATGTGGACGGTGCTAAAAGCATTACTAAAATCAAGTATTTAATGTCATCTGTTACTGTAATGTCATCTGTTACTCTAAGCAATGCAGTGACAGTACTGTGCCCGGGGCGGGAACCAAATTGATAGGGACTTATGATAGGAAAGGTGGTATAGATATGGGTCGATAATCGGAGAAGGAGCAGGGTTAGGATTCCTTAGGTAAAGGAATTATTAGTGCATCTTTCCAACTTGATGGAAAGATACTACGGGCTATGGAATGGTTAAGGATGTGACATAGGACTGAAAAAAATTCACCTGGGATGGGAAGAATGGATCATTTTGCGGCTGACACAATCATTGCCTGCATTGGACGTCACTGCCAGTATACTCTTCTTAACGTCACAAGAGGAAAAATGCGTGAAGATAAAGCGAGGATAATTTGGGGTTGGCAAAGATGAAAGATATTCTAAAGTGGTTATTTTTGTAATTCCATCAAATTTGGACGAAGTAGTGAAATGTGTAATAAGAGAATCAAGGTTAATATTATTTGGAATGGTTTGTTGCCGTTTTTTACTAACTCCCAAAGTCTTAAGAAATTGTCAGACCAGACTAAGTCTGTCAAGATCGATGCCACTAAAATTGCGCAACAAGACAATCTAGGCTTTGTTTTGGGTGGGCGTATTTTATACGAGACGAATACTAAATCGTGATAAGAGAACACATCTGGGGTACATTGACCATCCTTGTAAACGAAACAAGGAGAAGACACCAAAATAAGGTCAGGAATGGAAGGAGTGCAGTTTGGAAAGTGATAAGTTGCGTTAAGTTTTTATATGGATAAATTACAAGACTCTGTAGCTCGTCGAAAAGAGGAACCACGTAGCGTGCAAGAAGTTACTATATTTTATTCACTGATGTTAATTAAATTAAATGTTACAATATATAATATATCTATCATCTCCCATTGGGGTAGGCATAGACTATGCCACATGCTACTGGTCAAACATACCTCTTTCGCTTCCTCGACATTCATTAACCTTATCATGCATGGGCGTCGGTTATGAGTACTTTTAATTTGGGCCTTTTTCAGTACGTCACCTATTTGGTCAGCGTACTTCCGCCTCAGGCGTCTCTTACCGACATCTCCATTTATTCTCGCACGATACACTTCTTTCGTATTTCTTCTTTCATCCATCCGTTCCAAATGTCCAAACCAACGCAACATTTCTTTTTCGATCTTTGTCACTACATCTTCTTTTAGACCACACTTTGCCTGTATCATACTGTTACGCACTTTATCTATCAGACTTACACCGCACATACTTCTCAAAGCTCTCATTTCTACAGCATTGATTCTACTTTCATGCTTCTTCTGCTATACCCATGATTCGCTACCATACATCAATGTTGGCACCAAAACTTCCTGCAGCATAGCAAGGTGAGCCTGCCTAGGGATATTACCATTGCTGATGATGGCCTGTAAGGCGCCATTCACACTATTTCCTGCTTTCACTCTTCTTTCAACATCTCCCTCAAATTTTCCATCTCTCGTAAACAAAGACCCCAAAATACACAAACTCATTCACTTGTGCCGCTTTTTCATCTCCTATCATTATGTTACATTCAGTAACACTACATTCCCTCTCTATGACCATGACTTTGTTTTTGTTAACATATCTAAAAACAATACAGATTTTAGAGAAATCTTAAATATTATGATTTATATAAAATTCATTTCGATAAAATTCATTAAGATTACTTATTGTGCACTTGTGATCAATTATTCATAACAGAAAGTAATTAAATATAAATAATGAACTTTATCGAACCTAATTCTAAGCTACTTATGCTACACTTATTTCGATAAAGTTAATTACATGGTAAAAATGAGTTTTGTGTAATATGAAAGCTGTTATTTTAATAATTATCTATTTAATAAAAATAACTTGCGCAGCTTAGTGACTTTTTTGTAAATGCTTGATTGCCAAAGATGCAGTTATGGACTTAATGGCAAGGCCGTAACGCCTAAAATTGACTAGATAGAAATAAGTGTGAGTTTGCCTTTTGTAGAATGTGTCAAAAGAAGTCCAATATAGATAAAATCGTATTTAATGATTTGTTGCAGTTAATAAGTTCTTGCAATAAGCCGACGATATATAAAATTCTTGCGTTACTGTCGGACTCCAGACTACGTACAGCAGGTATGTATGTTTCTTGGGGAATGTATAGATGCAATAAGAAAACTAGAGGATGCATAGCTAGCATCCTCTAGTTCAATATAAAACGGCTAAAAGGCCACTCTTAATTCTTACACCGACATTTTGAATTGAACATAAAATAGTATCACCCGCGAGCTCCTTAATATTTAAACAATACAATTATCGTCGCACGTCTGACTCCAGCCAGCACAGAAACAAAATCCAACAAACCTCGTCATTTCTCGGCACAGCATCTGCTAAGCAATCACAATATCTCCGCCGAGAAACTAAAACAGTTATGAAGAGAAGTTCCGTTCGGAATGACGGCGACTGAAAATTTTCCGCATCAGTGGTGCACATCAAACACGACACAGGATCAGGGTTGCCGACTTTTGGAATAGAATCTCCCAGTATTGGTGGCTTGAATCCCCGAAAGAACCAATAAGTTACGTGTGCCAAATCATTTTCTTGAGAAATTTGTAATGGTTACAATGAATTTAATGGCAATCATACTTTTTTGTTACCGAGACATTATAAAAAAACTTTTTTTGCATTGTCTGTAGGTATTAAAAGCTTAAGGTGCTCTGTTGTGTCTAAAAGAGAAATTTCGCCAAATACTTGATCCTTAAAGTTGCGGTAGGTAGTTTATATCGTTTGGACAGGAATTTGTCACTATTACCTAGAAAAGCCTGCAATCATTTAAATTACCCGAGTAAATAATAAAATAGTTATGGACTTTTTAATTTTGGCTTTGCCAATTGTTTTGGCTGTGTCAGCAATCATGGTACCACAAATTGTAAAATTAAGATTCTGTTTTTAAAAGAGTGGCATGATTTTCTTCCAGACTCTTCTCATAGCCCTATTTTTCCCAACCTTGTTGTAAAAAAAAAGTATTGACGTTCATAAGCATTGCTTTTGTAACCTATATGAATAAATGAGTTTGAATTTAAAATTGAATTTAGGACTCCTCCACACTTAATTGCATCTCCCTAAATAACAGGTAAATCACCTAAGTTGGCAACCCTCCTCGGCATACAGTGACCATACGGCAGGAACAACAGTGTTTATTTACGGAAAAATGCTGAAGCCCATGCGCCTGGAGCGACGCCCCGTATATTTTTTGTAGAGAAAATGATGGAGTAATCGATGGTATTGTATTGTTGATGGCAGATCGGCTGTAATTCGATTTACGGTTTCGTTTCTTATGATGCTTCTGTTTGACTTTAGGGTATTTATGATCTTATGATGTTGTGTACAATTTCGTTAATGAAAGGAATACGTTTCGTTTTCGTATCAATGCTTAAAACATAGAGTGGCTCTTAACTACGAAGGACAATAATTCTTTAAATTTGTCGTTCTTAGGCGTCACATTATGAGCGACCTAAGTGAACAAGGAGTTTTACTGAAATCATCAATTGCCAATACGCTGAAGACACGACCATTTTTGCTGCCTTAAAAGTTGAGAAATATTGTATGAATCAAAAATATAAGTGGCATAAAATATTCTAATAACTGTGCTTTAACAAGGTACAACTTAAAACAATTGGCAGGTGTGATTGATGCCAAAATGTTCTGAAACATGGCAGTTTGTTTACATTCCTTATCTGGCCGTTACATATTGTTCCAAAATATCTTCATGTAGTAATAAATGCCTATTTATAAAATAAAATAAAAGAACAAACATGAGACGTTTCCATGCAAACGCTTACCATAGAAACCATTAACGTGAAACATCACATGACGGACACGAGGCGTCACTCAATCTTCTGGTTGGTTAATAAAAGCTATGTCTCATATTCTAAGGACTGCTTTTCGGGGCGAAGAAATCATCAAATTTTTATTTTATACCTGACTAGAGGATGCCTGCGTTTACGCTCACGCAATATTTTTAAATTTAACCTTTTCTGCACGATGCCGTGGGCATTTCGAAAAATCTTTTCTTAGTTTACAAGCACTCCTACGGTCCACAAGGAACATACAAACCAAATTTCAGCTTCTTGTGTCCAAAAATGTTGGCTGTGCGTTGTGTGTTATACAGACTAACACACAACGCAAGTAACGCGAGAATTTTATAAACTATGTGTACATATATGTCTGTTTTGTTTTACATCTTTATCATCAGCCCTGTATATTGTCCTACTGCTGGGCACGGCCTCGTCTCTCTCCAGAAGGGTAAGGCCACGTCCACCACCAGACAAGTACGTGTTGGCACTTGGTAGATTTCATATGTCTTTCGAGAACTCTCAGTCATAAAGGTTTCCCCTGGATGATTTACCTCACCGTTTATCAAGCGATCATTAACAATTTAATACGCATTTATCTTCGAAAAGGCAGCTTTTGGATTGATCTCGAAATCTCCTGCGTAGCAGTTTGCTAGTCACTGCACTAAGCTACCGCTATTTCCAACTTCGATTTACATAATGATTTCTTTAAAATAAAGCAACGCTCGTACTAGTAATAAATCGTCTTTCGAGCAGGATTTTATAGATATTTAAGCAACGGATACAAAGAACTCCCATACTTGAAACAACCATTTGCAGATCATACAAAATGTTGTCCTTTCTGGGGATCAAAACTACAACTCTGTCACAATGTTGAACGACAAGGTAGTTTCACTACGCTATGAATGCTAGTATGTTAAATAATAATTATGGTCTTCATCTCGTAATTCTTAATTATATAAATATTGCCTTGTTATTATGGCATAGGTTACACCAGTAGTGATAGCATAATTCAAATTAAAATTTTAGGATTGCGTTTCATAGTGCTCACAACCCGATAATCCAATTAGCCTACACGATTCATTTTCCATTTCAGAAGTACCTATATTGGATATATTTCGTATCATTGCTTCTGTTATTACACCAGAACACAATCTTCTAAGTGACTGCTTACCCTCGCGTGGGCGTCCCATTAAACGCAATAAAGCCAAGATATTTTCATACACATAATCTGATACGCAATGGCTTTTAAGATAAGCTCGCATAATGACAAAAATTTAATAACCGACGGTACTCAAGGACTCGCGTATTTAAATTTACCTACGTATTTCGAGTGCAAATTGTTGGAGAAAAGAAATCTCAGTAGGTTCTCTGAAAAACCAATACTTATTTTTTTCACATACTAATTTTATTTGCTTTGTATGGCCTCCCAAACTTCCTTTTGAAATGGTAACCGAAGGAGCCGGATGAAATTTGGACGAAAAGTGTTTGAGACCTTTTATGGGTTGTCTTGTTTTTGCGTTGGATTATTAAATTTGTTTTGATTTTGGTGTGCTTTTCGAACTTCTAAGCATGCTTCACAGAGCGACGTGTAATTACATGGTACTGGACTAAAATTGAAATGCATCACAGTAAATTTCCGCACATGGCCTTACATTTCTCACAATAGGAAGAGGTCCGTGCCCATCAGTTTGAAAGTTTATAGACAAGGCTCTGATGATAATTTTGATAAAGTTACTTTGTTCTAAAAGTTTGTAATGATAAATGTAAAGTAAGAGATATTAAGTCACGTGACTTCCCTTTCAAATTATCGATTCTTTCAACCAATAATAGGGGAGCCCACGATGCTTAATTGAGATTTACTCGAGCGTCATAGAGACCTATTCGGTTGCAAAGTTTAGACGATAAAAAGATAAAAATGTAAATAATGTATAATTTTTCATCGGTGGGGGACCGGCTATAGACTTTCAAAATTATTAAAAGGAGCTGTTGCCTTAATCCGTCCAGATAATCGTCAGATTATGCGTAAGCACGTATAGGACGTTAGGATAAAGGATGAATATCTCAATCTAACGCTCTTGAGTATTTCAAAACGGCGAATTTACTCATTCACATTTGCAACTTCCTAATAATGCCCACGAGTTTGCGTGACACCTAAATCGTCAGATTATTTAATGAGAGCCTTTTTTAGGTTCACTTAACATCCCCTTAGAAAATCTGACTCACTCGATGAATTTTCTTATTTTTACCATTTTGAAATCTTACCACCATTATGCAAATGATCAGATTAACATTCCTACTTTATTAAATACGTAGGTCATGGATGCTATCAGTATCTGACGCGCGTCGAGTAAATCCCGAAATCCCTTCATGGGCTCCCCTACTACAAATGTAAACTGCCGTGACTGCCTCCATGGATAGCGTGTGCGTCTGCTAATCCGAATGTGGGTATTGCACCTCCGCCTACCCATTCGGAGATATAGACGTGAGGATATATGATAAAAATATTATTATAGTACATTATAGAAACGATAATGTTAGGAAACGGTAATAAAATATGTACAACATGTGTATTTGTTTACTTACCAAACTAAACTTATCAGGGTTCATCGAAATTGTTTTGTTTATGTCAGAATAATTTTATTATCGTCCAAACTATAGTCATGAAAATGATTTTTATTAAAAGCAGAATAAACTCACAACTATTAATTGATTAACTTTAAGAGCATAAAACAAAAGTATCTAATAGTAAAGTAGTATAATGTGCATAATATTCTAAACTTAATATATAATAACTTTACTCTCACTAACTACCATGTACACTGTACATCCAATACCATGTCACATACCGAGACAGTGACTTATTATCTGTTATCGAGCGACGGGTCTCTTGGGCACAAGTAGGTCAAGATCCTTCAGGCTGTACCTAGATAATTGTATTCAACACTAATAAGGCTAAAGTTCAACGTACGATCTTGAGAAATTTCGACTTAAGTACGGGCTTTTTATATAAAAATATTTTTAGATGACGAGCGATAATCGAGCATGCATGATGAGGTTAATGAAATTTGAAGCGAAAGTGTGAGAGTGTGTGTTTGAATCGGAGGTTGGCATTCCAGTCTCTGCCTACCCCAATGACAGGCGTGAAGGTAGATAGATGATATTTTTGAAATTGGTATTGGCACTTGCGCCCTTAACGAAAATTAAAACCCCATATGTACAAAACAATCATTTTTTACTTAGACGCCATACCTGGTGCATTACTGGTTCAAAATTACCATACTATTTCTGTAACAACTGTGTACAAAATCGAAGTATTTACGCCGCCAAACAGTTTTATAGATGTCCTTTGGGTAAGTAGGTACTTCGGAAAATGCACGAGCGCACTTTTAACTGCGGCTTAAAAAATGTGTCCTCATAAAAAAAAAAACTGGTACCTATTTGCTTAGTATGACTTAGCATGTTGTCCAAAACGAGGAGACTTCGGCTTGGAGATGAGTCTTGTGACACCTTGTATATTTTTAGGTAAACATCATATCTTTTTTTTTCTGCCGAACAAATTGACTCCATGCTGCCTGATGTTAAGCAGTCAGTGAAGTTCCATAGTGATGGCCATCATCCCAACAGCCAGCATGGCATTATGGCATGATGGCCCTCACCTTGACGGCCTTGAGAAAAGCTTTTCATATGATAGGAATCATAAAAAAATAAGTCCAAGCTATTTATTTATTTATTATGGGCCGACAGCTTAATAAAAACAGAAGTACATACACATACATATACTCACGCTTTTTTCCCGTCGGGGTAGGCAGAGACAACGGAACGCCACTTGCATCTACCCTTACAAACCTCACGCGCTTCTTCTACATTAATTACCCTGTTCATATATGCTCGCCGGTTGCGGGTGTTCGGACCTTGCCATTTTTTAAGATGTCCCCAATCTGATCGACGAATGTCCGTCGAGGTCTGCCGCGTCCGACTTGCCCAAACACGTTAGCCTCAGAAATTTGATGCGTCACTCTTTCTTCACTCATTCGCTCCACGTGCCCAAACCATTTCAGCATTCCTTTCTCAATTCTTGTCACGACATCTTCTTTCAGGCCACATCGCTCTCGTATTTCTGCATTCGGAATTCTATCAATCAGTCTTGTCCCACACATACTACGCAGTGAACGCATCTCAACTGCGTTTATTCTGCTTTCATGCTTTTTCTGCCACACCCAACACTCACTACCATACATCAACGTAGGCACAAGCACTCCATTATGAACCGCCAGTCGCGCTTGTTTTGGCACATTCTGGCCGTTCATAAAGGCATGCAACGCTCCATTTACACAATTTCCCGCAGTCACTCTCCTTTCAATATCCCCTTCACATCTTCCATACCTTGTAAACATACTACCCTAATATACAAATTCTTCAACTTGTTCATGTTCATCTTCAATCGCAATATTACACTCAGTCACATTTTCATCCTTCTCAAACACCATCACTTTCGTCTTTCTTGCATTCAATTTCATACCCTTTGCTTTAAAGCTCTCATTCATACAGTTCATCATTTGTTGTAACTCAGTCGCCGACGATGCAAGAATGACTTGATCATCGGCGTACAAAAGGCTCTTAACACGCAATCCCGCCATATCGATCCATTTCCCTCATATCGTTCATGCAGCTATCCATGAATAAGTTGAACACCAAGGCGAGGCTGCACACCCCACCCTCACAACACCGAAGTTGAAGAGTTAAGAAGCAAATTAATGAAAGTAAAACTGGACCTAGACAGAACCCAAAATGAGGTGGATAATTAAAATTCGGAAAACCATTCTCTTCAACAAATAATACAGAATCAACAAACAAAAATAGAACAATTGAAATTACTTTGCACACAATCTTCAACACCAAATAAATTATATTCTACCTCAAAAAAACGCAGCAGATATATTAGATCCAAGTCCATTAATACCGAAACCCAAACTGCTTTAAACGAAAGCTACATTGAACTAAATGTGTACAAACCGATTTTATCTGAAATTAGTGAAAAGAAATCGACTTCATGTGAACCAATGCAAGTAAGCTCCAGCCCGCCACAGATAAATAACGACTGCAAGATAATGAATGACGCTTTAGTCGGTGCAAGCGTACTGAATACTACAGAGCTAAATAAACGCCACAGAATACAAATATTCTCTGATGTACACTCACGTATGAGAAATATGCTACAAAATCATGTTGGATCTTCTTATTTTGTATCATCAATTTGTAAACTGGGAGCATCCAGTGATAAACTACTAGAATCTAGCTTAGAAATTTGTAAAGACTTCAAAAAGGCGGACTATGTAGTAATAATGTGTGGTACTAATGATAAGGATCCGTTAAGGTTACAATCAATTCTGTACTTTTATCTAGATAAACTTGCACATACAAACATTTTACTCTGCAACATACACACAAGTAGATTATTAAGTGAGTGGAAGCTACAAGAATGTTTTGGATATATTTGTTCGCAATTTTCTCACACTGTATTTGTAAATATAAACATAAAAGCCCCATATGCCACTTACATTTTAGTAATGTGTAGGTTAATATTGCGAGACATATTGCATTTAAGTTACAAATATAATTATAATGTGTACATAAAATCCCAAGGTAATAATAACGTTTTATCTATAAGTACCCAAACCGATTCATCATCACTACATACCTGTTCTATAGAGACACAAACAGAGGAAATTTTTTTCGAGAATAAAATAAATTTTAGCGTATTGCACAATAATGTTCAGGGTTTGAGGTCAAAGATAGGAGAAATTGATATCTTAGTACAGCAGCATGGTATAGATATATTGTGTCTGAGTGAAACATTTATGAAATATGTAAATGCTAAAATACTGCAATTGGCCAATTTTAAAATAGCAACACATTTTTCAAGAAAAATAAATCTCGAGGTGGAGTGTGCATATATGTAAATAAATCCATAAACTTCAAAAAAATTAACTGGTTGGCTGACATATCAGTTGAACTTCATTTTGAGTGTTGCGGTATAGTAATTCCCGAAACTAATTGGTATATCTTGTGTATTTACAGAACGCCAAATAGTAATATTGATATTTTTCTTAATAAATTAGAGTTACTGTTATTTAACCCTTGAGGTGCGATCAAACTAAAGGCAAAGTGCCGCAAGTGCAAAGGGTCACGTTGCTGCAAATTTTCATTGGCATAGGTTACCGGAAAAAAAATAATTATGACACCTTAATATAATTATATCACATAAATTGCATATCATTGTGTTGGTTATAAAATCAGCTTTGATAATAATAACATAAATTACTACTAAATACTCACCTTTCCGGCAAAACAAGCTTACAAACTTAGAAGTTTGTTATTTTTCACTGGTTCGCACAAACATTTCATCAAATATTAATGAATTTCATTACTTGTTTGGTTCATAAACACAAAAAAATTATCACATATACCTTTAGGTTTTCACACAATACATTATTTACTTGTAACAAATGAATCTAACGCCACTAAAAAAATTATAATCCGAACGCGTAACAAAAAGTTCGCCGTGCCGGGCCGCCATGTTACTGTAGCGAACACTGTGGCTGTGAATTATTTACCATTTGAAACACGATAACAGTGAAAACGTACAACAATACTAGTATTTAATTGCTAAAATATGTTTTCAGATAAATAATCTGGGTACTTTTATGTCTTTCATAACTATTAAAAGAGTATTTATCATAAAACTATTACGAAAATAGCAAGTTTCAAGAGTAGAAATAGCCGTTCTTAAAAGTTTTTGCCTTTTATCACTGTATTTCTTGTCTCTGTCACGAATAATATCACTTCACAATTAATATTTATTTATTTCTGAATAAATCTATATTAGTATCTTTATAAAATATTCACCGGTTTCTTCCACAAGACAACTTTTATTATAAAGATCGCGGAACAAAACACAACAATGGCGGAGGCTTTCGCAACTGAGACACAGATAATTATATTTCAATATTTTTTGGCACGTTTCGTTTCCCTCACCCTTCTAAAACGATTTAGTTGCATAGAATATGAACTATTCTAATAGTTACTACTTTCGTTTCTTGGTTTAAGTAAAACAAAACGTAAAAAATCCGCGACCAATAGGACGACTTTTTTAAAACGTGCTGTAAACACATGGGACCACTTGAATTAGAGCACGACCGTGCGTGCTGTACTCACGTGGGGGGTTAAACTTACTATTAGGTCAAGAGCAATGAATAGAAAACTTTTTATCCTTGGAGAGTATAATATTGACACACTTATTTGCAACAGAAATAGTACCTTGTTCGAGAATACTCTAAAACTATATAATTTACACTTAGCAATTAAGCAGCCAACAAGAATGACATCATATTCTGCAACATGTATAGACAACATAATTACAAACTATCATAATTATAAGACAGAAATATGGGACTTAGGCATATCTGACCACACTGCTCAAGTAATAATATTGCCATGCAGTCTGAGTTTCCGTGAAAAATACTGGTATAATATGCAACGTAAGATAAACGATCACATTGCTGTTTTTATAAAATAGATCTCGCAAATTAGCTTTTCCAATGTGTATCTCCAAACAGACGTAAATGCAGCATATGATCAATTTATAGAATTGTTTGACTTAATCTTTAATCTATGTGTACCTATTCAAAGAACAAAAATTCAATATAAAAACAACAAATCATGGAAAACAAACGGCATTATCGTATCCAGTAAAAATAAAAGGTCAATGCATTTACAAACAAAAAAAAGACAGTGTCAGGTATTTAAATCAAGATATAATCAATACTGTACAATCATGAAACATGTAAATAAACAAGCTAAACAGAATAGTAATGCTAGATACATATCAAAAAGTGACAATAAGTCTAAAGCAATTTGGTCATTAATCAAACAACAAACTCAGACAACTAATACTATTCAACCTACCTTAGATTATATAGTTAAGAATGATATGGTCGTAAGTGAGCCTAATGAGATCGTAAAAATATTCAACCATGTGTATACAACACAAAATATTAACCATTCATTGACTACTGCACAAAAATCGTTACCAAAAATAATCCAAATAGTATTTTTCTAAGACCTACAGATGATTACGAGGTGACAAAAATTGTAAATATGTTAAAAAATAAAGCTAGCTACGGACATGATAATATCCCTATAAATCTCATCAAAGTGAGTATTAAATATATAGTCAACCCACTTGTATTTATATTAAATTTAATGTTAGAAACAGGTATATTTCCTGATAATTTAAAAAAGCCATTATCAAACCTCTCTATAAAAAAGGTTCACGACATGACATAAATAATTACAGACCGATCGCACTGCTGCCATGTTTCTCTAAAGTTTTTGAAAAAGTTATATACAGTAGATTAACATATTTTGTAAATTCAAACAATATTTTATATGAAAACCAATTTGGTTTTCAAAAAGGAAAAACAACGTCTTTAGCAATTTATAAATTGTTCAATTCTATATGGGAGGATATTAATTTTAAAAAGCAATGTGCAGCAATATTTATAGATATGTCGAAAGCGTTTGACTGTGTAAAATATGATATTCTTTTAAACACTCTTGATAGAATAGGAATAAGAGGAATAGCACTCAAATTATTAAAAAAATATTTACACACCAGAGTGCAGGCAACCATGATAATGGTGTATAATAAAAGCAGTAAAATGATGGAAACAGTCAAATCTGACTTCGAACAAGTTCAAATAGGTACACCCCAGGGTAGCATTTTGGGGCCCCTACTGTTTCTTATTTACATTAACGAACTCTCGAACATAATAGACCACTTGTGTGTAATGTATGCTGATGATGCCACTATTTTCATTTCAAATAATAATAAAAATTGTACTGGTTACGAAGATGAATTAAACGACACGCTAAAAACAGTAACAGATTGGTTAGAGTCAATTAACTTAAATGTAAATGTAACAAAAACGAAATTAATACAGTTCAGAAATTATCAAAGTAATCCGGCTAGATTAACTATATCCTGCTCCAACAATATTATTGAAAACGTTGAAAACACAAACTTCTTAGGAGTTACTGTAGACCAACACCTAAATTGGAAAGCGCATATTGATAAAATTAATAAGAAAATTTCAAGTGCATGTTATGCCTTGTCAATCCTTGCAGAAACTACTAATATAGATGTGACTAAAAACGCCTACTTTGGTAATGTTTATCCACTATTAACATATGGTGTAATTTTTGGGGTAGTTCCACAAATGTACAATCCACTTTCATTCTGCAAAAGAAATGTTTACGGGCTATATACAATATGCATACAACGGAAACACTCAGAGATGTATTCAAAGAGAAAAAGTTTCTCACTCTTTGCAGTATTTATATATTCGAACTGTGCTTATTTATAAGAAACAATATGAATTATTTTAATCTTAAATCTAATTTAAGAAGAATATACGTAGCATATATAAATATAATATTAATTGACCTACAATCAGAAATACCATATATTATAAAAGTGCCCATGTAACTGCCATTCGTGTCTATAACCATTTACCTGTATTTATTAAAGAATTGAATGACAAATTGTTTAAAACTCATTTAAAAAAATGGTTGTTTGAAAATGTATTTTATAATATGCACGAGTTTTTTGGTAAAAAACATCCGTAACACATTTTGCAATTTTATATTTGTAATTTTGAATCTTGTAATTTCTTGGCTTAGGTACTCGAACAAGTTACTTTTATTTTTATTTTTTATGTACTTATATTGCATACCCGACAGGGGTAGACTTTTGAAACCTTATTTTTAAAAACTGTAATATCTGCCTATGTACACAGTTGTGCAATAAATAGATCTTTATCTTTATCCTGCCTGACACCTTTGGAGATGTGAAACCACTCTGTATAGGCACCGTTAATCCGGACACAGGCTCTAGAACCCCTATACAGAGATTTCAGAGCCCTAATTATAAAATTGTCCATCCCATACATGGATAGCACCTTCCATAATTCCTTTCTATTCACTCTATCATAAGCCTTTTCCAGGTCTATGAAAGCGCAATATACCTTCTGGTTTTTTGCCAGACACTTTTCGGTTATGCAGCGTAAGGAAAAGACCTGATCCGTACATCCCATTCCCTTTCGAAATCCCGCTTGCACATCCCATATCTTCTCATATTGATTGACAGGGTAGTAAATGTGACTAACATTTACAACCCTGTCAATCAATATTCTAGCATACATTTTTCCTACAACACTAAGAAGGCTGATCTCGCGATAATTTTGAAATTCCTGCTGCGAACCTTTTCCTTTAAAAATTGGGACAAGCACTGCCTTCGTCCAGTCATCTGGGACCTGACCTTGTTTCCAACACAGGTTAAAAAGGCGATGCAGCAGGTTTACTATTAGTCCATCGACAGCCTTCGACATTTCAATCGTCACCTTATCACACCCAGCAGACTTGCCGGATCTCATACCTTTTAAAAGAGAATATAAAAGAGCTATCACAAAGGATCCATGTAGCATGTTTTAAAATAAACTTATAAAACAAATGTATATCCAATTCTAGCCCCACACTGTCACTGACGTTGTTATCTGTTAAGATCGCCTAAAGAGACAACTGGTCCAAAGGAAGGCTATACGGTATACCTACATAATATCCATCAAATAAAGAATTATGAATTATTATGAATCAACATTAATTTAGTTAAAGTTCTAGGAATGTATTAGTGCATGCCTGAGAAATTCGGACCATATCAGTTGACTTCGTAGTAACAGGGTTATGAAATAGATGGTTACTCAATACCTATTCCAATTACGGATTTGTACTTACAACAAATTGTAAAGGTGTGTCCAGATCTGACTGATCAGCTTCTAAGAGTCGTAGCGTTTTGTAAGCCAGTGTCCAACTTTGCGGACGGACATGCGCGGCACCTGCGAAGAAAACTGACTCACACTTATCGTGGGAAGTAGGCTTCATTATAGACAGCCACAGATGCGCTGTGCCTGTGGCTGTGTATATAAAACCTCACTCATGCGTGTAGCTGTTATGTACTCGTACTTAAAAAATATTCAAATGTGTTTGTTTCAGATTTTAGCTCGTTATAACTAACAAACACACTCTTCAGCTTTATTATAATTGTGTAGATAGTAAAATAATCGTTATCTAATAAGAACATAATATTAATGTTCTTATTAGATAACGATCTTGTTACGCATGGCGACCCTGCAAGTGCCACCAACATATAAACGTTTTGTTATTTGCCGCAAAAAAGTTAAACGTGCATATCGTCGTATTAGCACGAGTCTTTTGACTGAAATGTTGATTACCGAAATTTTGAAATATTGAGAGAGGGATGCAAAGTACTCTGATGTGTGTATTTGGCCAATTGGAGGCCAGCATGAATAGGTATGATGCACAAGGAACCAAGAACTTTCAAGGTGACCACAGCGTGGGAAACATGACGTATTTTTCTCTATTTCCGCGGATATCTAGGCTCAAATGGCCAAAACAATAAAATTGACAAATAAATGTTTAAATTGACAAACACATAAATTATTACCTAATGTAATAACTATGCACATTGTCCCGTTCCATAATGTAATTAATTCTTTGCAAACTAATATAATAGTTTTCCAAATGTACTTATTTGAACAATATATGTAGCGACCTTTCCTTTGAAGTCACAGCCTGCGACCTACACTAAATTCGCTCGACTGGTTCATATAGCAATGCAATTAGGTAAATGTAACAAAATATTCGAAATAAAATTTCAAAGCAGCATTTATTAAACAAAGGCTGAAAGTGGTTTCAAACTTGCGAACTTCAAAGTGAATCTATTGAATATACAGCAGTTTTAAACAATTTAACTATGTCTGTAAATTAGCATCTATGGATTTAATTGGCGACACCGCAGTGTTAGGGCCGTGGGGGTAAGTTTTGCGAGGTAGGTAAGTTGGGGCGAGCGATGTAGGGGCGTGCGTCGTGGGAACAATAGCTGGGTGTCGTCCGGGACACCGCACGACGGCCTTTCTCAATTAATTTGAAATCAACTTGCCGGTTTGACTCCAGCTCGAGTAGTTACTGCGGTTCATAAAGTTTATATTGTTTGCCTTCTTCGTGTGGTTGGTCAAGTGAAATTAATGTTTGTTATGCGAGGTATGAGCTCGGCTAAATGAAGTGAACATTACTAATATTTATGTACTAGAGGACGCCAGCAGATACGCCTACATTTTTTTTAAATTTACCCTTTTTGGCCGATCCCGTGGGAATTTCGGGAAATCCCTTCTTGGTGCACCCCTACCGTCCCCGAGGAATATACATGCCAAATTTCAGCTTCCTGCGCCCAATAGTTTCGGCTGTAGCGTGTCTGTCAGTCAGTCAGTAACGCAAGGATTTTATATATTAAGATGATGTTATTATGCTTTCAGGTGTCCTATATACTCAAATATGATGATAATGAAAAAATGATTCTGTTTACAATTTCATCACTTGGTAAAAATTAACTATGATTGGTATATTTGCTTTCTTGCACTTTTGCGTGCTCCTATGTAAACTATAGGTTTATATGGTGGTGTGGATACTTTGATAAGAAATGGTGATCTTGAGGCGTCAGTCGTATAAATAAATAGATGCGCAAACTGCCAATAGAGTAAAGACTAGTACTATTAAAACAGTCAAATATTATGAAGATGTATATACTAGATTAAAAAAAATAATTTTAGGAAGTCTCTGAAATAATAAAATAATTTAAATACAATACAACAGCCATTTAAAGTTTGTAGAATAAGATGGATTTTGCACAATTATAATTTTTATATCAAACAGGCATATCGTGATCCCCTCCCGTGGGATCTCCACCTTGTCGTGGTGGGGGGGCTCAGTAACCGTGGGTTTGAGGTACACCCACGGTGAAGCCAAGCGGGATCCCGGGAGGGGACGCTCCACGTGCTCCGCTCGCTCCTGCGTAGGATGCGTCCCAAGGTGCGGGTGCGGGGGAGTTCTGTCTGTCCCTCGCAGTCGGGTGCAGTCGCGGGAGGAGAAGCGTGTCGGTATTGCGTTGCCGCGCGCCCTATCCCACGCGGCCAAATGGGGGCACACCATGGTTGCGTCGCGGTGGGGCCGCAGAGGAAGAGAAGATGCGGTGTTGTGTTGCCGTCCTCCCTATCCTCTGCGGCCGCTGGATGTTTTGGCGGCGGAACCCAACATCATCCGCCGCCAAGGGGGTTTTGTTCGGGGCCCGCCTGACCATCTAGCGAGCCAATACCCGTCGGGGGGTAGCGAGGAATGCTTCGGTGAAACCCTACCCTCCGACACATGGGTACATGAGGAGCACGGGTTGGTTTTTAGTCAGTAAGAGTCTGACAGTCCCCTTCATCCTTCACCCCCAGGGCGGAAGAAGACTTACTCCAGGAGGATTTTCCAACCCGACACAAAAAAAAGGCATATCGTGATAGAAAGAGCAGTAAGGATAAAGCATCATCATCATTATCTCCGTATATAAACTGTCGCACTGATGCAAATGGACCTCCTTTACCTATGAGAGAAGCGTTAGAATAATTTCCACCATACTGGCCTAATGCGGGTTGACAGACTTCACATTTCTTTCGAGAAAATTAATGAAAATCTCAGATATGCAGATTTCTGGGCCTCACAATGTTTTCTTTTTCGTGTAGCTGTGATAATTATTATAAACAATTTAATACACTCTTAACATCGAAAATTCAGTGTAGTACCTACAAAAAATATAATGACTTGCCTTCGACCACAATATATCGATGAAAGTCTCTGAGATCACATATTACTAATGACGGTTTGATGTATTTTTATGTTGAAAGTTCGTAGATACTAAGGAAAGATTTTAGAAAACTTTCCATCTAAGGTAAACAAGGGATGGAAAGATTCTGGTTAGAAATTAATGTAGGTCACATATATCGGCAATTTATGTTTACAATAGGTCTATCATGACTATTGTGTAGATATAGGACCTTAAATGAATTAAAAAGAAAAAGTATATCGGTGTTTTTGCTTAATACCCTATCTACAATCGCTCTGTGGAAAAGCTAATATGCAGCCAAATCCGGTTAGACTAGTATGTGGACCCCGGGTTGCAACTGAGATAATGTTTAGAAGGAAGACTCACCTTCAACTATTAAAAAAAAAAAAGATTTAAAAGGGTCTTGCCGGGCAAGTCATTTAATAAAGTTATTTTTTATGTGTACCTACACACACAAATTAAAATATATAAAACTATTAAGTATTTACCACACTCGATAATTATGAGCAAGCATGTTAACCAAATTATTTTTAAACTACGTGTATTATCATTTGCTGAAGAAGCCTTTTCTATTTATTCAACCTTTATAACCATTAAAAAGTAATATTAGTATGGATTATGCAACCCATACAAAAAGAGTGGTACACTCTTTTTACCATTAGAGAGGTTCGAGAGACCGCCTAAAAACACTTTTTAGGCGGGACATACAGTATTTGATTTACAAGTTATAAATAACCATAGGTATAATAAATTGCTAAACCGTACGTTCCGAATTGAAAAATAAAATGTCGGCTTTGATATTAACCCCTTGTATGCCGGAACGCAGATCTACGCGAGACACAATAGCATTTTAATTGTGTCTGGCATTCCGGCATACAAGAGGTTAATAATGACATTTTAGTCAATCGTGGCGGGCCTGTCTAATGGATGGCGGTGTTGTCCATGAATATTTATATGTCGTTTCGATTTAGTCTCACTGGATTTCCATTTGCTGACACTGTGCTTTACTGTGTCTGGCTTTTTGGAGTGTACGGGAAAACCAAGTAGGCAATCGTGTTTTGTACAGTACTTAAAAACTCAGAAGAGTTTGTGACACTTATAAGTGAGACTAGTATCGCGGTATTTTTTTCAAGGTAGTTAGAGCCTTGCTGACTTCAGCGTGAATGGGCCGGCTCGACCGGGGAAGTACTGCCCTCTCACAGAAAATCGACGTAAAGTAACAGTACCTAAACTGTTGCGTTTCGTTCGGTGAGTGAGAGTGCCGGAAGCCCTATCCCCTATTCCTTCTCCCTCATCCCACTCCTCATCCTATCCCTTTTCCCAACTCCAAGGGGCGGCAACGCACTTGTGACTCCTGTGGTGTTGCTTGTGTCTATGGGCGGCGGTAATTGCTTACCATCAGGCAATCCGTCTGCTCGTTTGCCGCCTATTAACATAAAAAAAATCTTACCTATGTATACAATATACCTATCATTTAATTCTGCAAACATTCAAACACCCCTCTACTTAGTTGTTTATTGTTGATTATTATCTGTGGTGTGCTATATCCCGAAAGACAATAAACAAAAGTAGGTCTACTATTTAGTATTCAACTCGTGGAGTCTCAAAAGTTTAACTTATCTTTAAAATGCGCAACAAGTTCAATAAGAAGTAGGTTAGGTAGGTCGTTCTCAATAAGTACTTGAACATGGGCGAAGTTTCGATATAATATGATATTTGTTTTTATAAGCAAGTATTTGTAAACGGGAAATAGAGTACTCTTGCCGGCCATACAAATCAACACAACTTCTTAGCAACAACGTCGCCGTATCAACATATTAGTGTATTTGGATACTAGGCCTGCCACAAACTTCCAAGTCATATTCAAATCCCGATATATCCTATCCCTGCGTCTGACACGGAGGTTACTGTGCTAGCTAGCCGAGCCTCGGTCCGCACTTAAGCCTTAGCAATGAGCCGTAAATTTGCGATATTCAACCCTTCTGCGCCCACCAGACATCGGACCACTAATAACTGTGTTTTACGTTGTATTTTAGATAAGCTTCGCTCTGCGGCATTGTCTGTGGTTTGTAAAGTTGGAATAAATATCAAAGAGATGGTTTGGCCTTCTATGTTTAAGATTTATTATGTTTTTCAATATTTGACGGCGTTTACCTGCCTTTTTAGGATACCTTAGTAAACTAAAAGGAACCCTTATAATTTCGCCGTGTCCATCCGCGGTTTTAAGCAAAATCTATAAGCACAAGAGAGCTAAAATTTGGCATCGCTATGGTACATTGTAACCACGCTGACAAAACCGTATGATACAATTTTCCCCAACAATTTTGTTTACTAGTATCTCCCAAACGATTATTCCCGGTGTCCACCCCCTGCTTGTCCACCGCGGGTGGACAGAGACACAAATATTTAAAAAAATTCTCGCTGTGCACCCCTGGGGGACAGCGAGAATTTTTTTAAATATTTGATTTTTAATAAACTAAGTTGACGGAGCCCTGCTTCGCAGGGCTCCTATTTTTGGGTTAAGGGTCAAAAGAGAACCTAACATAACCTATCTACCCGAATCAGAAGTGATGAAAAAACTCGTGTCTTTGTCCACCCGGGGTGGCCAGCGAAAATAATTTAAAATTAATTCTCGCTGTCCCCCAGGGGTGCACAGCGAGAATTTTTTTAAATATTTGTGTCTCTGTCCACCCGCGGTGGACAAGCAGGGGGTGGACACCGGGAATAATCATCTCCCAAATAAGAAAGCGATTTATCCTTATTTTATTACAACATTGTTTGTGTTACCATTAGAATAAAAACACAATGTTGTTTTTTCTTATTTCAAAAACACTAGGACTTTAATATTTTTCTTAAATAGGCATTCGTTGGTGAAATATTTGGGTAAATTTAACAATTGCAAAGTGTGCCCCATCCTCACAGAATTTGGAGCTTAATATCTTCTAAACTGTGAAATTTGGGTAAACTATGCTTAATAGTGACATATACATAAAACGAAAATTATAATAACTAATTTGACAAGTTATTCATAGACAATTGACTTAAGCTTCTACTTGCGAGCGATAACATTAATATCGTTCTTGAGTCCTGCTATCCATATGCCACTGAGTAAGGGGTATTACGGAACCCTACATAGTGCGTGGTTCCACACGCACTTGGTGGGCTTATTATTTATTTAAATTCATCTTTAACAACTCAGTTGCTTTTATTTCTGAATTTATTTATATAAAATTAGACTTCAGGCGCGGCTCTGCCCGGGTGAATTACCTATTACCTGGAAACATTCGTCGCCATCACGCAACCTTTGGTGGAAGCCGTACAAAAACCCGTTCGGTCTTTTTTGACTTTACCACATTCATACAGACAGACAGTATAAACAACAAATATGTATAAAAGGAACAGGTACCAAGAACTAATTCAGTAAAAAGCATTGTAGATTTACTTGAATATTTAATAGAGACGCTTAATGCAGAAGTAATTACTTAGTCAGCAGTTAATTAGTCACAACACCAAAATATACTTCACGTGATATAGTCAAATTTTATTCAAAGAGCGAATCTTACTTAATTTTAATTAATAAAGTGCTTTTGGCACGTAACGCTTACATTATCTAAACAGAGACGGTTTTCTTCTTAGCGTTTGTACTTTTAACGCGATAGGTTTTGAAAGAAAAAGAAAGTTTTTGCACCCCTGGGGGACAGCGAGAATTTTTTTAAATATTTGATTTTTAATAAACTAAGTTGACACTGGCACTGACAACTGGTTGCAGTATCATAAAATATTTTCATTCATATAAAATTCTTCCAATACCGACTTACTAACACACAGCCATAACTATTAGGTGCAAGAAGATGTGGCTTGAGTTTCAATAGGGGTGTATTACATAGCGATTACCCGAAATTTCATGGGATCGATTTTATATTTATCTGATCAATACCCCAGATTGATGAGAAGATTGGTGCGATCTGGTAGCTAGGACTTGCCGAATTATTTTTTAGCTTTTAGTACATAACCTAACTACATATTTTTTATTGTAATAAAACCGTTTAACATAAAAATGATTTTTATTTTATTTTATTTTCAAGTTTTTAGTTTTCAATCAATCCAACATTTTATTTCGCGTGGCATAGACCCGTAGATAAATACCTTACAGTCTAACATACATATAGTGGTTGTTAGTATAAATATACTTATAAACTATGTTAGTATCGCTTCACTTGCACGTTGGTGATGTGCGCTCGTGTGGCACTTGTCCGCGGAAGCGACGGAACACCACTCCATTTGGCCAAAAGTAATGGTCATCACATAGCGACCATCTTGCCACTTAACTTCGTGTGTGTGAGATATAAATTACCAGTTTCATCAAGTTCATAAACTAGATTTTTGTGTAGTTGTCATCAATTTTGCTGCCTTCACTTTGATGTAAGCCAGTCGATATTATGACGGTAAAAATAGATGTATTGTTAAGTTTGCACGACTAAGTCCCATTGAAGTCACTAGTATGATGTAAAGAAATAACAAATGTTTGAAATATTTTCTTCATCATTCAGCCTTTTACAGTCCACCGCTGGACAAACCTTAATTGCGTCACAATAACATTGTGGATCAATAGGAGGATTAAGCCTACTATATCACGCTGGCTCGACTAACATAGCATTTGATGTAGAGTTTTTCTTTATTTCCTAAAGATACTATTTTCTTAGCGTTTTTACCTTAGTCGGCTCTTAGAACACCCTCGGAATAAAATAGGGTAGTGACACTTTGTATTTTTAATCCAATTCTACACGGACAGGATTTTGCCTAAGTATATTTTATTCACTAAAGCTCACCTACCTAACCTACAATGTGTCCCCTACCCAATGTTTAGAGATTACCGCGTCTGGAGCAATCTGCGCAGTTTGATTACAAACTCACTCCGTGCGGCTGTCGATACGATGCGTGCTAACATCGTGTGCAATGTGTGCTATCTTTGCGTGCAATGCATGCTGTTTGCGTGCATCGCGTGTTGATAGCTCCATAAGCCTCTGTGTATTGTGAGGTAATTAAGCGACGGTGGTGAAGACAGGGAGGATGTGGGCGTGATTCTATCCATTGTACAACAGACGTGGGATATTAGCTTAGGTGATATAAGTACATCACCTAAGCTAATATCCCTATTATTGCAATCTATTATAGGTAAGTACCTATAATAGATTGAAGAAGATGTTGAGTGTGTGAAGAATAAAAAAATCCAAAAGACTAAATATATATTTATGCTTTACTTGTACTTACTGAAAATAAATATAGTAACTGTATTGGGTGCGGAGAAACGACTGCTGCGTTGCGCTAACACAATAATGCGCCTTATATATAACTAGACGTCGCCAGCGGCATTGCCCGCGTCAATTATACATATAAACATTCCTCTTAAATAATTTTATCTATTAAAAAAACTGCATTAAAATCCGTTACGTAGTTTTTAAGATTTAAGCATACATAGGGACAAACAGACAGAAGACAGGCTTTGTTTTTTACTATGTAGTTATTTGTAGCATCACCAGCCGCTACATTAGGAAACGTCTAAATAGATCATATATTCTACTATTTCCTAGCATGTGTTTCAAAAATTAATTTCTGGCTGGCATGAAAATCAGTCATTATCATGAATGTGAATAATCCATAATTACATATGAACAGTCAGTAATGTCACATAGCCTCTCATTAATGTAAAGAATTGAATTGACTATCCCTTCGTGTTGCGGAGATCATGTGGCATTCACTCAATGGAAAAGTTAATATTCCGTCGTATCTGCTTGGACTAGTAAACGGCCGAAACATTAAGACGAAAGTTTTAAACACAATCAGGGAAAAACTAGGATAATGAAGTTGGATAATTGTACAAAACTTAACAATACCTAGCAAATTTTTTGAAACTTTGCCTTTAAAATATTACTTTTCTTCAAACCAAGGTAACACACTTTTGAATCGTAATTTATACAAAATTCATTAAAGAACATTAACTATGCAAACCGTCCAAAGTTTTGTACAGACAAAAAATAACTTTACAACGAAACAAAGCTAAGCAAATGACTGACGTATTTCGGTGCCTTTAAAACAAAATCTTTTTCGTTGCTATAATTATTGCACCTGTCCTTTATTTCCTTGACAAATTGAATTGTTCGGGCGAGGGAGTCCACCTCCCTCTTGTTTTAGAATCTTGTAGGAACTATCAATGTAAAAAGTCTCGAGTTCGTTTTCCTTTTCTTAACTTTAGTGTCAGGTTTGACATCTTCATATGCAGTCCGTTTCGCAGTCCACAGCTAATTAGGCCTGTACTAATTCGTTTTATAGTAGCATTGTGAGTCAGTAGAAGAATTTGATCTATAATACTTTGCTGACCAGACAGGTATTTGATGTCGTGTTTTCCGTCTCTTCTCAATGATAGTAGAGCCTAGATGCCTCCTGTATTTTACTTAGGCCCCTCTTATGACAACTAAGAAATGAAACCCAAACTTACTATAATTGTGTTTTTATAACAATAACTTCACTACTAAGCGTTATTATTTCTTTCTTATAACCTCATTATAATTGTAGGTTATAAAAAGACTTCAAGTCAGTTTCATAATTCAACTCTCGAGATTGTAAAGTTCTCTCTGTTAAAGCTCGCTCTTTGAACGGCGAAGATTTTCTGCATTCAATGCTAATATTACATTTTGAAGACTTTACGGCACTACCTATTGAGTAATTAAGACGGACCAGTGCATTCCAAGTCACTGCTAAGACTTCCTGAGATAAAAACCTTTAACCTTGTGTTTATGACAGTATTAGAGAGACTTCTAATGCTGTAATCCCAGCTGATTTCATATTCCTTTCGATAACATATAGGATAGCTAACAAATATGCAAGTTTGCTTAAAAATTTTCCTTCACCTTTTGCAAGATTATTATCATACGCACATACATGTCATACTTAAAGTCAAGCTACGGATTTGAACAGTTGAAAACTTCTCTGGACTTGGTTTTGGTTGTATCTTATAGTATCTGTACTTAGCGTAAGATCTGTTTATTAACCAAAAACAATAAATAACTGCATACTTCTATAGAAATCCATCCAGTAGTTTTAATCGTCCTTGATAAAAGTACTCGAAGTGGGCTTGTATATTGGCAACCCTATAAGTTTCAGAATATTTTCATTTAATATTAACGAGCACGAACAAGTTTCTACTCACAAAACTTCACGTATAAGATTACCTTAATTATTTTATGGCCCTACTTTCAAAAATCGTGTGAACTAATATTAACTTCGCAGATTAAGATTAAACGGTAATAAACTTAGAAGTACGTTATAGAGTAGTTAAACATTTTGAAGAATAATCATCTATACTATTATTTTGTAAATTCGTTTTATAGATGCTTAATATTTTATGTATGTATCTATCTTTATATATACCTGTGCCCATGACATTGGGCAAGAAGAAGATGTGGTGCTCTTCTACCTAGAGGGAGACTCCTTTGTCCAAGTTAGGTGAACATACTTGCTAAACCGCTGCTAGAAAGATAATTATAATCGATAATTTGTGATATAGTTGAAAACTTGTATATATGGATACAAATCGCTTGTGGTACTATTAATAATAGCGTGATACAGGATATTCAATAGTGTCTTTGTAGTTACGTCTCCATTATAATACCTTAGTAGATACATATTGTAGAAACTATATATAAATATCTATTCCCCGTTCCTTGTTTCTCTACGGCATTTCGCAGTCCACTGCTGGGCTTAAGTTCGCCTAAGCATCTGTAAAGTTGCTTTACAGTAGGATTGTTAGTGAATCGGGAGATTTGGACTACTATCTATGCTGGCCGGTACAGGGTTTGATGTTGAGTTTTGATACAACTTCATCAACCTCATATTTTATATTAATTTCTAGCATTCAATAAAAAATTACAATCAATCTATCCTTAAACTTTTCTTTTCCAGCCTGATCCAAAATGGTTAACTTGATGACAAATAAATACACATATTATTCGGTTCGTTTGTTGTGCCCAAACACACAAAACAGGGCAAATATTTACACACTCTTTCAGAGTTGAATTAATTTCGATAACGGTTGTGGATTTAACTGTTTCATTAGTTCTATACCGGTATCTAGGACTGTTTGCGCGCGGCACTGAGTAAGTGTGTACCTATACATACATAATTTTATTTATTTATTTATAGACTCACGCCTGTATCCCGAAGGGGTAGGCAGAGGTGTAATATTACACCCACATTTCGCCACGAATTTTTAGGACCCATGTAATAGGGGGCATGCCTATTGCCGTACCGGGCACATTACCAGACTCCGTGCTGCTACTTAGAATTGCCTAACGGAAAATCCCAATAACACTTTGCCCGACCCGGGAATCGAACCCGATACCTCCCAATCTCACGCGCACATTTATGCCGCGAGACCAACGAGGCAGTCAGACCAACGAGGCCGAGACATACATATATATTTTTTTTTATTTAAACTTCCTGCAATACAATTTGCACAAGGAGGACTTAAGGCGAGGTTGCAGTACAGTGCGTAGCTCGACCTCGCCCCCCGCAAAAAACAAAAACACGGGGGTGGCGTCAACGAGTGAGCGGAGGGAGGGGTGGGGGGTTTCGTGTGTGCGTGTGCCGTCAATTGTGTTAGAGTGTATCTGGATTAGGTTTGAACCATAGATATAATAGTGAAAAAAACCATAGATGAGTTATGCGAACTTCAAAAGTGGCACATTAAAAACAGGCTAAATGTCTCATTTGGCTTTAGTCGCGTACGCGCTGCGGTCGGAAGCGCTCGCTCTTTTACTCGCGTGTGTGTACGTTACATTTGAATAGGCCGTCGTGTGAAATGAGATTTTGCACATACTATAGTAGGAAAATGACAAAAAGTTATGGAATCACTTCTCATTCATGAGTATTACAATATTACAACGTTTTATTTACAATTTATAATAAATTCAGTATCACAAATAATAGAGTGAATAAAAAAATTGGCATTTAGCGAGTGTAAAAGAGAAGCAGTATTGTGCGTGTTCAAAGACTAAAAAACAAAGTATCCAAATGGGACATTCGTAATAACTAAAAAATACTGATGTGTGTTTTTGTCAAGTAATAAAAGTGATTTGAGGCTGAATCAACACAATATATTATTATTATAGAAATACAAAATCATACGTAAGTTAAAAACATTGACGGATGATCAAAGTCCATTCACTTGTTCTTGTTTTTCTCCTTTTTCAAACAGTAACCATAGTTGGTATTAAACAACTAAGTACCCACCGTACCCCTGGCAGTACCCCTGGGGGTATGGTGGGTCTTTTAAGGCTTAACCGTACTCCTGGCTAAAATGCTCAAAGTGTTGTACCAACGTGCTACGTGGACATTAAACTGAACAGTGTTATCTCTCGTATGATAATGACTTACTACTTACGTTTTTGTATTTTTAGACAAGCGAAGACAAGCGCTAGTACGATGATATAGTGCAACAAGGAGATAAATTAGAGAATAAAACGTTTAGGTATTACTGCTAATGGTTTTAATGCTTTCTATATTATAGGTATAGTCTGTGGTACTGTTGAAGACCCGTCATCATCATCATCCTAGCGCTGTCGGATCATTCCCACTAGTTCTATTGAACAGTTCTATGATAGAACTAGTGAGAGTTTTTTTCCCACTAGTTCTATTAGCACAACTTGATGAGAAGAATAGAACTAATGGGAAACAGTTATAGGAAATTTTCCACTTGTTCTATGTATGTTTTACAAGGGTAGTGTCACAACATCGCGCTCACATTACACGAAAGAGCTGTTTCTATTGATAATACTTTCATATAAATTCATTATGGAATCTCTAAGCAGTACACGTTTAAAATTGTGATTTAGTGCCATGTTTGACTTTTTTTTACCCTTACATTTATATTTTATGCAAATAAATGTTACTCATCCTCTTAGCGTTATCCCAGTTTTTTAATCTGGGGTCCGTTTTCTAGTCTAACCGGATTTGGCAGAATATAATAAGAGCGACTGCCTGTCGGACCTCCGCCACCCGAAGGGATAGCGATATTCCATGGTTTAGACTAGTGTCAGTTAATTTAGAAGGTACTGACGCCCTGTAACGACTGTCAAAGATCTTCATGACAACCGAGACCGACGGCTTAACGTGCTCTCCGAGGCACGGGACAAGCGATAATTAACAATTCAATACGCACATAACTCCGAAAGGTCATTATGGCAGTCTGTTGGTATATCGGCTATCGCTACCTCTGCAAATAAATGTCACTATAACACAAAATTAGTATCGCGCACACAAATGTGTGACTTGAGCGGGAATCGAACCCGCGACCTTCAGCGTGGCAGTCGTTTACACTCCCACCAGGATCGTCTTAAGCGTGTACCTATACATACATATGTAAGTATGTAAGTGTTACTATAACACAAAATTAGCGTTAGAGTGTCTGTTTCAAATACGAGACGTGTCTCGTTGAAGGTACTTGAGAATTTAATGGGGATATATGTAAGATGGAGTTATAACCAAAATACTGACGTGTTTATAACATTGGCTGACAACAATCTTTTGTGTAACCTTCCTCTTTAGTTAGTATGTTATGTATTTGAGTACGAAATTGGCTGGTTACAAGCTTTCACATAAAATCCAGTGAAATATTAATTTTATTTATTTATTTACGTAATAGGCGGCGAGCCTATTGCCGTACCAGGCACATTGGCAGACTCCGTGCTGCTACTGAGAATTACCTAACGGAAAAAACCCAATAACACTTTGCCTGACCCGGGAATCGAACCCGAGACCGCCCAATCTCACGCGCACATTTATGCCGCGAGACCAACGAGGCAGTGAAATATTAATATATTTTGGTTTAGCGTGTTTTTGTAAGGTGATGTAATATTTTTATGTTTCTTGGCATCTAAAATATTGACGACCTCTGACAAATCTTTTGTTAGTTAATTGGTACGTGTGGATTTGATGTGGCTCACAGATTTGAAAGGTGGCATTCTAGTTCGAAAATAATGATTTCCATTATTTCAGCTGTAAGTATCTTCTGCTGATAGGCAACGATAGCCTAGTGGAGATACCAACAGAGAGCCATGCAGAGGATAATTATCGGCTTGGAATACACAGCGCCCACCTAAGTACGTAAATTCTTGTTTAATTTTCAAAAATCTACCTAATCAATCGGTCAGTTCTCATTTCAAATCTTTTAAAAAATTTTTTTATCTGTTGGTCAGTTCTCATTTCAAATCTTTTAAAAAACGATCTTATCTGTTGGTCAGTACCAATTTCAAATCATTAAAAATTCGTTGTTATTGATCAGTTCCAATTTGAAATCTGCCGAGCTTAATCTGAAGCAAAGAGTTTTCATTATATTAAAAATAGCTACATCTATATATTTTATAGATGCGATGATAAGTAAGTATATATAGTTATACTTACCAGAGTAGGTACAAATGATTCACTTCTGCCAAAGTTTATTACGTTCACAAACAACCATGTATGAAATGTTTAACGGCTACTTATAATATCAGCCACTACATAAACTATTTTGACTATTTAAACGGTATGTTATGTTATAAATAATTTGAGACTACGTTATAATATTATGAAGTCACGCATATTGTTTGCATATTCATTCGACGTTTCAATCCAATGGCCGGGTTAATGGTCGAATACGGTAATTGATTTTTGATTGAATGGAACTAAAGTTGTAAAGACTCTACAATTCACGTAAATGAGCGGCAATATGAGCGCGAAAACCAATCAGAATTGCTTTCTTTGAGTTGCAATAACTTAATTTTCTTTACGATTTTGTGATTGTATAAATGACGTAATGGGGGCAGTGATCGCTTTGCCTAATTATTGTGCCGAGTGTCGTACATACAGCCCCTACATGACACAAACCTTTGTACGCTTAACAAAAAATTGTTATGTATGAGTGGAACAGCAAGATATATTGCGTTTCAGTCTTAGTACCTGTATGTTGGTAACGACTGCACAAATGGCACAGTCGTTTAAGTAGTGGCATCGCCCTTGCCAGTGCGTCGTGTGCGGTGGGTTCAACCCTCACACAGGAAAACAATGTTCACTCTGATTATGATACCTTTTGCTCGGATACAATGAACAACATGAACACCCGTTAGGAGTCTGTATTACCATATTAATGAAAAAAAACTTGCTTGCATAAAACGGCAGCTTTTGATAAAAAATATGATAATTTCCTGATATCACTTCAAGCTCTATGAGCACTGCCAAATGATTAGGTTTTATATTCATAAATAAAATGTCTACCAAAGATACAGCAGTAATATAGATTTTTTCACCCACAAGCTTTCTTATGTCAACACAAAATCCCTTATCTCCGTATCAGTTGCAAATACACGAAAAATAAGGAAAACTATAAAAGTACGAAATTTATGCACCACAACGAACTATACCAATGATTGATTTCTCCGATAATCGTAAATCTGCCCGAGTGTACACGAATAATTTAGAAATAAATAATAAATACTGTGGGACTCATTCTGTTATCCTCTTAGTAAACTAAAATTGGTTTAAAACATACGTATTATTGTGATTTGTATACATATTTTTAGCTCATCAGATTTGTATTTACATATAATCTTCTATGTGAGGAGTCTCAATTGCCTAATTGTTTTAAAGGTCAAACACATAGTCTGCCAACCTGCATCTAGTAAAATGTGAACAAAGATCTTACCCGTCCCATAGTCAGAAGAAGTCCGTGCCTAGAAGTGGGACAATTTTTAAACAATGGCAGAAGTAGAAGCCAATCAACCTTTCCTTTTAATGGTTACGGAATTGAAACCCGTGGGTACTTTTATTTTAATTAGATTACGGTTTCAATTTCCAGCATCATTAATTTTAATATCATCATAATATTAAATTTTATTTTTGAATATTTATGTGCCGAGTTCTTGTTGCATGTAACAGAACGAAAAATGTAGAATTCTCGAAGAAATATTTGAAGCACAGGTAATTGTAAGAGAACACATTCTAACGACAAAAACAACTCAAAGAACTGCATTAACAGGTATAATTTATATCCTTCCCATTTTGCTCTTACCACAGAAAAAATTACAACAACATTCTATATTTAGTTTACTCCATTGACAATAGAATCACCACCTTTGTTTACTAAGATGTACAATCACATCTCATGAATACGAAACTTGCGTACTCAGAGTACAAATACATCTGGACATCTGGAAAGCCGAATATCCGATTCACTCTAATCGGATAGTCGTATCACACATGACACGCTTTCTCTTGTAATCCTGTTAAAAAGCGTGAAAACAGTTCAGCTGATGGTATTATGTGAATGGGTGTTTCGCGTTTGATTCACTCAATTTATTTGGAAAATGCTGATGTTCCACGGAGTGCGGAGATTTTGTATTGATTTGCGATTATTTTTATGATTGTGGTTTTGTATGATTGTATTGGTTTTGACTTCTGTGAACATAATAATAAATGTAGGTAAACTTATGCACTGTATGATTTAGACACAATTTATAGTAATTCGAATAGACATAAGCTCCCTAAGACTTCAAAATGGAGAGTACTAATTTTTTGTAATGAATAAAGGGCATGCAGCTGAACGACAGAGCGTCAGCTTAACGTATCGTTTGTGACAGTAATACTATTGAATCCGTGCATAATTTCTAAGTGGCAATAGCTTACGCGCGTTAAATAGACCTTGATAATGATAGAACGGCACAAAGCTAGCCAAACTAGCACTTAGGTCACGAACAAATCTATTCTACATGGCCCGCTCTTGACCAAATCTAACACTAAACCGTTACGTCATACGAACCGTAAATAAAAATAAGCTGGCAACAAGTAATTATCAAAACTAAAAATAATTCTTTATGCAATCTAAACACTACACTATAAAACTGAAAACTTAATTTTAAGCCATTAGACGTCAGCATATTTTAAGCTTGGCACATTTATCATACAAACGAGATCAAACTGCCTCTAACCCAAACGCATTGAATATCCCATTATGATATTCATATTCACCCCACACCGTAGGCCGAAAGACGAATATCCTCAGATAGTCTTTACTCATCCCATCACTGCAAACAAGTATTATAACACCAAGTAGGTATCTGTTAGAGTAGAAAAACCTTTCGAGTGATATACGTTGAATTATTCATGTTGCGTCTTGTCAACAATAAGGAACCAGTGTTTACCGTATCTCTGAATAACTGAGTATCGAAGAGGTGGGTAGTTCGTAAATTGTTGGGTCGAAACATGCGTACATGGATGATTAGAAAACGTTGTTATAGTTTTGTTCACGGATACAGCTGTATAGGTCCGTATAGAGGGGCATGCATTATGTTATTCTATTGAAACGTCCTCCAGGACCAAAATTGCCCCAATATTCTTCCAACAGGCTCAATCAGTTTTTGGAGTACATCTGATTGATCGCCTTGCCATTTAAAAAGGCCAATCTATAACCGTCAGTGAACTGGTTTTGCGACTATTAGATACGTGACCTCAAACACCGCCGCCCTATTTCTTGCCTTTTGGCATTAGGATTTGTAAAAGTAACCCATCTAGGTTATGCCCTATCTCATGATTCTATCTGGTTCATATAGCCACTTGCCGTTCAGATAAACCAGTCTATAAGCACTAGCGCTAATTACTTAACTGCTAATGCAATCCCTCGGGCGCTCTTTATTGCTGTGCATGCAGAGCGTGATAGTTGCCCGAGTCTAGATCTACCGATTTCGTAGCTGCAAACTGAGCTGTGGTTTGATTTAAGATTTTAAACCAAAGTTGAAATCACAACTGCAGCTGTTCTTTTGTATGATTCTGTTCTTAAAAATACGATAACAGGACAATTCTGCGAGCAAAATTTAACTCTGACTGAGCCAGCTCATTAAAGCTGCAAGCTGTGCTACTAATAAAAACTCACAAACTAAAAGTCTGTATTAGATGGATTGCATTGTCTGCTCTATCAAACGAAATGATATAATTATAATACTTCATACGTCACTTACATACGTCTGACGATTTAATTTGAACAGGATAAATATAACTCGTTACGGTATTATGTTAAAAAATACAACATAATGTTATCTCCCTAAGGGCGTTGGATATTTAAAAATAGCTTCATTCTGCCATTGCGTATGTAAAATTGTGTATGTCTTAGGTGTTTTGTTGCGGTATAGCCACGTTTTCAGGAAATTGGCATATTTTCCTTGTTTTTACAGGTGTATGTCATACTTGGAAAACTTAAGATAGACAAACGAATGAGAAGAGTAGATAACGTGATAAATAACTACTATTTTTTCAATAGATTTTATCTTTTAATATCGATGAGTGATTAGAAATCTATTTAGATTAGCCAAAGTATTAGATTCGCTATAGAGTGATTGCGGTCTGGTCTCAACTATCGGAAAAGGTAGCCTTAGTATCATGTGATTAAATAAGACCAAAGGAGATGTCCCACAATCCATACAAAATTGCCCCACGTCCTATAACAAAGTGACATATCTCAAAAAAAAAGATAAAAATTTATAAAAAAATATGGCATACTTCCCAAGTTCATTTTTTTACACCTTCATATGAAAAAATTGCTATGAAAATAGTTCAGGCGCTGTTATGAAAAATTCGTTCGTATGAGTATTTATGGACCGATTTTAAAAATTCTTTTTTTGTTTGGAAGGGTACCCTCAAGGTAGTCCCACTGCCATAAATTCAGGTTTTCGGTCTCCAGGATCCTGGAGTAATGAAAGTAAAATCTCAAAAACAAGCTCATTTTTGTACTTCACATTATTCGTTTTTCACTCTCTTTGAAAATTCTTCTTTTGTTTGAAAGGGTATACCCCCAAGGTAGTCCCACTGCCATAAAGTCAGGTCTCCGGTCTCCAGGATCCCGAAAAATGAAAGTAAAATCTCAAAAACAAGCCATGGAAGGAATGCCGTGTTTGAATACTGTTGTTCTTGTATACATGGGCGCAGGACATTGGGGGTATGCGCCCATGTTATGACTGTAATATTTTATTTGGACTGTTTCGAAGAAATGAACCACGCAGCAGGTTTGTTGGACCATGTTTTAAGGGATTTAGAAAATTAATAAATCAATGTTGAGAAAATGCACGTAATTTTCTCAACATTCATTTATTCATTTTCTATGTATCGAATTCGAACTCTATATCTCAGAGCTCACCATTTACTGACTATATATATATATAATAAACAATAGAAAAAAAAATATTTCTTTGTATCCTTAAATTCCCAGTCCACTCATTTTTTAAACTAAATCACTAAAAGCGCCTTTTTATTACACATAAAAATACAATTTCAGTATTATTATATAGTATTCAAAGAAATATTTGAATTTTGTATAATAATATAGTATAGTATTCAAACATTGACGATCGGTTGGCGCAGCGAGAGTGTAAGCGACTGCTACGCCGAAGGTCGCGGGTTCGATTCACATTTATTATTTATTAACATGGATGTTTGTCTTGGTCTGGGTGTTTCTTTGTATAATATGTATGTATTTACAAAAAAAAGTATATTATGTATGTTTATTATCTACTACCCATAACACAAGCTCTGCTTAGCTTGGGACTAGATGGTGATGTGTGTATGTGGTAAAATATTATTATATTATTATTAGTATTCAAGCACAAGCTTTTATTCTCACGTTTTCCTAATCAGATGAATAAGGAGATAATCCTCAGTTGATCGTTTATTGAACAAAATAAATATAATATATTAAAAACTACCTTAATAGAAAAAAAAGAGCTTATTTTTGAGATTTTACTTCATTTCTCCAGGATTCTGGAGATCGGAGACCTGACTTTATGGTAGTGGGACTACCTTGGGGGTACCCTTCCAAACAAAAAAATAATTTTTAAAATCGGTCCATAAATACTCATACGAACGAATTTTTCATAACAGCGCCTGAACTATTTTCATAGCAATTTTTTCATAAGAAGGTGTAAAAAAATGAACTTGGAAAGTATGTCATATTTTTTTATAAATTTTTATCTTTTTTTGGGATATGTCACTTTGTTATAGGACGTGGGGCAATTTTGGGACATCTCCTTTATATTTGACGGTCGGCCAGACTCCCCGTAACGACTATCATTAATCTTCATGACGGTTTAAATGGACAGTTTTACGTGCCTTCCAAGACAAACTGGCGATCTATCTACAAATCTTCAATTCGTGTTTTCATCACTTTGCCACCAGTCTCTTAGAATGATTGTATACCTAATATTCATGCAAATCTAACCAAAGTTGACTAAAATGTGCTTGCTATTTTGTATGTAATATTCACTAAACTCTTTATCATTACTGCCTCATAGGTGGAATTTCATTCGAGAAACAAACACCAAAGAATCTTTTATTTTATTCATACCGCTGCAATATAAGTGCTTAGTCCAAGTGTACATCGGAAACCTTTTCCAAATAAATATCCTCGATTAAACGATCAGCATCTGTGCCATACCGTACCTAACACAGTGCTTCATCCTGAAATATTAAAATCATAACTCAAATAATTCCTCATCCACAAATCTACGAAAAAAATAATTCGCCATAACAAGCATCCCATGGGCCCACAACTCGTAAATATTGAAACAACATACATAACGTCACGCCTTTTATCCCCGAAGAGGAAGGCAGAGGTGTACTTCTACATCCACTTTTCGCCAGATATACTTTAGTCCCACGTAATAAGGGGCGAGCCTATTGCCGTACCGGGCACATTTCCAGACTCCGTGCGGCTACAGAGAATTTCATGACAGAAAAACCCAATAACACTGCCCGACCCAGGAATCGAACCCGGGAATACTATACTAAACTGTGATCACTGCTTTATAGTTTAGCGTTGTGACAATGCGGTATTTATGCGGCGTCGGTGCGGCGTCGACGCGGTGGCGATGCGGTTTTGATGTGAATACACAGTATTGCGGTGCGGCACCGGTGCGGGTCCGGCGTCGTATACAGGAAGGAAGCCTCAGTCGCCTCTTACGACATCCACGGGAAGACAGGGGGTGGTGATACTTGTATTCTATGCCGTCAGCCACACGGCAATTGAAACAACGTAGAAGCAACAAAAGTAATAATCTTTTCAAATATTTCAAAAGTAAATTACATATCAAATAAAACGAGGATACGTGACTCTAGGGCGGAGAGGGAGAGGAATGGGGGAGCGGTAGGGAAGGTTTTATTCAGAACAGATTTGTGTTGCCCCTGATTTGTGTGCTACGTGAGCGTCTACGGACGGTCTACGAGCTTCAGGCTACGGCGTAGACCGTACGCTAGCTTTAATTACGATTTGTTATGAAAGACTTCAATGAAGGATAATATATTTAATTAGTGACGGGAGTAATTACAGGATCTTGGGGGAGTAACAGTGATTACTTTGAATATGTATTTATGCGTCTTTTTGTTTAAAAAGGGCAACGTAGGGAAAAAATCGTATTATTTTTTATGTTGTGGCTTTCAGTGCTTTCAACATTGTAAATGTATGAGAGAGTGTAGTATTAGCTACAACACACGTAAGTAAGAATGATGCAGATGTAGATGATCTTATTATTTTTACATCTTTTGGGCTATCTCTAAACATGTACATAAGGTTTTAGAAAACATTAAGATTTACATTACTAAGAAAACATTGAATCTACAATTTATTAGCAAAATATTTGGCAAATACAATCCATCGATACGTTAAACTACCTATTCAACCACATTTAGGTGTGTGTAAACAATTTTGAATAATATAATTATTATTAAAATAATAATATAATTATTATAATATAATTTTTTTATTAAAGTTACTAGGAAAATTTGCACGGCTAATTTGGCTTCACTAATTAACGAGTAAAACTCGATTAACTCAAACTTATAGTATCGATAAAATTAGTGCTCTGATTACTTTTAGAGGAAACTACGGAACTCAACATTGTAAGTGGGTTTACATACACTTGACTTGATTCTTTTTATATATTATTATCAAGACAGATATATATATTTTTTATAGACTCATGCCTGTATCTGGTAGGCAGAGGTGTTATATTACACCCACATTTCGCCGTGAATTTTTAGGTCCCACATAATTGATGGCGAGCCTATTGCCGTTAGCGGGCACATCACCAGCTTTCGTGCTGCTACGGAAAATTCGGCAAAACCCAGTAACACTTTTGCCCGACCCGGAAATTGAACCCGGGACCTATGATCAGCATTCGCATACGCTATCCACTGGAGCACGGAGCAGATATATTTTTTAACATGCTAAATTTGATATAAAATACTTTTCATCCAATAAGCGGATCGTTGAAGGTCGCTGTTCTACGGATCTCCAACTATCATAACCGACGAGCATGCATGACCAGATTAATGAAAGTCGAGGAAGCGAAAGAAGTAGGTATGTAGTAGTAGTAGGTATAAGTCAACCCGAGCAGTTAGCGTTCCATAGTCTAACCTACCCCATTGGGAAACAGGCGTGACGTTTAGGTAGATTAGATAGACCTAACAAATCATTTATAAAAATAATGTCCACCCATGCAAATCCGGGACGATATTATTTTTTTAAGGAAATTAGAAATCCAAGAATAATACAGTTATCAAGATATCAGATTACAATTTCCTCAAATTCATTCGATTCTTTGCGTACTCAAAGAAAAATAATACACAGAAAACTATTTCGGTAAACAAAAAAATATTTTCATTTTTATTATCTAAGCGAAGTGTAGGTATTTTATACTGTTAAAATACCACGAATTTCTCCTATATATTTCTGAATATAAAAGGGATAAAAATAAGCATTTTTTTATGCTAATATCAAAATAACTGGTCCAATAAATTAAAAGATAATTTTTGAGAACCTCACCTTAATCTAATTGTCAACTTCGTACAATTGATATTTACTTGACATCGATTTCTATATTCTTCGCTATGTAATTCAATGTTTCTAAGAGTCTGGTAATTAGTTCGAAGTCCGGCAGTTGGTTTGCTCTACGTTAGTTTAAACTGACCTCTAATAACACAAAATAAGTATATCCAGCAGTGGACGTCGTTTGGCTGATAAAATAAGTATATCATTTTGATATTTTTTATTGAAGTTTGGATTTGACCGTTGGGCAGAAAGATTCTGGAGGTGGAGGCCACTAGCGCAGCAGGGTAGACCTCCCAAAAAGGTGGACCCACAACCTTGTTGGGATCGAGAGAAGCGGTTGGGGGCGGCCCAAGATCGGTATTTGTGGAGAGTCTATGTCCAGTAGGAAACGTCTATGGACTGGACCATGACATGATGACGGGTTTTGACAGGGGTTGGTACAATTATGTAAATACATATTTAACATTTTAATTAAATAAATTAAGGCCAATTTTCGACCACTAAGAGAGAAAATTTTATAATATTACTTTAGCACAAACTATCACACGTAATGGTACTCGATAACGTGTGATACGTTATCGAGTACCATAACGTGTGATAGTTTGAGCCAAAGTGTGATGCACAACAGTAGTTATGAACCACTTTTGAACCCTAATTTTCCTACACAGTTGCCCATCTTTCCTCATTGCTAATGTATTCTAAACATAAGTCATCAAGTCAGCACTTTTACCTTGCTAGAGATAGCATCATCATCATCGTCCTAGCGTTTTCCCTTGCTAGTCTAACCAGATTTGATAGAATATCAGCTTTTCTACAGAGCGACTGTCTTCTGACCCTCGCAACCCGAAGGGATAGCCATATGCCATGTTTTAGACTAGTATAAGTTTATTTGAGGGTGCTGACTCCCTGTAACCACTGTCAAAGATCTTCATGACAGCCGGGGCCGACTGTCTAATGTGCTCTCCGAGGCACGGGGCAAGCGATAATTAACGATTTAATTGCTTAGAGATATATTACCGTAAAATTGTGGTCCTTTTTATCTGTAAGAGTGTTCATTATAATCGCTGACCCATAACCATCCCAACTATTTCCTAAATCCAAAAGTACCTCTCAATTCTTCTGTCACATCGAGTTACGTCACTCATTGTCCTCAATGTCATGCGTACGTTTGAATAATACAATGTATACCTCGCGGCGTAACACGGTCTGACGTCACAGGTCATTAATAATGCAGAGAACCTTGGGTACGATCTTGTGAGTTAGGAAGCATTGTTTATAAATAAGTTTCATAAAGGATATATCGTAAGTGTTAGCAATTTAACTGCCACTCCAAATATATTTTCTTTTTATAAAGTCACACCTGTACCCCTGTAGGGTTAGGCAGATGTGTAATATTATATCCACATTTCACCTTATGAATTTTAGGCGTAATATCGGGCGAGCCTGTTGACGTTACCGTGCACATTGCTAGACTCCGTGAGAATTCGGAAAAAATCAGTAACACTTTTGCCCAACCCGGGAATCGAACCCGAGACCTCTCAAACAGCAGGCGCATACGCTATCTATGGATTCGGAGATACATATTTTGTACGGAAATTATGTCAAATATGCATATTTAATCTCCAACTCCATGGATAAATCACATTTTGAATCCGGTGTTAAGTCAGGTTATTGATAATCAAAATAATCCATCGTTGTGTGCTCATGCAGAGGCAAAACATATGCAGAGACAAGGCATAGTCGGCGCATAGAGTGAAATACTAAACGTCAGATATTTTCCTGAAACCCGAATCTGCATGAATCCATATACCCTTTATTCTTTTTTATAAGAGGAGTTCGCTATTTTCTAATTTTTCCTATTGCAATATTAGGTGGTCAATTCAAAGGTGCATGTTGAGTTTCTCTTTGCTCGTATTTGAATACTTTCGTATCATTGCAATACATTAAAACAAAGCTGCCAGCGTACTGGGCACGCTCCCAGTCGTTGCTGATGTGAAGGACTCCCATGAAGCCCTCTAAATTTTTCTCTTTGGTACTATGTCACATAATATCTGTCTGACTCTAAAGTAAGATAATAAGAGCCTCCCTGAAAGTAAAGACTTCACTTTTGTTAAAAGTATAAAAAGGGAAAAATCTGATTAGCAACTAGCAACTCAGAGATGAATAGTCTAAGCTCTGCAAAAGCCATCATTCAGAGGGCCAATTCTCGTTATTATATTAATTGTTCTAATGCATTAGAACAAATATTAATATGAATTAATCTCGGTATCATACTTATGTCATATAAGATATTCTCCTAAATAGACTGATATCTGTAAAAACAGAATTGACGTTCATAAGTGTTACTTTTGTAACATATATGAATAAATGAGTTTAAATTTGAATTTGAAAACCTGAATCATATCGCGATTTGATCGTAAAATGAACAACGTATTAAATCATGTCAGAGTCGCACTATACATATATGTTAAGTTAGACGACAACGTTTGAATACAAATTGTAGGTTAATTGTAAATCAAATCGCATTTCATTCAAAATACAGTGTAGGTATTTTTCTAAATACGAGAATCGGCCGTCAAATTTTGACTGCCTGCGTGGTCCAGTGGATAGCAATTTCCGGGTCGTGCAAAAGTGTTAGTGAGTTTTTCTGAATTATCAGTTATTATTCATGGCGAAATGTGGGTCTTATATTACATCTCTGCCGACCCCTTCGGGGATATAGGCGTGAGTCTTTAAATAAATGAAAATAAAAAAAATATCATCTGCAGAGAGAGATAACTCATGGCAAAAACCAACACAAAAACTTTTGATCCACCATAACTTCTATATGTAGCGGTATGAAGTACGGTTCCAATCCTAACCCACTGATTATAGGCCAAATAGTTATATTGCAGCTTTACGGCGCCATTTTTAAATAAGAACTTACTTTTTTATTTATTCTGTTCACAATATACTGAGCAAGCTCCGCATCCCAACATACACGCCAACACAATTTACCTTAACTGTAACAATATTCAGAATATTTAAGCGGCAAACTAAATTATATGCATCAAACTTAGAAGAGGAGGCTCAAAAGTTCTCATAATCCGTAGGAAGTTTGCACACGAAATTACAACAACTGTAGGTTCGACTCGCGACGACAGTACGTTCAGAACTAGCTTGTAGCCACGTACATGGCTAATCCATTTGTTATATGCTCCCAAGTTCGGCCGGTCAACTTTGCTTAGGCAGACATATTGTGTCATATTCGAGGTGGCGGCAGTTTACACCGGATTATAGTTATTGTGAGTTCCAGTGTTACATACTAAACAGCAACGAATTTAATGGAACCTTACCTACAGTTTTGTTGGTAAGGAAAAATCTTTGAATAACTGTTTACGATCTTCAAAAGTCATGATGGTCTGACAAATATTCTCTTTTCTTTTATTTTGCAATCAGTGAGAACACCTGTACTTTTTAAGGCAACTCCCGCACTAAGAATGGAGTCTGTGTAGCAGGCTTTACTTATCATCAATCAACGAAAGTAAGGCAAAACCAAACTCGAAGCAACACTATGTGGAACACTAAAAATATTGTCCAATGGGGTATTGATACTGATAGGAGACATGCCGATGACAAAATATGTATTGTTTCTAAACTCTAAAGGTAGTAGAGCCTTGCTGATTTCAGCATGAATGGGCCGGCTCGACCGGGGAAGTACTACCCTCTCACAGAAAATCGATGTAAAGTAACAGTACCTAAACTGTTGCGTTTCATTCGGTGAGTGAGAGTGCCGGAGGCCCTATCCTCTATTCCTTCTCCCTCATCCCACTCCTCATCCTATCCCTTTTCCCTACCCCAAGGGGCGGCAACGCACTTGTGACTACTAAGGTGTTGCTTGTGTCCATGGGCGGCGGTAATTGCTTACCATCAGGCAATCCGTCTGCTCGTTTGCCGCCTATTACCATAAAAAAAAACTTGGTATTTTTGTAAATTGAATCATTCCAATGTTATCCCGGTTGCATTCCAGACCTTTTTGAATCCAAAGGTCTGTTTATTGGTCTAACCACATTTGGCAGAATACTAATTTTTCAACCGAGCAACTGGTGGCTGGCAGCAGCTGGACACGCAAAGCCGAAAATCGGGCTCAGTGGCGTGCCATTTCATCATAATCGATAGCGCTGTCCCGGTTGCGATCCAAATGCCTTGGAGCCCGGGTCCGCTTTTCGGTTGTAACACCCCCACTATTCAAACTTCTGTCAAGCTTATATCCATCAGTGGACTATGGCAGGCTGATGATGAACCGAGCAACTGTCGTCAAAGTATAGCGTATAGCGATATTTCAAAGTTCAGATCAGAGTCAGATTTTACAAGAATACTCACACCTTTAACTTTTGTCAAAGATCTTCATAACAGCCGGGACCGACTGCTTAAGGTTTTCTACGAGACGCGGTACAACTGATAATTAACAATTTTATACACATCACTTCAACAGTGTGCGCCATGGGTTTACACCTCTGCATAACAATCAGTCGGTACCTCCACTGTGCTACCAACAGATTACATGATAGCATTTTTTTTAAAGACGACTTCCGCACTAGGAATGTTTCCTGTGTCGCGGGGGACTTTACAAACATACAACCCACGGACACAATGAAAACCCAGACTCGAAACAACAAATTATGAATAACATAAAGTGTTGTCTCTTGTGGATATCGAACCCACAACACTCGGCGCAGTGTCAAGCGGCGAGGCGACCGCTTAAACCACTACGCCAACCGTGCAGTTGAAGTTAATTAAAAAAACAATATAATACAAAATCATTCACCAATAAAAACAGCGACATCTTTTATAAGCAATAAAAACAAGCTATCAACAGTCTGGTACATTTATCAACGGAATGTAGAATCGATAGAACTGAAATTATGCGACACTAATACATTTATTGGCAACATGGTGGACTATACAAGTGCACTCGATTTTATAAACACAAATAGCTTTTGAAAACATCTGTGTTTTATATTTGTAGGCGGGTAGCTAGATTGTTGGCCGATATAATCACTTCTGAGGTCCTACTAAGTGGGCGCGGCTGGGTTCTTGTGCATTGAATACACAGTACACACTAACTAAAATACACTGACTACTTTAAAACACGAATGGCACTATCTTAACAATTATAGTCAAACACTTTCACTTGCAAGTCTATTAACGAATCGAGGACAGATTCATGATGTACTGTCAACCAGGCGACTCGCCTGAATGCCCTTCGCTCGCCAGACAAGTCCACACGAAACACTGTCAGCGCTGGCCCCCGCCATTGCACCACAATACGTCACAACGGGTCGGCAGCAGTCTCGATTCGTTTATAGACTATACTACTGACGTGATGACGTTTCATGACATCTGTAATTCCCGTTCTGACGTGAAATATTATAGTGGCGCTGGTAACGCGCCGTCATATTTATTATTTATGTTATGGCGTTATTTTATCTGATCTAATATTATTAGTTTGCGTTTGATTTCACGTCCGGCTAAGTGATAGTTGAGAGACAAACATACTGATAAACAGAGTGTCAAGAAGATCGAAGGTCATATTAGAGACGATGCAATAAAGCATGATGCAATAATTACTATGTTTCTTTATGCTTTGCACTCGTACGACACATGTTAAAACCCATGGCGCGTTTATTATTATCCCTTGCTTAACAGAGGAGGAAGCATTTTGAGAAAACTTGCCTATTTCTAGTTGTATATCATAGCATCCAAGGTCATTTGAAGTCTGTGAATCAACACCTGGTCAGTTACTTGTGGCGTTACCTAGCAGTGTAATAGTTAGTAACAAGGGTACGTGGTACATATCATCATCGTCCTAGCGTTATCCCGGTTGTATCCAAAACATACGCGCCTTGAGCTTGGTGTCCGCTTACTAACCAGAAATGACAGATGGTGCGTGGTATCTCGGAAGACAATGACCCTTCTCATAATGAGATGCGTGCCTAGCAGTGATAGTTTATAGCAAAGATACCAACGTCTCAAAGGACAATTTAAATTTATGTTAATTCCCTCGCGACCCAGGATTTATTCATAACACTGGACTTTAGAAAAGATCCGTGCCTAGAAGTGAGATAATTTATATTATTATATAGGGCTGACGATGATGATGATAACTACACTTAACAGCAGTGACTTTGTGAGAATAAGCGCTTTCACAAAAGTGGTATGTAGGCACATCGTAAGGTATTTCTTCCCGACGCCAGTGATAAAGCTAGCAGAGATACCACTCAGATTTTACACAAAATCAGATCACTCAAATAGACCAACAATTAAAACAATTCATAATATTTGTTTCCGATGTTTGCCCCTCCATATACATGAGTATGTAGCAAATGAATGGGTTGTCGCATTCCGTTATTTATTTTTTTAATTTTTATACGTAAAGCCTCGCTGGCCAAATGGGGTGACTATGCCAGGTGGTACAGTTTCAAATGGCGGACAGCATTTAGTAGAGGCAAAACGTTCTAAGTTAAATTGAAATGGTACTTTGAAATAAAATTTTATCTCGGTACATAGATTTGAAAGGTGAGGTAAAACATCGTGCGGAAACTTGCATGTCTTAAAGTACTACATAATGTTCTTGAAAGATGTATGACATCTTCAAACAGCAATCGTGAAGAAAATTGCATGTCTTCCAGCCCTCACTTGGGCTAACCCTCCTTGTAATGAGAAGAGGCTTATAGCCAGTGGGTCAGATGAGGCTGATGATGGTGATGACATATTATTTTGATAGAACATTACAATGAAAATTGAGGAGGAATGAAACGGTTGTTTGTTGAATGGTTTTGATGGTGAAATTACATTTTTAAGACTAGTTTGGAGATAACTGAACTCTCTTGGCACCTGCAACCAATTTAGTCAGAAGTAGAATGTTATGGAAGAGTTGGGAATCGGGGTAATACTACATACGGTATGCACGAAACTTGGTTAACGAATAGGACACTTGCTTCAGTCATTAGTTGAATCCACAAAATCATCACAATTTAACTACTAGTTAGAACTTACAGAATAGTTTTTATGTACCTATAAATACTTAAAATTAGGTTAAACTACTGGACTTGCTTCTAAAAGGCACGACAAATCACCAAATCCAATTCTACTACCAAAAAATACGTAATCTAAGAATAATAAGTTATCATGAGTAATCCAAATTAGTAACAATGGTAAAAATATTTTAATAGATGATCATACTGTATGGAAATCAAAAATACCGCACAAGACCAATCTCTACATTTGCATAATTTCTTTTATTGCAGCAATTCCCATCAACTTATACCATTTCACACAACTCCCGGCTGGAGGCCATTATCTTGGCCATTTCTATTAAACCGACTAGGATTGAATGGGTGATTGTCTCCAAAACTCGTAATGAACCCTCTTTAAATGAAAACGGAGGCTCCGCTAATGAGTCTTGGAGGCTCGTACAAAAATGTCCCGTCCCAGTATCGCGCGAGACGTTCGGCTGTGCGCACGTATTTCTGCTCTAGCGCAGCGAGTGACACATTTTTTCTTAATACCCACATATATTAAAAGTTGGTGTAAATGGAAGAAAACTCAAGTGGCGACGATTTAAGTGATTCAGATGTCTTAAAGAGATGTGAACAACAACTGGTGGAGTTAGAGAAAATGGAAGAAGTAACAAGATCGGCGGAGAAAAGGAAAGAACGTGAGGATGACCAAAGTGAGAATGATTTCATAACTGTTAGCAGAAGAAAACCTAAGCGCTTGATAAGAAGTGAGTCGATAATTACAAATAATGACAAATATGAAACCTGTATTTTCATACATCGAAATCGAATCGAAGATACATCAAATGCAACAGCCAACCATGAAGTTTGTGTTACTTCATTGATGAACTTGCCTAAACCAATTGCTTTAGCGAAGCTGCTGTATTCGGAAAATATTAAGAATATCCTTCGAATAAAATATAAAAGTGCAGATAAGGTATTGATTCAATTTGAGCGAAAGGAAGATACCATCAAATTAACAGAAACTAAACGTTTCACAGATTTAGGCTTGAAATGTCAATTAATACAGGAGTTGTCAATCTGTTATGGAATAGTGAAAGGAGTTGACCTTGAACTCAGCGAAGGAGAACTTTTGAATATTTTCGAAACGACAGCTGAATTAATATCTGTGCGAAGGTTAAAACGATTGACTGCGGAAGGAAAATGGATTGACTGCGAGTCTATAAGAGTGAGTTTTAGGGGTAACAAGTTGCCAAACTATATTTATGCATATGATTGTCGATTTAAAGTTGAGCCTTATGTGTTTCCCGTGACACAGTGCTCAGGCTGTTGGCAATTTGGTCGCATAATTAAATATTGCCCTACAAGAAAAATTATATGGCCTAAGTGTGGAGGTAACCACGAGAAATGCTCCACGACTAACTTTAAATGTTTAAATTGTAAGGGCTACCACTTTGTCCTTGATAAAAAGTGTTGTTTGAAATAGAAATATTATTTGTGATAGGTCAAGTCGATTATATCGATTTAGTAACGTTTAGTTTAGTCTATTGTAAATTTTGACTATGGTCACACTGAACTGTCATTCACTTTTTTTGGGTCTTTGTCGTTTCCCGGTAAAAAAGTCTGGACCACGCCGTATCTTGTAAGCACGCAGTTTATTGTAATTTTGAGTTTTTGAGTTAATTATAGTAATTAACAACCTTAGAACCGTCGCTGTATGAAGTTGTCCGACGAGGTTGTGGGCGATTGACAAGTAAATTACCCGTTTGGTCTTGGGTCCGCGCCGTTTTGTCTCTCTCGCGTGGTTTAAGTGGTTTTGTGATTAAAATAAATTGTTCGCCTTTTGGAAAGCTCGTCCTAGTAGCTCGCGAAGTGATAAAAGATGAACCTATAAGTAACCTATGAACATTGTAAAACTTGAGTGAATCCGATGCACGTGGTTGGTGCCCGACGATTTCGCTGATGAAGGACGCCGAACTGGACCCTGTGGTATTTAACGATTTTCTTGTTATTTTGGCCAAAATTATGAGTTAATCTTATAGGTCCACTCAAGAGCATCATCAGGAGCATCAGTGAAGATTTGGTAAGACATTTTATTAATATTATTAGTTGTAATTCACTGTGCAACGCAGTGCATTGTGTCTGGATATATTGTCTATCGTGGTCAGGTAGATGTATTACAACTTCTACTGTGCACTCTGAACAATTTCCTACCTGCCTACGGTAATTCTAGACAAGTGTCCTATTTTTCTTAAAGAACGATATATTCGGGCTATCATGAGTGAAGAACATATAGAAAAGCTTTACAACTATTTATGGAGAAGAAAAAACATACAGACACACATGTGAACTCACAAGTTACTCCTAACACTTAAACCACATCTACAAACTACACGGGTAGAGAAACATATAGTAGCGTATTGACTCGAGCTGTCGTACATCAAGTCCCGAGCTTAGATATGGAAGAAGAGCAATCGGAAGTTCAAGAAACAGAAGAAGAATTGATTGATCAGAGTACACATATGACAAAACATTTAAAAACTCCAAAGTCTAAAGCAACAAGGCGGCAAAAGAAACGAGAAAAAATCTTAGAGAAAACTTTTGATGAAGACACAACTACTGTACAGGAAGAAAATGAGGGTTACCAGCAAAGTACACATTTGTCATACAAATTTGAATGGAAGAAATTATGGATCAAAATAAAAGATATTTATAAGTCAAATTGGAGGAAAAATTATTATCTATGTTAAAAATTATTGGGGAGGAAGTAAAAAAATTTTTGGCGCATGCAATATTTGGAGTAGAAATATGGGGATTTATTAATTGTTATAATGGATAGTTTACAAAAAATAATCAAGTTTAATATATTCCAATGGAATGCACAAAGTTTGCGGCCTCAAATCACATCATTTTTAGAACTATTAATGCGAGAAAATGTACATATAGCAATAATTAGCGAGACATGGCTTGACTGTGAGGTTGACGTAAATATTAGTGGTTTTAACGTTTATAGAAATTACTAGCTGACCCAGCGAACTCCGTATCGCCTTTTTAAGAGTTTTTATTTAATTCCCATTTTTCAAGCCCCTTTTGCAAAGTTATTAGGTAGATTAAGCGCTAAATCAATGGCTTAGCGCTTAATCTCTTATCATTTGAGAGTCTATAAATGATGAACAAGCAAACATAGATTTTTATATAATATTGAATTCCCCATTCCTTAAAATATCGGAGACGATACCCATATCGACTTTAAAAAAAACCCGTCCGCCATCTTGGATTTCCTATCCGCCATCTTTGATAACGAAATAGATGTTGTATTTGGATTCACTATCCCTTAAATCATCAGAGACGATACCTATATTGATTTTTAAAATTTTTCCATCCGCCATCTTTGATTTCCCATCCGCCATCTTGAATCACGAAATAGATGTTGTATTTGGATTCCCCATCCCTTTAAACATCGGATATGATACCAATATTGATTTTTCAAAAATTCCCATCCGCCATCTTTGATCACAAAATAGATGGTGTTTTTGAATTCCCCATTCCTTAAAATATCGGAGACGATAACCATATCGACTTTAAAAAAATCCCGTCCGCCATCTCTGATTTCCTATCCGCCATCTTTGATCACGAAATAGATGTTGTATTTGGATTCTCCATCCCTTAAATCACCAGAGACGATACCCATACTGAATTTTAAATTTTTTCCATCCGTCATATTTGATTTCCCATCCGCCATCTTTGATCACGAAACAGATGTTGTATTTGGATTCCCCATCTCTTTTAACATCGCAGACGATACCAATATTGATTATTTTAAATTTTCCCATCCGTCATCTTTGATTTCCCATCCGCCATCTTTGATCACGAAATAGATGTTGTATTTCGATTCCCCACCCCTTAAAATATCGAAGGCGATACCCATATTGATTTTTAAAAATTTCTTATCCGCCATCTTTGATTTCCCGTCCGCCATCTTGGATCACTAAATAAATTTTATATTATTAATCAGCGTCCCGAAAATCTCGAAAACGATACCCAAATTATTTCGGGTATATTGCAGACGGAGCTGGCCCCAATCAAGAGTGATTTACAGGAGTTCCGGGAATCTTTGAGTTTTCTAAGCGACAAACATGATGAAATGAGTAAAAGCATTGAAACATTAATCAAAGAGAACTCGGTTTGTGATTTATCTGATCGTCTAAATAACCTTGAACAACATTTACGCGAAAATAACATAGAGATCCAAGGGGTGCCTGAATATCACAATGACAACTTATCAAACCTTTTGCAACAGTGTTCCAGTATTGTTAGTTGTGATTTAAAGGACGAATATATAGTGAAGTGTACAAGAGTTGCAAAGGTCAATAAAGACAGTAAACTTCCGCGTAGTATAGTTGTGAAATTCCGTAATATAAGAAAACGTGACGAATTCTATTCGGCAGTACAAAGATATAACAAGTCTTACCCTAATAACAAACTACATACGGCATTGCTAGGGATTGCAGGCGAAAAAAAACCTGTCTATGTATCAGAGCATCTTTCACCAGCTAATAAACATCTACATGCTGCAACTCGTAAGAAAGCAGAAGAAATGGGCTACCAGTTTGTTTGGGTCAAAAATGGTCGTATCTTTATAAGGAAGGCTGCTGACTCTAGACATATAATGATCAGAAACACCGAAAGTCTTAATCTTATACCTTAAAAAGAAAAAAAACTGTATTTGTAATTTATTTTTAATTTGATCTTTGGTACTTATATAGCAGATAAAATGTATTTGTCAGTGTACTACCAAAATATCAGAGGTATTAAAAGCAAAATTTTGGATGTATATAACACAATACAATGTTATAATTTTGATGTCATATGTTTAAGTGAGACCTGCCTTGATGACACTGTTTTGTCGTCAGAGCTGTTTGATGACAGGTATTGTGTGTTGCGCAGGGATCGTGATGCGGCATTTCGTAGTCGATTTAACAAGAAACATGGTGGGGGTGTGCTTGTTGCTTATTCTAAGAAACTTCAAGTATCACTGAAAAGAGATTGGCAATCGGATGATTTGGAGGATATATGGGTACAGATCAAAGTAAATAGCTTTCAGACAATTAATTTGGGTATAGTCTACTTGCCTGATTATCTACCTACAAACATCGTTACCGATTTTTTTACTAAATGTGCTAATATCCTGAATCACACATCGAACTATATGACCTGTGTATTGGGTGACTTTAATTTGGGTGATATTCAGTGGTCAAATGAAACGAGATGGCCCTTAAATTATAATTGCGAAAAATCTAAAGCTCTATATGAAATGTTTCAATTGACCACTGTATGTCAACTTAATAATATAGAGAATCACAATGGTAGAACACTTGATCTTGTACTCACTGACTGTGCGGACTTATTCAAAATAATACCTTCTCTCCCTATAAGTCGTCCTGATGCACATCACCCGCCATTTGAACTTACTTTTCGCACTATCTCTAGACTCGCAGATAACGACATACATACATACATATCGTCACGCCTATTATCCCCGAAGGGGTAGGCAGAGGTGTATTTCTACACCCACTTTTCGCCAGATATACTTTAGTCCCACGTAATAAGGGGCGAGCCTATTGCCGCGATGCATGATCGCGAGATAACGACATAATTACTAAATTATGTTTTCGCCGCACTGATTATGAAAGTTGTAAAAGGGATATTGCTCGAATAAATTGGTTACAAGAAGCATCACTTTTACCATGTAATGATTTTGTACATTTCTTTTACGATAGCATCTATGCTATCATAGAAAAATGTACACCAAAAACCAAATTGTCAAATAATAAATTTCATAAATGGTTTTCTAAGAGTCTAATCAAACTACTGTCGTACAAACAAAAAGCTCACACTAGATATAAACGATACGGCAACCCCAGGGACTACGAGGAGTTCTCTATGTTAAGAGCCCGATTAAAGGGGGTCGCTCATCAATGTTTTAAAACATATATACAGCAAATAGAGGCGAATCTCAAGCTAGATATTAAGGCATTTTGGCGCTACACTAAGTGTAAACGAGTCACGAATACTTATCCTAGCAGTATGTATTATAGTGACGTAGAGGGCTGCTCTGGTCAAGATATTGTTAATCTTTTTGCAAACTATTTCTCCTCAGTATATACCACTAGTACGACTAACAACTACGTACCTAATTTTGCATCGCATAGTATTAAAAGAGTTGCAAAATATTAATTTAAATAAGGGTAGCGGTTTTGATGGCATACCACCTATATTCATTCGCCTTTGTGCAACAGAGTTAGTTAAACCACTCTTGATCATATTCAACAAATCAATAAAAGAAGGCAAATTTCCTGCGCTTTGGAAAATAGCCAAAATCTCTCCTATTTACAAATCAGGTGACAAGAAGGATGTTACTAATTACCATCCAATTAGCATATTAAATTGTTTCTCTAAAATATTTGAAGGATCTATGACCATAAGTACAATCACCTGAAACACTTACTGAGCCCCGTACAACATGGTTTCATGACGGGTAGGTCAACTAATTCTAATCTTCTTTATTATACGACTTTTTTATGCGAATCATTTAATCAAAAACAGCAGGTTGACTCTATATATACTGACTTTTCGAAAGCTTTTGATCGCGTTGATCACTTTAAGCTACTAGCAAAGGCCCAGCACGTTGGCATTCATGGGAACCTGTACAGATGGCTTACTTCTTACTTAATGAATCGTACGCAGCTTGTAGCACTGGGTGGGTATGAATCTGGACCCTTTTTTGCGACATCTGGAGTTCCGCAAGGATCTAATTTAGGGCTGCTATTGTTTCTAATTTTTATTAATGATTTACTAGACAAAATTACTAATAAATGTTTGGCTTACGCGGATGACATAAAAATATTTAGCTCTATTTCTAATTACCATGATTGTGAAGGTCTTCAATCAGATTTAAATACAATTGTGGACTGGTGCGTAGCAAACTCAATGTTGCTCAATATAAGCAAATGTCAAGTTATAACCTTTACCAAAATAAAAACAAATTAAGCTATCCATACAACATCAAAGGAGTCATGATAGAAAGGGCTACGGTTGTACGTGATCTGGGGGTAATTTTTGACTCGGCTATGTCATTTAAACTGCATTACGATTATATTTGCTCCAAAGCTCACCGCATGTTATCATTTGTGCTTCGAACCGCAAGACCGTTCAAAAAGGTAGACTCTTTAGTGGCATTATACAATTGCTTGGTGAGAAGCACGGTAGAGTATTGTTCGTCAGTGTGGTCTCCAATTTACAATATCCATATAGATAGGATTGAAGCAGTTCAAAGATGCCTTGTTAGAGCACTTTCGTCTAAGATGGGTTTAAGGCGAAAATTACCAGATTATGATAGCCGACTTCGTAGATTAGAAATTATCAGCCTGGATAAGAGAAGATGGATGAGTGACATGTGCACACTACACAAAATTGTAAATGGCTTAATGGATAGTCAACTTGTCGACCAGTTAAACTATAAGTTACTCACGCGATCCGTGCGCATCCCACAGCTGTTTAGTGTACCATTTAGCAACAATAATGTGTCACAGAACAACCCAATATCGCGAATGTGTAACCAATATAATGCCGTATGTTCTAGATTTGATATTTTTGATAACAAAATGTGTACCTTCAAACGTTTTTCAATTCAGGAGTGTAAACAATGATATACATATAACTAAACATACTGTCATATGTTAAAATTTCTTTTTTCTTATTAGTTTTTATTATTAGTTTTGTTCATAGTATTGCATATGTATTTTTTTATATTTCTATTTATAGCATAAGCTCTATCATGTTAAAAAATGATGTGTCTAGTTATAAGTGGACTTCAGATTTGAATATTGTGTCCTGCTGAATATTGTGGTGTATGTATTGATCTGTAGTCTGATACTATACCTATTATATAGAAATAAAAACAAAAATAAATAAATAAATATAGATTGTATCCTATTCGTTTAGCCTTTTTTGCCTTTGACCCAACCCCCCCCTTCTCCTTTGACCATTTTATTATTTTTGTCTGGCCCCTAAAAGTTGTGGCGTAATTTTATATAGCCTATAGCCTTTCGGAATAATTGGGCTATCATAGGCAATAACAATTTTTAAAATCCGCTTGCCAGTTTCTGAGATTAGCCGACATCATTTTTTAACTTTTTTAGCCTTTTGCCCGGCCCCAAAGGGTCGAAGCGTTATGTTATATAGCCTATAGCCTTCCGGAATAACTGGGCTATCGTATACAAGAAAAAAAAATTCAGATCCAACCAGTAGTTCCTGAGATTAGCGCGTTCAAACAAACAAACAAACTCTTCCGCTTTATTATATTACAAGCTGACCCAGCGAACTCCGTATCGCCATTTTGAGAGATTTTATTTAATTCCTTTTTTTCCCAAGCCTCTTTTGCAAAGTTACCATTGACTTAGCGCTAAATCTCTTATCATTTCAGAGTCTATAAATGATGAACAAACAAACATAGATTTTTATATAATATTCAATTCCCCATTCTTTAAAATATCGGAGACGATACCCATATCGACTTTAAAAAAAAACCCGTCCGCTATCTTTGATTTCCTATCCGCCATCTTTGATCACGAAATAGATGTTGTATTTGGATTCACCATCCCTTCAATCATTAGAGACGATAACCATATTGATTTTAAAAATTTTTCCCATCAGCCATCTTTGATTTCCCATCCGCCATCTTGAATCACGAAATAGATGTTGTATTTGGATTCCCCATCCTTTTAAACATCGGAGGCGATACCCATATTGATTTAAAAAAAAACCCATCCGCCATCTTTGATCACGAAATAGATGGTGTTTTTGAATTCCCCGTTCCATAAAATATCGGAGACCATACCCATATATCGACTTTAAAAAAAATCCCGTCCGCCATCTTTGATTTTCTATCCGCCATCTTTGATCACGAAATAGATGTTGTATTTGGATTCTCCATCCCTTTAAACATCGGAGAGGACACCCATATTGATTTTTTTTTAATTTTCCATCCGCCATCTTTGATCACGAAATAGATGGTGTTTTTGAATTTCCCATTCCTCAAAATATCGGAGACGATACCCATATCGAGTTTAAAAAAAATCCCGTCCGCCATCTTTGATTTCCTATCCGCCATCGTTGATCACGAAATAGATGTTGTATTTGGATTCTCCATGCCTTTAATCATCAGAGACCTTATTGATTTTTTAAATTGTTCCCATCTGCCATCTCTGATTTCCCATCCACCATCTTGAATCACGAAACAGATGTCGTATTTAGATTCTCCATCCCTTTTAACATCGCAGACGATACCAATATTGTTTTTTTTAATTTTCCCCTCTGCCATCTTTGATTTCTCGTCCGCCATCTTGGATCACTAAATAAATTTCATATTATTAATCAGCGTCCCGAATATCTCGAAAACGATACCCATATAGGTTGTATCCTATTCGTTTAACCTTCTTTTGCCTTTGACCCAACCCTCCCCCTTCTCGTTTGACCAATTTATTTTTGTCTGGCCCCTAAAAGTTGTGCCGTAATTTTATATAGCCTTTCGGAATAATTGGACTATCATAGGCAATAACAGTTTTTTAAATCCGACTGCTAGTTCCTGAGATAAGCCGAAATTATCTTTTAGGCTTTTTAGCTTTTTGCCCGGCCCCAAAGGGTCGAAGCGTTATGTTATATAGTCTATAGCCTTCGAGAATAACTGGGCGTTCGTATACAAAAAGAATTTTTCAGATCCGACCGGTAGTTCCTGAGATTAGCGCGTTCAAACAAACAAACAAAAAAACTCTTCCGCTGTATTATATTAGTACTAGCTGACTCAGCGAACTCCGTATCGCCTTTTTAAGAGTTTTTATTTAATTCCCTTTTTTCCAAGCCCCTTTTCCAAAGTAACCATTGACTTAGCGCTTAATCTCTTATCATTCCAGGGTTTATAAATGATGCAAAAACAAACATAGATTTTTATATAATATTGAATTCCCCATTCCATTAAATATCGGAGACGATACCCATATCGACTTTAAAAAAAACCATCCACCATCTTTGATTTATCCGTCATCTTTGATCACGAAATTGATGTTGTATTTAGATTCGCCATCCCTTAAAACATCGGAGACCATAACCATATTGATTTTTTAAAACATTCCCATCCGCCATCTTTGATTTCTCATCCGCCATATTTGATCACGAAATAGATGTCGGACTTGGATTCCCCATCCCTTTAAATATTGGAGATGATACCCATATTGATTTAAAAAAAAATCCCATCCGTCATCTTTGATCACGAAATAGATGGTGGTTTTGAATTCCCCGTTCCTTAAAATATCGAAGATGATATCCATATCGACTTTAAAAAAAATCCCGTCCGCCATCTTTGATTTCCTGTCCACCATCTTTGATCACGAAATAGATATTGTATTTGGATTTACCATCCCTTAAAACATCGGAGACGATAACCATATTGATTTTTTAAAACATTCCCATCCGCCATCTTTGATTTCTCATCCGCCATCTTTGATCACGAAATAGATGTCGGATTTGGATTCCCCATCCCTTTAAATATTGGAGATGATGCCCATATTGATTTAAAAAGAAATCCCATCCGCCATCTTTGATCACGAAATAGATGGTGTTTTTGAATTCGCCATTCCTTAAAATATCGGAGACGATACCCATATCGACTTTAAAAAATCCCGTCCACCATCAATGATTTCCTATCCGTCATCTTTGATCACGAAATAGAGGCTGTATTTAGATTCGCCATCCCTTAAAACATCGGAGACGATAACCATATTGATTTTTTAAAACATTCCCATCCGCCATCTTTGATTTCTCATCCGCCATCTTTGATCACGAAATAGATGTCGGATTTGGATTCCCCATCCCTTAAAATATTGGAGATGATACCCATATTGATGTAAAAAAAAAATCCCATCCGCCATCTTTGATCACGAAATAGATGGTGGTTTTGAATTCCCCATTCCTTAAAATATCGGAGATGATACCCATATCGACTTTAAAAAAAAATCCCGTCCACCATCTTTGATTTCCTGTCCGCCATCTTTGATCACGAAATAGATGTTGTATTTGGATTCACCATCCCTTAAATCATCAGAGACGATACCCATATTGATTATTTACATTTTTCCCATCTGCCATTTTTGATTTCCCATCCGCCATCTTTGATCACGAAATAGATGTTGTATTTCGATTCTCCACCCCTTAAAATATCGAAGGCGATACCCATATTGATATTTAAAATTTTCTCATCCGCCATCTTTGATTTCCCGTCCGCCATCTTGGATCACTAAATAAATTTCATATTATTAATCAGCGTCCCGAAAATCTCGAAAACGATACCCATGTAGATTGTATCCTATTCGTTTAGCCTTTTTTGCCTTTGACCCAACCCTCCCCCTTCTCGTTTGACCATTTTATTATTTTTGTCTGGCCCCTAAAAGTTGTTGCGTAATTTTATATAGCCTATAGCCTTTCGGAATAATTGGGCTATCATAGACAATAACAATTTTTAAAATTCGACTGTTAGTTCCTGAGATTAGCCGACATTATGTTTTAGCCTTTTTAGCCTTTTGCCCGGCCCCAAAGGGTCGAAGCGTTATGTTATATAGCCTATAGCCTTCCGGAATAACTGGGCTATTGTATACAAAAATAATTTTTCAGATCCGACCGGTAGTTCCTGAGATTAGCGCGTTCAAACAAACAAACAAACAAACAAACAAACAACAAACTCTTCCGCTTTATTATATTAGTATAGATAGATAGACATGACGGATATGGTGGGGTTGCTATATTGGTGCACAGGTCTATTCATTCTCACTCAGTGCCCTTTAATATTAATAACGCGGGTATCGAAATAGTTTGCGTTAAACTGATAAACTGTAGAGACTTAGAATATGTTGTATCACTGTACTGTCCTTCGTCTATACATACACAATTATCTGATTGGCAGGACATATTCTCTCATTTCAAGAATAAAACAATAATAGCTGGTGATTTCAATGGCCATCACACTAACTGGTCGGCAAAATGTAATCTACAGCAGTCATCGCCGGACATTTCTTTTGTTATTTCAGACGTAACAATAAAATTCAACTGGCAGGTTTTTAATGAAAATCTCGGGAGCGATCACTTGATAATTAAAATTGCAGCTAATTTAACTAATACTGTATATATAATAAAAAAACGGCATTTTAAGAATGCTAATTGGGACAAATATCGCAAAGCTCTTGACAAACAAATGAAAAATTATAATGAAGTCTTATGCATCAATGACATATAACAAATGTACGACTAATACCACCAGGTATGGTTGTTTGTTATTCTTTGCGTCAAAACTATTGAACGGATTTTTATGAAAATTATCAGTAATATTGATTAAACATACCGGTACTCTCAAAGATATTCGAAAAGGCTATATTAAAAAGACTATGACTTTGTTACAAAATTAAAAATATTAAAAAAAAAACAGTTTGGATTCCGACAAAATAGCTCCACAAAACTGGCATGTTTTGATCTTGTTAAATAGGTAACTGAAGCGATCAATAATAATAAACCCGTAACTGCAATATTCCTTGATATGAGCAAAGCTTTTGATCTTGTTCACCATGAGATCCTGCTTCATAAATTAAGTAAATATGGCGTAACAGGGAAGGCTAATGATTGGCTGAAAAGTTATCTTTCGGATAGATCTCAATGTGTCGAAATAACTAAAATAGACAAAAATAACGAAATCAGTTATAAATCTAGTTTTCAGCATAGTAGTTTCGGTGTGGTGCAGGGTAGCGTCCTGGGACTATTTCTGTTCCTAATGTACATAAATGATTTGCCCAATTTTACTCCCCACAAAACTGTGCTTTTTGCGGACAATACAACTATCATCATAAAATGCGTAAATATAAGTACTTATCAGGATGATATAAATAGTACACTAAAGAATGTTGTAAGTTGGCTTAATATTAATAATTTCAAGATCAATTTAGAAAAATCTAAAATAATGCAATTTCAAACATATAAGCGTACATACATACATACATATCGTCACGCCTTTTATCCCCGAAGGGGTAGGCAGAGGTGTATTTCTACACCCACTTTTCGCCAGATATACTTTAGTCCCACGTAATAAGGGGCGAGCCTATTGCCGTACCGGGCACATTTCCAGACTCCGTGCTGCTACTGAGAATTTCGTGACAGAAAAACCCAATAACACTGCCCGACCCAGGAATCGAACCCAGGACCTCCCGATCCCACGCGCACATTTATGCTGCTAGACCAACGAGGCAGTCGTATAGGGTTTGATGTCGAGTTTTCCGTCTCTACGCAATGATGGTATTTGCATCGTGTTATCCCTTAGTCGCCTCTTACGACACCCACGGGAAGATAGGGGGTGGCGACACTTGTATTCTATGCCGTCAACCACACGGCGGTATAAGCGTAATCAAATAAATTTAAATGTAACATGTAATAACACACGCATAGAAGAAGTTGATACATTTAAGTTCTTAGGTATTATGTTGGACAGAAATTGCAACTGGAAAGCACACATTGAATGTATCTGTGACAAACTGAATAAATTTGTATATGCCTTAAAAAAGCTCCGAAAAACAGTGTCAACGGAAGCAGCACTTAGTGCATACCACGGATACGTTTCTTCAGTCCTTATGTATGGACTATTGTTATGGGGAAATTCAGTTGAATTTGAAAATGCTTTCCGGATCAAAAAAAAATGTGTGAGGGCAATTACTGGAGCATGGTTTATGGATAAGTGTAAACCTACATACATACATACATAAACTCACACCTGTTTCGCCGAAGGTAAGCAGAGGCATATTAAACGCCCACTTTTCGCCAGTGATTTGATCCCACGTAATAGGTGGCGAGCCTATTGCCGCATATCGGGATATTTTGTTTGCCAGAGCCTCGTCCGTTGATTGACAGGTGCACCACTTGCAGGTGAGGTTGGCTTGGGACCCTGAGTTCTTGGTGGGAACCCTATGCACCCATATAAAATAAATGTAAATCTATTTTCAAAAAATTACGTATTTTGCAGCTAGCTTGCATGTATATTAAGGAAGTCTGTATATTTGTGAAACAACATTCGGAATACTTTATACTTCAATCACAAGTTACTAAAAGAAATGTTATACCTAGAAATATACATAAATTGCATCAACCCCATTGTAAACTAGAAATATTTAAAAGAAATTCATATGTCAATGCTGTTATTATTTATAATAAATTACCTAATATGTTTAAGGATCTTCCACTGACAATCTTTAAGACAAAATTGACGAAATAGCTTTTAGACAAGTGTTTTTATAATATCAATGAGTTTATGACATATAAAGAATAATATTATAATTATGAATTGTACATTGTTGACATTGTTAAATTATAGTTTATTTTCTTTTTAATTTACCCAATTAATTTTATTATATATTTTTTCTTTTGTAATACAATCAGTCTTTAAATTACATAATATAATAATTATAATATCTTTTGCACACCATTGTTATGGTAGAATGTAACGGACTAATTGTAATTATTATCACCTATTGTACTACATTCTGGCAAATAAATAATTTCATTTCATTTCATAAAAAGAAGATACTTATAAGCTACATTTTGTCGTGGTAACTAACACATACGCGGACAAAGCCCTGGGTGAAGATTATTAAATAACAAACTCCACGTTTAATATTGATGTGAAATTTAACCTACTTAAAATGGTCGTTATTTATTTGTTTTCATTTAAGTTTATGAGTAACGAATGATACTTGATTAAGTAAATTTGTTTCCGTGGTCACTTACCTAAAGCATGATCAATTAAAATGTTAATCATAACATATCGAAATGTTAAAATTCAGCTACGTATCCCAATGAACATTTTAATTATAGAACGTCGAATTGTTTGAAGTAAATTGTTTTTATTTTTTGAGTTGTTTTAAATAACAATCTTGAATCGCTATTTTACCTGCAATTGGTTTTTCAGCAAGGTAGAGAATTTTTCAAAATCAGGATAAGAGCAAATCGAGCAAACACATCACAATCATTATGGTCTTCCTAACATTATCCTGGTTGCATCAAAGATTGGTCCGCTTAATAGTCTAACCAGATTTGACAGAACCTTACCTTTTCCAAAGAGCAATTGCCGTCTGACCTCCGTAGCCCAAAGCGATAGCCCAGAGCGATATTCCTTGACTTAGAAAAGTGCCAGCAATACTGAAGGGTACTGACTCCCCTTAAAGACTGTCAAAGACATTGGATCTCCTCAAACATAGCTCCGAAAAGTATAATAATATGAGAAAGTGGTGCGCGCCGCGGGTTTAAGCCCGATACCCTCTGCATACCTCCACTAGGCTATTGTTACTTTTATGGAGCAAAATTAATGAAGAACAAAATGTTAGATATAAAAATATATTCAATACTCGTAGAAGAGAGAAATTTTGTAAGCTTAATATGAGCTTATAACATTTCTTATTACATTTGCAGTTTCCCAGTATTTTCACTTCAATATTTTCTGCTGCACTCCAGTAAAATTGATTACCACTTTGCTAGACAAATTTATATTGGAAAGCGTTATTTAAGATTGGATAATGAAGTAAAATTGCAACGGATATTTTGTTTTAATGGAGTCATCAAATATAACTGTTTGTACATATTTTTAGTCAGGAAACCAAATGTCTTATCAACACGCCCATGCTGATAGTGAAGTGGCAGTCTGTTTGTCTGTCTACTACGCTTTCACAGCTAAACCACTATTTTGTTTTTTGAGGGCCCAGCGTTATTTCAAACCCTAAGAACCTGAAATTAGAGATGGCTCTTTGTATGAAATTCAGCACACTCCGATTTGCTACCTAATTTTTTCGATGGTACATATGGGCGCAAATTAATATATAATGATTATATTATTACGAAAATGTTAATAATATTTAAGATTGATATTTAAATAACTATTTGTGAACACAGAACTGAGAACTTCACTACTTTACAATATTAGACACTGTATTGGCTGCTAAACTGTTTATAAAGATTGAGTATTTAATTTATCGCTTAATTATTAATATAACTCCAGAAACTTTCAAAGTAAAATCAATTAGTATTAAATAACATGATTCTGACACTTATTATTATGTTTTGGTTAATAAATAACATGCTATTTACATCCTGTTGATAGCGCCATCTGTTGACCGAATGTTGTAAAGCAGCGTTTGGCTATTAAAATAAATTTGTTATTCGTATAAAATAAATCATTTGGTGTTGTGCAAAATTCATTACAATATTAATGTTGGTTTTTGATAATTAATTGTACAGTAATTTCAATTATATGTTGAAAAGAAAGTGACAGTTGTTAAACATTAAGTGATGACGGTTAGTTTATAAAAAGGACTGTAACTCGCATTTTAATTCAATTCTGTGCTAGAAATCGTCTGAAAATAAACCAAGTAATATTACGTGAGTGTTTTTATTATAATGGAGTCTGGACACCATAACCCCGGCGTATCGCCGACAGCAGCGGTTGGATAAACGCCCCCTAAGAGACTTCGGGATCAACGGTTGGCGCGAAAGTGATGGGCCTCTTGGCTTGGCCGCCATTACCAATGATGACCAGAGGACTGATGCGACAAGCGCTTGGAAGCCGTGTTCGGCGCTAGTCAACCCTGATTGGAGACTGCACGGTGTGTCGGAGTTATGGCGAGCACGTCTACTCTTCACGTGAGGCCACGTGCGAGCGAGAGCGACAGAGCGACTACGACGGGGTACACGCACCGGCGTGTGCTGTGGCGTGAACGCTGTTCTGCTCTGAGTTCTACCAGAGGTTGCAGATGCGGGTTGCTGATGCACTGACTAGAGGTATTTATCCAGAGCTGATTTGATTAGTTTTTGAGAAACATCCTAATTTTATAATTATGGTGCTTACACGATTACCTACTGTCCCCGAAAGGATTACCAGATAAACATTATACAGTCAAAATTACGAACGTTACACTCCAAATAGAACTTATAGGCAACTGTTGTTTATCCACGTTTGGTACATATATAGCAGTGCTACTGTGCTTATAGTCATGTTATGCCTTCAGCTGGGGCTCTTGTCTCATGTCTGTTTATTAATCGTTAGGCCATGTCGGAAACTTTCTGTAAAACTTACTTATCTACACAAGAAAGAGAAAATAGCTTTGTTGTTATGTGGTTCTTGTAATTATTAGTAAAGAACGCTATAACTGCCTTTTTCAAGTTGAAGCTCTGATATAGATGCATTGTATAAATTACCTGATTTGCTTTCATTTTAAATAAGCTAATTGATGTGCTGAAGATGCATTCAATTGGTAGTCAATAGGTTATCTCAATAGTAAAACATTAAAGGAATCAAAACATTATTTATAGCCCTTGGTTACACATTACATAAGGCTAACTAACTGCATTACTTATGGCTAGTGCTCACGGCGCGATTATATGAAGCCTCTCTTGATAAATGACTATACACCACAAAAATAATTATTTGCATAAAACCAGTAGTTTCACAGATAAGTGCATTCAATAAAATAAACTTCAGTTTTATTATATTAGTACAGATATGTATTCAGAAGGTAGATATAAAAAATTGTGATACACATTTTTAAAGCTAATATTTGTAAAGTTACAAAATAGGTTTCATTATTATATTTGTGGACTCTGTAGGTGCCTACATGATTTCATTTTAACATTATGTTAAAATTGTTACTGTCAACTTGCAGCTCAAGTTAAGGTTATATAATAAGACAAGGGAACCCAACAAACCTTAATATTTGTCGCTTAATTTTATACCTGTATAGAATTTGTTCCGACCATGATAAGTCCTTGCTTAACCCAAACTACTGAAGCTAGAAACGTGAGATCTGGACAGTAGATTTCTTTATGGACATTTGCACTCACGTAGGTTTTATAAAAGTCCATCTCTAAGCATTTTAGGTTGAAAGTCTTAAGGCAGGTGACTGCTAATCTTTTCTAAATAAACAAGCCTTAGTGTTATACTGGGTTAATACAATTTATTTTAGTTGAGTTCATTAATTTGCTAAGTTAGTTGCATCTCTATATTCAAGATGACAACCAGTGATAAACCAATAAAATTTAGTGCCAACCTTATTGTCTAGCTCTTGTGGGATACAAGACAGTTAGGAATATGATTATTAGGATAAGGGTAAGTGGGTGTAAAGAACATGATGTGAAAATCCATATTATCTCTTTTCCCATTTAGCAGTATTTATTCTTAGCAAGTAAAAGTAAATGTATGGACTACTCATGCTTTATTTCTAAGTCAGTTGTGATTAGTGGGTTTAAATTAATTTATTCAGATTAACAATTAATAATTGTATATGAATTAATAAGAATTACATTAACACCACATGTTAACAGTTTAAAATAAATATTAACATTATTTAGAAAATTCCCTTAAATATAAAGTCAAATAAAACTATTGATATAAACTCACCACCATATTAACTATACAAACTGAGTGGAATCATTTTTAGAAATAAGACTGCACTACTCTTGCCTTGTAATATTGGTAGCTTGTAAATTTCTCTTTTATGGCTCAGTTGGCAAACAGTTCAAAAATTTCACAGCTTGCACTATGCCTAAAAATATTCAATATTGGATTAAACATGTTCTTAAATGAGTAATAATTATAGCACTAGTTTTTTCGAAATTCTTGGATCTGCATGGTTTGAAATCATTTCATATTTATCACCAACAGTCAGACTGTTCACGGCTGAACATAGGCCTCTCTTTGTTCTTGCCATTTTGTTTTCCTGTTTGATGTGGATAAAACTTATTTTGAATATATTAAGTTTTAACTGTTTTATTGAGACTGCAAAATATGGGTATCCTGATAACTTTATATTTAATTATCTAAAATGGCACTGTCAGACAGAACCTGAGACAATTCAGAGTGTCTTTTGTATTTTACCTTATGCGTAAAATATGGGCTCCAACACTGTTGTAGCAAAGATAACTATAGACCAATGCACAGGTTGAACATGCCTGATATATAGATATAGCTTAATAGACCGCACCACTTTGTAAGAGTAGAATTTTATTACATCTACAGTTACGAAGGTTCATGGAACTAATATTTGGGTGGGAAATGTTGCCCATCACCTGTCTTTTGAGTGTTGCAGGTTGATGATGACATCCTAGCAGATGACCTGGACTTAGTGTGAAGAGAGGATGGACGAGCGGTCCTTTACTGATTAATAGGTAAATGTATGGATGACGGTGGCCCACCCTTTTGACGTCAGTGGTTTTGTGTGTGGGCTACGCGCACACATGCCGCATGAGTGCTGTACCGAGCTGGAGTCAAGCATTGTTTGCTAACCTTTGTTGCTGATCAACATCAACAACTGTATGAGCAGCTTGACCGTATGGGCGGAGGATTCGTCAGATACCGATTTACGTGGGGGGGGGGTCCTCTACCTCCTCCTGTCGTTGTTGGACCTATGTAATTGCATTGTATCGATATAACAGATCATGACGAACGATGATGATTATTTTATGTATATGCATTGATGTGTTTATGAGGCAAATTTTGCATTTATGTGTTTGAGTAAAATTTTATTTTTCCTATCCAACATCCTTCCCAAAACGCTGGCTGGCCACCATGCGTATCCTTGATCCTGGTCTTGTTGGCTAGTTCCCGTGATGGGTGATGCCGTGTGTTGGCTAGATCCCGTGATGGGTGATGCCGTGTGTTGGCTAGATCCCGTGATGGGTGATGCCATGTGTTGGCTAGATCCCGTGATGGGTGATGCCGCGTGGGCTAAATCGACCCTATGTGGGTGATGCCGTTTGTGGGCTAGATCCCTATATGGGTGATGCCTGTGTGCGCTAGATCCCGTAATCGGTGATGCCGTAATCGGCTTAGCCATGGGTGAAGCATTGTTTGTTAGATCCCGTGATGGGTGACGCATGCCACAGGCTAAGATCCTATGACTAGGTGAAGCCTTGTAAAGAACTTTTAGTTCATTCTGTATGATAAACGCTTATTTATGTAATTTTTATATTCATTATTTTTGTTTGCTGTTTATTCTGTAACCGTTACCTAAATAGTCAGCGCGAGGAGCGCGCTGGATCAGAATGGGCGTATGGGCACAAATTAATATAATTATAATGATTATATTATTACGAAAATGTTAATAATATTTAAGATTGATATTTAAATAACTATTTGTGAACACAGAACTGTGAACTTTACTACTTTACAATATTAGACACTGTATTGGCTGCTTAACTGTTTATAAAGATTGGGTATTTAATTTATCGCTTAATTATTAATATAACTCCAGAAACTTTCAAAGTAAAATCAATTAGTATTAAATAATATGATTCTGACACTTATTATTATGTTTTGGTTAATAAATAACATGCTATTTACATCCTGTTGATAGCGCCATCTGTTGACCGAATGTTGTAAAGCAGTGTTTGGCTATTAAAATAAATTTATTATTCGTATAAAATAAATCATTTGGTGTTGTGCAAAATTCATTACAATATTATGTTGGTTTTTGATAATAAATTGTACAGTAATTTCAATTATACATATGTATGTTGAAAAGGAAGTGACAGTTGTTAAACATTAAGTGATGACGGTTAGTTTATAAAAAGGACTGTAACTCGCATTTTAATTCAATTCTGTGCTAGAAATCGTCTGAAAATAAACCAAGTAATATTACGTGAGTGTTTTTATTATAATGGAGTCTGGACACCATAACCCCGGCGTATCGCCGACATACACTTACACTGACATTCCATGTGAGCAGAGATGCAAGCAAAAGGCAGTCGTTACATAAAATAATCACATACAAACGAAATCTTTCCGTATAATATAACATACATACCACGTAAAAGAAAACATAACGACCCTACAAAGCACAAGCTATTTAAGATATAACGACGTGCGAGCAACTAAAGTATATACGGCTTTTTTAAATAGATAAACACAGTACTTGCTAACAGAGACAATTAAGCCATAGTTACAACTGGTATCATAGTTTAATTTGTTAAACAAGTATCCTGAGTCCCCAATTCAGTTTGTACAATTGTATGACTGCTCAACCCCTGTTCAGTGACGACGAATGTTTGAGAATATTATAATATAATAATAATAATAATTTACCACATTCACACAACACCATCTAGTCCCAAACTAAGCAGAAGCTTGTACTATGGGTGCTAGATAATGGATAAACATACATATATACTTTTTTTTTGTAAATACATCCAGACCAAGACAAACATCCATGTTCATGCACACAAATTTTTGACTTGAGCGGGAATCGAACCCGCGACCTTCGGCGTAGCAGTCGCTTACATTCCCGCGGCGCCAACCGGTCGCCATTTTATTGCTGGCTAAGTGAATAATGCTGGACAAGTTAGGCACAAAAGGCCAATTTTCGTTATTATTTTTGTTTATAATGCAGTCATGATTTAATATTTATGTTGTAAATTGTGATTTTGTAATGTTGCTGATTAATTTGAGCATTCACTTGTAATGAGCATTTATGCGAATGTTACATAACATACATAGACTCAAGCCTGTTTCCCGAAGGGGTAGGCAGAGACTACGGAACGCCGTTTGCAACAATCCTGACAAAACTCTCTTGCTTCATCCACTCTCATCAAGTTTCTCATGCATGTTCTTCTGTTTAGGGTACTACTAGATAAAGAATAAAGAGTGTTTAAGCGAGTATTCTGGCAAGCATTTTAGTTAAAAGACAGTAAATTTGCTTCGATCTTATCGCATAGACATTCCACGCCAGCAAAGTTGTAGGCAAAAGCCGTTATTTAAGAGAATCACATTCAAACGAATCCTTTTTGTATAATATAACATACCTACATGTAACCACGTAAAAAGAAATATAACGACGCACAAAGCAGAAAACCATTTAAGATATAACGAGGCGCAATGAACTAAAGTGTATATACGGGCTTATTAAATAGATAAACACAGTACTTGCTAACAGCGACAATTAAGCCACCGTTACAACTGGTATCGTAGTTTAATTTGTACAAACAACTATCCTGGGTCCCCAATTCAGTTTGTAGAATATATAACTGCTCAACTCCTGTTTAGGGTGGACCAATGATTGTGAGTATTGCTGGCTAAGTGACTAAATCTGGACAAGTTTGGGACAAAAGGTAATTTTCAAAATAATATTTGTTTATAATGCAGTCTGCAGTTAGGTATATCGATGTTATACATTTTGTTTATGTGTGGAGGCCGGGATAGCCTAGTGGAGATAACTAGTAAGTTACCTTCTAGCCAAATTGCTAGAAGGCCAATAGGTAACTTACTAGTTACCTTCTAGCCAAATTATGTACATATGTTTCTGTACCTACGCAATTAACTGCTGTGGGTACCATTTCTTTATCATTATTTCAACCGATAGACGTCTATTGCAGGACATATGCTTTCCTGGCGGAAGGCGGCTTAAGATCCGTCTATGTCTTAGAGCCTTGGGGCTATAAGACATAGACGGATCTTAAGCCACACGCTTCCTTCCCGCGACCCCAATAAGATCGTCGGTCCACCTTGCGAGAGGCCTGCTTCTGCAACGAGGTAAGTCTGCCGGGTATCATTAACCTAACATAAAGAATACCTGGTGTTGTTTACAAGCTGTCCTATTGCATGCATGTTCGATACCCAAACAGATACACGGAAATATCTGATTAATGTAAATACATATTAATCGGTAACAATTTTAATTTTTTGAATTTTTCCTTGTATATATTAATAATTTGTTTTTTTATTATTTTAAGACTTAATTTAATTATATTGTTAATCATTTAAATAATTATTGGATAATTGTAAAGGAATAAATAAAGTATGATCGGTAACATGATTAAATGTGAAACTGCACACAATAATAATATACTTCATATTTATCGTTGCCAATAGTACATTTATGAATAGTTTAAATAAATGTTTATGTTGTTACAACAGAACGAATTATTATACCAATACCTAATAATAGCCAACTATATAGGACTTAGTTATAATTATAATTATATCATATTATTATATACATATATAGACTCACGCCTGTTTCCCGATAAGATAAATTGTATATTATATTACATAAATTTAAATGTTTATATCTATCTTAACATAAAAATATTATAATGCGTTCACCAACAGTCCCACAACTACCACTTCTTTCCTACAAATATCTCCATGAGTTTACAAAATGTATTATTTATAGTGAAATTCAACATAACTAACCTTTCAAACATGCTAAAAAGGCGCAAACGTTATTCTAGCAGACATAATGTATAGAATAACTCTAAAAAGTACCGGCGGCTCGTTTGTTGAAGAAACAAAAACTAATTTATTCCATAGACATTGTCTTCAAAGTATTTCAAATAGAGTACATACGTCTGACGAATTTATTTTAGCCTTTTATCTTTAGAACGCGTCGCAGTCGAGTCGCATTTTTCTTGTGAAAAACTATTTTCGATATGGGCGTTGGAGATTTTGGTCGATGAAAAGGGGACAATATACCTACTTAGTTTACCTTTACTTTTGAAGACCGGTTGGCGGAGCGGGACTGTAAGCGACTGCTACGCCGAAGGTCGCGGGTTCGATTCCCGCTCAAGTCAAACATTTGTGTGCGTGAACATGGATGTTTGTCTTGGTCTGGATGTTTATAATTATGTATATTATGTATGTATTTACAAACAAAAAAGTATATGAGTCGTATAGAATCAAAAACAGCTCAATTTTACGCAATTCGAGTTATGACTATGGTAACATTGTATTTTTAAAATATGTTTTACTTATTTAGTCACATCGTATCGAAAACAGCAATATTCCACCAGAAACCTGAATGTAAAACCCATATTGGTATTAAATACAGCAATCTGCATACGAAGAGATGCAAAAACAGCAATCTGCTAGCTTCGACCAATCACAGGCGTTCATTCATCATGACGTCAAGATTGCGTCTGATTGATTTTGTCGTAAGATCCGTGTGCGTGTTTTGTAATTTTATTGCAAAAATAGTGTTAAATAATTAGTTTGGAGGTGAAAAAATATAACATGGATGTACATCCCACACGTGTAACTAATAGATACGCGAGTAAAAAGAAAAGATATCCCGTAAATTGGAAAGTAAATGTCGCCAAACTTGCAAGGTAATGTTATGCCATTTTTAATTCGAGGGTTGTCAAATGACAATGAAATTGACTTGTTGAATAGATTTATTTGGTAAAAAAATCAAAATTAGTTTTAGCAATCCAAATAAAAAGATTGTATTAAATTATGAAGTTTTATTTATTGACAACCCTATGTGTGTTTCATTTTGGCAAGAATCAAAGACAGCAATCTAATCGTTGTTAAGTATCATACTCGGCAATGTTTGGAAGTCAATATCAAAAACACCAACCTATTAATTTTAGTTAATAACTATTAATTTAATTCAATTTAAATGTATTTAAATCTTAAAATAATGAATTCAAAAATCTAAAACATACGTTATTACAAACACACATAAAAAAAAAGCTGTAGTTACTTTTCCTAATTACCGTTAATAAGTCAAAAGTCAGATTGCTGTTTTTGATTCTATATGACTCATATAATGTATGTTTATCCATTGTCTAGTACCCATAGTACAAGCTTTGCTTAGTTTAGGACTAGATGGTGCTGTGTGAATGTGGTAGAATATTATATTAGAATTATTTATCGTTAAAAATAAGAAACAATATTGCCATATTGTATGGCAATATTTAAATCAGGCAGTGATAGCTTATTGGAGATATAAAAATTTTATATGCACTGCGAGGCAAACGAGCAGTTGGATCGCTTAGTGGTAAGCGATAACTGATGTTTCCAAAGGCAACATCAGTTATCGCTTACCAAACCACAACCAAACGAGAGGGATAGAGAGAGGGAAAATCTGATTGGCGCTCCATCGCTCCTACTCACCAGACGAAATGCTACAGTATACTGTTACCGGTCGAGCCAACTAATTCATGTTAAAATTAATAGGGCTCATCTACCAACAGGTTATGTAGGTTTGTATAGATATAGAAGTTATTTCCTAGCAATTATTTTCATAAAGATTTATAAATCACACTTAGACACCAATTTCGTTAATAATCTCGTTACAATTACATATATCAAATTAAATCGAACTATACTGCAGTAAAACATCAGGGAACACATCATAAATCAATAATAATACCGAAATCTATATATCACGCAGCGGCATAAGCGTACACTATGAAACTTTACAACACTGTCAGGCAATTTAAAGAATCGCGCCACAAGTTTGTCAGGACTGTCATGGTGGTTGGAAACTCGCGAATAATCTATCCGATACACGCACTCTGTGAATTTTCATTAGTTGATTGTTTATTTATTGTACTAGCGTTGTTCCAGTGATGTAAGTTTATGTTCAAATTAGTGTTTTGCATAGAAAAGGCATGTGTTCATTATATAGCAAGACCAGTAGTCACCTGCGCTTTTAGATGGCCTAAATTTTCAACCTTTATTTTACCCCCTTAGGAAAGAAATAATTATGAACAGTGCCTACCTACTACTTATGAACGTACCTGCAAACATTTATCCTCCTAGCGTTGTCCCAGTTAGAACCTGGGGTCCGCGTTTCTAGTCTAACCGGTTTTTACTAAATATTTGCTTTCCACAAAGCGACTGCCTGTCTGACCTCTGTAACACAAAAGGTTAGCTATATTCCATGGTTTAGACTAGTGTCAGTTTATTCTATCCATTATCTAGTACCCATAGTACAAGCTCTGCTTAGTTTGAGACTAGATGGTGATGTGTGTATGTGGTAGAATATATTATTATTATTATTATTCATTGGTACTGACTCCCTATTACGACTCTAAAATATCTTCATGACAGCCGGGACCAACGGCTTAATGTTCTCTCAGAGGCACGGGGCAAACTATATTACATATACAATTCAATACGCACATAACTCCGAAAAGTCATTGGTGCGCGCCGTGAATAAGAACCCGATACCCTCTGCATGGCAGTCTGTTGATATCTCCACTACGCTACCTTCAAACATTATGAAACAAAAACACAAATCAATTTGGTAAATACTGTGGGAATCGCCTCTTCGATCAGTTAAACGCAACAATTTTGGAGTGTAACTACATATAGACGAATTATCTAACATACAAACATGTTACTTTAGCAATCGCACTACGGGTTCATAAATTTCCACATTGATGTTCAATAATAGGCCTAATTATATAATAAATTTGGCTTAATTCAGTTTTCCATAGCATTCAGTACACGCTACAAGACCGCAGCCCATTTCGTAGGGAATGCTTGGCGCATATAATTATGTTGTTGCATACTAAATCTTGAATGTGTTTCAACACGCATATATGAGCACTAATATTTCCATGCCTTTTGAGCCATTGTACGTGAAAATTGAGACAGAAATCCGAGGAAATATTGTCTGGATTTCTTGGAAAAAGATTTCAATTTTATGCACACTGACGTCACAACGGAGTGATGATATGATATGATTTTTAAGTGTGGAGATAGTAGGCTGGGAATTTACTTAACAGGCTAGTTGGGTTACTTTTTAACGCTTCACCCTTGTTTGCTATAACAACTTTTGATGTCATGTTACTAATTCGAAGAAAGTTTAAGAAAATAATCAATTTGTATAATATCGATTAACATAATTTTCATTTCATCGAATATTTATTTGCGATAACAACATTTGCGCTATTGATCAAAAGGTATAATGTTCATTTGATGTAATGTTCAGGTGGTATAACAAGTTTAAGCACGAAATCATATAATATGTGTAGGGTCAACTGAAACAATGGCTGGTTAGGTTAGGTTAGAACTGAGCGTTTAGAGTGACACAGGTGCTGTCGGGGCACGGCTGCTTCGGCAAGTACCTGTGCCGCATAGACTGGGAGCCGGACGCTCGGTGCCACCACTGCGTCAATTGAGGGCAGGACACGGCGCAACACACGCTCGCCGAGTGTGCAGCTTTGGAGGAGCAGCGCCGTGTCCTCACAAATGAAATAGGAGGCGCTCTGACGCTGCCGGATGGTCGCCGGTCGGTAGCGCAGAGTCGTGGGACGCAGTGGTGTGTTAACAAATGACATCCGCGGTAGCAAATGACAACTATGACAACTGTGCTTAGTCTACGTCACGTCGTGTTTCCGTTATGAGTTTATTTTGGCGCCAGCGGAAGTGATTCCATTTAATATTTAATATTGTAAAATGCTTATAGTAAATAATTGATCATGTACTTATTAATATATATAAATAAAAATTAGACGTATCGGTGTAAAATAAATTATTAAGTACAAAAGTTTGTAAAATCATATTAAGAAATTATTAATAAGTGATTTGTACGTACTTCCGTTTTATATTTGTAAACGGCAATTGTCCGTATAAAAGCAAGCGCTTTGTCAAATAATAGTCCAGTCTGAAACAAATATTCGTACAAGGCGGAAGCTCTGCCCGAAAATACATTTGTAAATAGAAACAGTCTCTCATTTAACAGCCTATCCTCAGCTTCTGCTACATTTCAGAAGTGGGATAGTGAAGAATGTCAGGCCCATACGCAGCTGGTCTTGGCATACAAAAAAAGAAATACATCCAAGAGTCTGCATCTGATAGTGAAGAATCCGTAGAAGAGACAGATTTTTTCTTCGAAAGATGCCACGCCCTTACCGAAGAAACAACGTCGAGTGACAAATGCTGACGCAGAATTTGTTCCTAAATTTCGGCCGGAGGATAACTGCAGTAATATAATTAGCTGGTTACACAAAATTGATCAGCTCGGTGAAGTGTATGGATGGGACGCGACTGATAGACAATTTGTAATGCAACTACGCCTACGTGGTTCTGCCAGACACTGGTACGATGACCTGGATGATTATAACCTCAACTGGGAAGACTGGAAGCGTGCCCTAGAAACCGCATTCCCTCGCTCCATAGACTACGTAGACAAACTCGAGGTTATGTTAGCAAGAACGAAGAGGGATACTGAAACAATGACGAAGTACTACCACGATAAGGTATCGCTCCTCAAAAAATGTCACATCCAAGGAGAAGAAGCAATCTCGTGTATCATCAGAGGTCTTCCTGTGGAACTACGTGCCAATGCTAAAGCATACCAATGCCAGACGCCTGAACTGCTATATTATGGATATTTATCATCACTAGAAAATTATGAAAAAGTAGAAGCTGCCGTAACGTCGCAAAAACCAACATGGAAACGCGGAATAACCGACGGAAGCTCATCAACGACGCCACAGCAATCAGGAGTTAAGCGGTGCTACATTTGCCGTCGGGTCGGACACGAAGCACGGGACTGCCGAACTCAACAACGCTGCGACACATGTCAGCGCACTGGTCACACATCCGCCACCTGCTGGTTTGCAGCCACTTCTGGGTCTTCGCGACAGCAAGCTCCTCAGGTTAGTCAGATCATGTATACTTCTACTACTTAAAACCTGAGCATATACAAACGCCTCGCGTACAGCGGCACAGAAAAAAAATATTATAACTCTAATCAAAGCAAATATTTTAAAGTTGGTAATTTCACCCTCAGCCGTTATAATGATGGGGTTTAGAGGTGCTCACACACGATCGTTTGGTAGATCACATATAGATTTGTTTTTGGACAATGTGTGCTTAAGTGGTTACGTCGAAATAACGGATTAAGATCTTTCCGACATAAATCTAATCATTAGGCAGCCAATGATTAATCAACCGGGTATAAGTCTAGTAAGTACTTTAAAGTCTGCAAAATTCGTCGAAACGAATGTAATAGATGATTACCTGAAGTATATTGATGTAGAAAAACTTGATTATAAGCACGGTGTTTATCTCAAATGCGACGTCACTATACCAGCCAAAAGTTTCGGTGAAATTAACGTATTTGTGGACATAAATTCGAAAGATGACTTGCATTTTCCGATTTCTATCAAAGTTAAGAGATATAATATAATTAATAACTATGTCATTTAAAGATGATATTTTGTATAGAAAAACATTTCACGGTGAGCGTTCCGTTATTCCAAAATTAGGTAAGTACGGTCTTGTGCAGAAGTATCACGATCAAATGCAGACCCGGGGTTCGAGAGATGAAAAAACTGTAAAAGATTCATTTTGGTTTGCCGGTATGACTGACGAACTAAAAAAAGGCATTACATACATATGCTTCAGTTGTAGTAGACTCTTTCGCAGTTTGTTTTTGCTAAGGCCGTCAAAAACTGTAGTTCTGTAGTAAAACACATGAAAGAAATAAACTCAATATTTGGGTACCCCACTAGGATAATAAGATAGAGGCAAAGCATTCACCAGTCATTATTTTAAACAATTTGCAGCAAAATCACAATATAAACGTCTTTCAGACAGTCAGACTACTTGTCTTTTTGGTCTCTGGCAACACTAGTAGGTAGTGAGACGTAAAACTGTGCTACTCCCAATATTTATTTTAATTCATTTGATTTAATATATTTTATTGGGTATTATCTGTGTGTTAACCCTTTTACTGGCGGTGGCAATATTTATGCCACCAACTTTTTTTAGATTATTAAAAAATAAAACATTGACACATTTGACAATTGTCTGTGTCAATGTTTTATTTTTTTAATAATCATCTGTGATGCGTTCATTATCACACAGAATTGGTACTTTTTAAGTAGTAGTATTGCCGTACAAGAAAAAATAAAAAAGTTGGTGGCATAAATATTGCCACCACCAGTAAAAGGGTTAAGCGCTTATTAGCGAGTTATAATCATAATTAACTGTATAATATCATAATTAAAATGAAGGCCACATTGCCAAAAGTAAATCGATGACATACATATTTTATGAGTTTTAACTGTAGAGGGATTCTATCTACACCGAATTAAATAAAAAAACATGTATCATACTTTAAAAATATTTAACATTACGTAATAGAAAGAAACAGTAAATTCAGACCGAGTATAGCGCTGTAACCAAAAAGGGAAAATAGTCACTTGTGCGCGGTCAAGCGGTTAAAAACACCATCATTTAATTAAAGCCAACAAATTTCATTCATCCGAAATATAGTAATTAAACCTATTTAATCTCACTGCCAAACCAAACCAACAAAGTTAACAAATAAACTTTCCACTATACCAAAACTCCGAAAATGAAATTTATTTTTAAACAGATTCCAACAGCAATCGACGGCATTGAAAAACAAATTAAACTTCAAAATATGAAATGAAAGAGCGGATTTAATTACGGATTTAAGGTCAACGCTCATTAGAGCCACCCGGCACCCACTCCGCACGGCGTCCACGAGTGGACGTCGCGCGGTCAATCAGCGGACCGCGCGCCGTCAACGAGTGAACGCCGCGCGGTCAATCAGCGGACCGCGCGCCGTCAACGAGTGAACGCCGCGCGGTCAACGAGTGGACGTCGCTTTAACCAGAGAAAAAAAGAGGGCGAATATTGGACCGTTCGTAGGCATTTGTTAACCGACGAAGAAAAATTTTTTTCGCACTATCATATGTCGCAATGTGTGTTTTATAACATCCTGTCTCATACTGAAGACTCGATAACAAAGAAAAACACAAAGTTCAGAGAAGCGATCACACCCGAAGAGAGTGTGATTTTAAAGTAAGTAACGTTTATACATTTACTACCTCGCGACAATTAATAAGTATACCTACTGTGGATATGTATTATGTCTCTTTCTTGTGTATCTTTGTATCTTTTCCCGCAATAATTGTCGATGAGCCTTCTATTTTTATCCGACTACGGCGAAGCAAAAGAGGGTTATGTTTTTGACCTCGCCCAAATTAAATTAAGTGACTTTTGTCTCTTTTTCGCTATAATAATATACGCAACTTTCTAGAGTGAGTAATTACGGTGTTTTAAGTTTTGTAGCTGTTCACTCTCCGGTGACTTCCCTTGTTCTTTGTTTAACTTCTTACCTCAATACATTTCCTAGTAAAAAATATGGCAACAGTAATGTAATGGTTTATTTAGACGTTAGGACGTGAATCATTCGCGGCCCGCGAATGATTCACGTCCTAACGTCTAAGCGGACCGCGCGTTGGCGACGAGCCGTCAGCGCGCGGCAAGCATACGAGCAGCGAGTTGCCACCGAGCCGTCCACGCGCGGACGGCGGGTGGACCACCCGCCGCCCGCGCGTGGACGGCTTACGACAGAGGCGATCCGGTGACGCTACGGAGTTGATGTAGTGAGCGCATACCCATACAAATCCATATAAAGAATACTAGCCGCACGAGGCGAGGCGGTGCGGAGTGGGTGCCGGGTGGCTCTAATGAGCGTTGACCTTTAAGCTCGCCTCCAACTAATAAAAGTTGGATTAGTTCCATCCGGACTTGGGACGGCACTGTTTAACTCTGGACCCCATTTATTCCGTTTTTGTAATCCGACATGAAATTAGATATTAGTTAGTTCTTTGATTAAAATATTTGAGTAGACGGCTAGTTTGGATTTTTGTGGTTTGACTAAATTATGTATGTTTGATAAATTCAGCTTATCTGTGTTTAGTAGTCTTCTTAAAATACCTTTGACGTTACAGAGAGTCAGTACTCTTTAATATACTCACACTGGTCTTACATGGATTACTGCTACCGCTGTGGTTTACGCATATAAGAATGCAGTCGCTCTGTGGCAAAAGTATTCTGTCAAATATAAACTAGTAAGCGCTAGGAAGGTAAAAGATGTCTCGGTCACAAATTTTGTTGGCGATTTTAATTTTATATTTTATTTAATGTTTAAAAATTTTAAAAGATAACGTATGGGCGTAGCTCTGTTCATCCTCTAGAAAAATAAAATTAATGCTAACTTATTAATCGTAGTTGGCACTATATTAATATAGTCCCAGTTAGGTAGCAGGCAATAAAAACAGTAAAATTAAATTTGCATGCCTCACTATAAAATAAAACCATCCATATAATATGTTATGACCTGTGGCGTACATAGCCGGATATGTAGGCTTTATACGTAGCAGAACATTGTTATCCCTAAGATAATCCGCAGTGCACAGCTGTTGCCAATACTACATTGATATTAATAATAAATGCTGAATTCACATGCTACTGAGATGATGGAATATTCAGAGTGATAAATTATGTTTTTTGCAGTACATGTAGCCAAGGGTTAAAGCATAATAAAGTATTTGAAAAAAATATGGTAACAGGAGATGGTAACAATCATGCATGTTGCGTTAGAGACGAAAGGAATGAAAGTGAATGTAAGTAAAACGAAAGTTATGGTTTTTGAAAATGAGGAATGCGTTATGGCTTGTAATGTTATGATCGATGGACAACGAGTGAAGCAAGTGATTGAGTTTGTATATTTAGGTACGCTGTTTACAAGAGATGGTAAGAATGTAGCAGATATTGAAAGGAGAGTTAATGCAGGCAATAAAGTGAATATACGTTATGAACAGCCAAAACGTGTCCAAAAAGGCACGTTTGGCTGTGCATAGAGGGGTGTTAGTACCTTTTTTTTTTAATATCTTTTGCGAGTGCCTCTGCACGTGGCGGGCCGGGCAGAGAGGGTATGTCGTTCTCTAACCAAATTGGAGACGTACTAAAAACAGGACAGGAATCTAGTGGTAGTGAATGAAGCAAGAGAGGCATGTCAGGATCGTTGCAAATGGCGTTCCGTAGTCTCTGCCTACCCCTCCGGAAAACAGGCGTGAGTCTATGTATGTATCTTTGGTCGCGGCTCCGTCCGTGTGGGTAATGGACGCTTCAAACATTGATAATTTATTAGTGTCCTGCCTGCTTGACACTGTGTCGAGTGTTGTGAGTTCGATTTCCACACGAGATGACACTTTGTTTGATGCATTAATTGTTGTTTTGAGTCTGGATGTCCATTGTATCCGTTGGTTGCATGTTTTTAAAGTCCCTCGCGAAACAGGATTTATGCCTGGTGTGTTAGTTGTCTTTCAAAAAAACATAAATACATCACACCATAACATCGCTCCGTTGTGACGACGTGAACGAGGATTTTAACAACAAACACACTTCGCGAATATAATGTCGCATATATGGATGTTGAATGTTTTAACTTATTCCGCCTGATTATAAAACACGCACTAAAAATATGATTACTAGTTTCATCATTCATCATCAGCCTTTAACAGTCCACTGCTGGACTAGGCCTCTCTTTTGAAAGGAGGACTTGGCCTACTATACCACGCTGGCCAAACGGGTTGGTATAGGGTTTGTATCAAATTTTCCTTCTCTTACAGTGCCGTTCTCTGCATAATATGGTCCCTCTGTCGGCTCTTACGACACCCATGGGATGATATGGGGTGGTGACATTCCGTATTCTTAATCCGTCACCACACGGACATTACGGACGGACATAGTTTAGTCATTGTCTATTTAGAAGATACCACCGGACTGCTACGCAAAGGCTATCGGGTTTATTTCGACAGCGCCCAACACTGATATACCTATCGAATTAAATTATTAGCTTTCCAAAAGAGAAAGTGATTTTTCATAACTAAGACTTCTGTATGTCTATCTATATAGTATGTAGTATTCCCTATAAACATGGGTGGGCCCCATTTATTTATATTTATTAGGACTGCCAAAGACTTCATAACAGCCTGAATACACAGCTCAACGTGCTCCTCGAGGCCTGGGCAAGCGATAATTACACATACTGAGACGTTTAGCTCTCAGGTAAATTGTCGGGGTTCTAATAGAAACACTGCTCAGAAGGAACAGGTTTTTAGGGTTCCGTACCTAAAAGGTAAAAAACTACCCTATTACTAACCTTACCTTATAAGGTAATAATTTCTAGCGAAGCGCTCTTCGGACTAGGCTAGCACCACCTACTGCATTAAGCGCCTATAGATATTATAACGCAATGCGGAGTTTTACGTTACAACACATAACTTTAAAAAGTCACTACCTGCTGCTGTGGGTTGGATACCGATTCCCTCTGAGTGTCATTTTGTTGGTATCTTCACTTGGATGGCCAAGTGCTGCCCTCTTATTTATGGAAGCTGTATTCGAATAAATATAAATTCACACTTTAGCGACTTAAGCAGATAAGAATATTCATGTTACGAGCCCCAAGCGCGTAATTATATGAAAAGAAAGGTCTTTTATGTAGGTCGGTCCATAACTACGGCTAGTGCAATCCCTTGTGAAATGTCGGGACAAGTAGTTTTTACTATATTGTTATCTTATCAAACCATAACAAGAGATTTTGACTCTCTTAGTTTAAACTTGAGACAAGTTTTAAAACATAAGTATACATAATATTTGGTTTTACTATACCTTTTTTGGTTTAGATCTGAGGCCCAAATCTCCTAAATAAATACAGTTTCGATATAATGCCAGCGTCATACTTAAGTCACAAAAAGCGTATGAGGAGTCATTAATGTATTGTCTCTCCTCGTAAAGGTTTGAAGATCGTGTTGGTGCGGAGATAACTCTGGTGACTATTTCTGTAACGTTTCTTTTGTTTGGAGAGTATATGCCTTATTCACCTCTGTTGAACAACCCATAAACTTATCTTTCTTTACCTACCTTGAGATTTACTAGCACCAAAGTTCAATTGACCTGGATGTCTCAATTTTCTTTTTATATGGAATTCAAGGAGTGCGATATGTTACCCTCTTTACCCACAAATTCTCGATTATAAGATGAACGCCTTAGGAACTGTAATCACTTCAGGCGATAATGAATTTGATAACCTGCTTCCCGCGTTTTCGGAACAAACAACTGGTAAACAAAACATCAGTTTATTTAAAACAAAGCTTATTTCACCGACAATTTATATTATACCAGTATTTTTAAATGTCCATTTATTATTAAAAGATGTTGTTTCGATGTTGCGTTATCGCGATATATTCGCTATTGCGCGCACCCGGTGTTCGCGAATTCGAAAAATCTGGATAAACCACGTCCTAGTTAAACTTTTATGTGTGCAACGGGTGTTTTGCTACGCTCAAATGTTCGAATTTAGTTTTGCTTTTGTGACGATTGTCAAATCGACAATGGACAAAAGTGCTGTTTTTATTTGGCTTTCCTTTTTATTAATACGGCTGTTAAAATAACGGTTATTTCGTTACTCTCGGTAAATAATTGGATGACAGTGATTTTATTAGTAAAAAAACTAGTATAGTGTGCATGGTTCGGCGTTACACCGAAACCGAAGGTTCCTAGGAGATTTGGGAAAAAAAATGGACTGTATCTAAAGGATGGCGAGTTCTGCTCGCCTAGGATTGGAAGGGAAGAGGATTGTGTGGTGTAGAAAGGAACCTCTTACCTTGCACGGCAATCTTCTTCTTCTCAGAAGGGGAGTCTCCTGGTGTTTTCGAGATGAAGCTGCTTGATTCACTCCACTACACAAATCACTTTCACTCGCGAGCGGTTTTGTATAAGTGGTAATATTTATATATGGCGGATGCGGTGCGGTGCGGTATAGTATGGCGGACACGTTCTCAGCGACTCGAATGTTCTGCGTCGCCGTTGAGCAAGGCGGCCAATAGCGAAGTGTTTCGGGAAGGGATTTATGAAAGGGATCGCTCGGATTGGCTGAGCAGCGACGAACCATTGACGTTGACGTGATTAGTTCTCGATGGAAAAGTAGATGGCGCTACCAGTGCAGTTGACAAAATTGTGGCACTGTTTCGCTGCAATGTGCAATTGTTGGAAAATAATGAACCATTCGAACTTTTGCAATAATCTTAATTGCAATGGTTAGGTTAGCAAGGGAGGATGAAAACACTTCCAATGTTCGCTGATTTGTACACGTAAAAATATTTGGGAATAAGTGGGTCTCAACTACTTAAGTAATTATTAAAAAGAAAGTATAAGTTTGCTGTTGTACTAGCCGTGGTCTAGTGTAATACCAGATCTGACGATGTAGTTTCTGAATGGAAGAATTTATATAATAAAAAACCTAATTACATTTTTCAGAAGTGGATCGAAATCCTGAGCTCACAATTAACGATAAACAGAATGTTAACCTAATTATTAAAGAGTTTAAATTGCATAATTAGTTTAATTCGTATTAATTGTTGCATTTCTTTGTAGCTAACGTCTTTTTGTAGGAACTTGTTTTTAACTTTCCGACAAAAAGACCAGCTTTTCAGCGTTTTTAAACAGGTGGTACCCGTTAAATGCTATGGCAACTTGGTACAGGAAAACGTAAAATTCTGTTTTCCCTTTTACCCACTTTTGTTTCTTTACGTTCACATAAATGCGATTTTTTACTTTCCTAAACTTTGTTTTATTTGTTATGATACATTTTGATTGCTGTTTTGGTGCAGAAGCATAAGTTTGCTCTGCAGTGGTTTCGATGTCTAGGCCGGGTAATTTGTTACCGGATGATATTATTTGGTCCGTTGTATGACAGAACAATCGGATTTTCTACTAATCTGAATATGTAATTGTATCTAAGAATGATAACTCCAAAATATCTCCGTACCTACTGATAATTCTGTTAAACAGATTAATAGACAGAGACATAAACAGATATTATTCAGGGTGAATATTTGAGACGGGTCACCAAGGACAGCTACTTGAAACTATTCGTGGAAAATCTGTCCCTAGAAATATACGTATATTATTAAATTGCAAGACATATTAATGCTGTTACAAATAACATCAGATTACTTAAAAATACATAATACAATATATTAATCACATTGAATCACAGAACAAACAATATAAATATTAGTTTTGAGCGCTCATTATCCATTAAACCAACAAACTATTAATTTTTTTACCAAATCGCCCCAAATTACTAAAAGAAAATCTCCAAAGAGTCCTCTACCTATCCCCAAAAGATACGTAGGTGATATTATGTTTCCACCTTCGCTTTAGCTCTCGGCAAACACATTAGAATTAACGTTATCTCCACAGAGCTGCGCAAATTAAGCTGAAAGGTTTATAAATGTAAAAACTGTGCGACTTCAGTCGCTAGTTTGCAGTCGCATTACTTCCTCTAATGCAACTTGCTTTGCTTTTCTTTTGTGTTATCTAAATTTTAAGGTTGATACACACTGGTACGGATGGATGCGTGTGGCTCAGTATCATTCCATGTGGGCAACTATGGGGGAGGCCAATCACAATCCCAACGTGGCCAAACCTCTCTCTTAGACACTTTAGTATAATCCCCCGTCCAGTAATTACGTAAGTTATCCAAACTTTGTAAGACCTAAGTTAGTCTGCCCGAACGTCGGTTTGAATGACTTGAGAAACATCCCATTGTAAGTTTGAGTTAAGAAGTGCTCTAAAGGCTTTGATAAGTGTCATGCTTGTACCTGCTCCTTAGTTCTCAAGTAGTCTCTCACGATGTCTTTATTTAAACAGTGTGTACTTGTTCTTTGTTTAACAATTTCAGCACTAAAATCCTTTATCGCTTAGCATCAGATACAAAATCCACCTGCACTATATGTGTATATTTATGTGAGCCACATCAGATAATAATCAATTCTCATAATTATATTTGTTTGAAATCCATATTTCGACTTCATCTCACAAATGGTAGTCTCGTAATTTAGCTGATACTTGAATGATAGCGCGACAAGATAGTGAATTGAGCAATGTATCAGACGTTGATATATATGTGTCAAATTAGACTACAATGACATTAAGTGCAGCAGAATACCAATGGTAAATCCATTCAAAATCTATTCGCATTTCGTTCAAAATACCGTGTCGTCAAAATACGAGAATTTATATCTATAATGTTGCACATTAAACTAAGGGCACGCGGCGTACTGTCTGTGAGAGGGTGATTAATTAAAGGTATAACACCTGCCGCAGAATCGTGACTTGCGCTGAGGGTTAATAATATTATATTTTCTTATACCTTTTTCATAGACTCAGGGCTCCATGTAGTGTTGTTATCGCTAACATCTGTACATAAATTCATCAACAAAAACTAGGTCACATTCTAAAGCAGAAACAATCCAATTAGCCCAAGACGTGATCGGCTTATCTCCTCACAATATGTGGGTGCGGGAGAATTGGAGTGAGGGGAGCGAAGTGAGCTGAAGGGTGGAATCAAGACATTTGTTGCGCCGCGGCGTGAAGCAGATAACGCGTAACACCTACATTTACATACAGAAGTTGCGTTCAAACGCTCCATGTGGCCATGAAAACAGCGTGTATGTTTTGGACAAAATCCCAAAATCCTTGCTTCATTATGAAAATGCTACTTAGGCAAAACGTCGCAGTATGCATAATGCCATATTTTGGGAGGTAAGTGAGGAAATCATAGATATTCATACTAATCCTTTAAAACAGAATATCTATTAACCAGACTGTCTCATCATCATCATTGTCCTAGTATCTAGCATTCCAGTTGCTTAGAAGACATCCAATTATCACATAGTATCTGCTTTCTAACTTTCCCGAGAGGCTTGTGAAGACTGCAACCTAACTCAGGCCTAACCCTTCTTATAATGAGAAGAATATCCCGCAGTGGGCCAGATAATAGACAAAACAGATAGGTAGTAATGATGATTATACTGTATGAAAAATTTAATTCCTAATAAACAACATATTTCCTGGCCCAACTCCTCTCGAAATACCCACTAAGCTACGAGTTCAGTGCACCGGCGTTGAGCTCACGCTCGCGGATATTTGCGAACAAACAGACACACACGCTCTGTTCCTATAATACATGTGATTCCGAGCTACTGTGAACAGATCACTGTGCTATTAAAATTTTAGTTTTCTAAAATTTAGCTCTATGTGAAAATACATCCAATTCATTGCCAATCGCTGCACGGATAGGAAAAGGAATAGGTGGAAAGTAGGAGCGGGATGAGAAAAAAATAAAAGGGGAATCCTCGAACGCACTGACCCTGTCATGCTGAAATCAGCAAGTCTTAATTTTTTTAGACCTTTGCGTGGCAATCTGTTGCGGATGGATGCGAGCGGCTCAAGATCGGTCCATTTGGAGAGTGTTCGAGGAGACATATGTCCAGCAGTGGACGTCTTTCGACTGATACTATGATGATAGCAGTCTGTTGGTATCTTCATTATGCTACCGAAACTTTCTCTATAACTATACCGTTCTATTTTAACATTATCATTATAAATTGCGTATCTCCTGCCCCAACTAGTCTCGATATACCCACTAAGCTACAAGTTCAGTGCGCCGGCGTTGAGCTCACGCTCGCGGATATTTGCGAACAAACAGACACACACGCTCTGTTCCTATAATACATGTGATACCGAGCTACTGTGAACAGATCACTGTGCTATTAACGTTTGATGGTGTTGCAGCTTAATTATGAGATGAGGTTAACAAATTGGACTTTCGGAAAATGTTATACACTAAGGTTTGTGGTTTATGCTGTCATGTTACTACTGCCAGTGCATGTGCTGTTGCTGTTACTATTCGGGACGACATTTTGTGTAATCGAGAAATTACTGTTGCGAGTACAATACAAAAATACACAGAGGTATCACTTGTCGTGATGAAAAATCATCGTCTCGTTCTAGGCTTACGTATTTAAATGGAAATGTTCACGCATAACAACCGTTAACTATCGCCTACGACTTTATCTTTGCAACGATGGCACATTGTCAGATTAAAGGGGACGGCTAGCTCAAATATCATAAAACGATGAAAAAACGTCATGACTTGTCGTGAAAACAAATCGTCGCTCTATAGTAGCCAAACATTATTTCTTCAGAAGTGTTATTCATACAAAAGATAAGGCGACTGTCGTAAACCAGTATAGAATCTCGGTCTTCTCCCTAATTGTTACCAAATTAGTAAATTCCAGCCACAAAGATAACCAGTCAGACCGTTGATTCGTCAATCGCTGGCAGCAATAAAAAATACAATGCTAATTTCAGATCACTCAATAAACATGGGTGCATATGGTTCCCACCAAGAACTTAGGGTCCCAAGCCAACCTCACCTGCAAGTGGTGTACCTGCCGATCAACGGTCGAGGCTCTGGCAATCAAAATATCCCGAAAAGCGGCAATAGGCTCGCCACCTATTACGTGGAATCAAAACACTGGCGAAAAGTGGGCGTTTAATATGCCTCTGCCTACCCCTTCGTGGAAACAGGCGTGAGTCTATGTATGTATGTACTCAATAAACTCATGTAATATATCTCATATGTACTGCTTTCAATCATCGGAAGAAGGCTGGTCGAGTTTATGTCGCCACCCTATACCATCGACGATCCGGCTCGAATGGACCGAGTTTTATTGCCTCTTAACTTAATTATGTTGTACTCTTGGTGTGGCGTGGCAATTTTTATTGGTTTAAAAGGTTTCGTGGATTGGTTACAGTTGTTTTTTTTTGTCTATGTTACTAGATTATGAATTTCAGGCAAGTTGTTTTGTTTTTGTAACAGTGGTTTTGTCTGGAATGTCCTAGATATTAAGATTTTGACTTTGTAGTGATTATGCATTTTGATTGTGCTGTAAATTCAATGTTATATCGCCGCCCTATAACGTCGACGATCCGGCTCAAATGGACCAAGTTTTACTGCCTCTTTACTTAATTATGTTGTACTCTTGGTGAAGCAACTTTTATTGGTTTCAAAGGTTTGGTGAATTGGTTACAAATGGATTTTTTGCCTTGTGTATTTGTGAATCTTAGTCAAGTGTTAGTAGTATCAGATTAATTAACTAGAATTATTGTCTAGGAATCGACTTAGACTAAGTAGAGACTTTGATTTGATGCTGTAAAATGGATTATTAGTTACCTTTACACTATAAATAATCTTCAAAAATCGCAACTTGGACAACATGAAATCAAAGTGTGAAACGAACATTCAGACACAAATATTTTTGTGGTAGAGCACACAGTATTGTTATGCTCTAAGCTGGCTTTAAGGCCATAAAAGTTTAACTCAAAGTTATTATTTCCAGCTAGAACAGGAAATAAATATTGAGTGAGTCTGTGGAAACAAACCGCTCACATATTATCTATTTTTAATAACCATTGTAGTAATTACAGTGTAAATATATAAAAACAAAGTTTGTGCAAATAAACATTAAGCATTTGTCTATGACACATTTAGGCAACCCACACATAGAAAATTACACACACAAAAATAAGTGGCCAAAACGGGAGTACAATGGAGACATAAAAGTAAATTGGTTCCACCGTAAAAACACGGAACAAATTATGCAGAAAAATAAAACTAATACCATCTGAATCACCTTTCAAAATATTTATAGGGAGTTTGTGGTTTATTGGGGCATCTGAGCGCACTACGAGCGAACATTTCGGCCGTCACCGTGATCGTCAAACAATTTTATGTTGAACGGCTGTAAACTTGAAGTCTTAAATGGAATGGACAGTTTATCAAGTGGCAACAGAATGCTGATGGGGAAGTGCGGCTTTACTGGCGGTTTTCATTTCACAATTCGATTAATTGCTCGATCAAAAAGGCTAAGCAATTAATTTTATATTGTCTTTTGGGATATTTACTACTTACCTTGGTTTCCACTAGCAATTGTTTGGACATTTTTGTCGACTCGACATTTAACTCTGTGTTTATCTGTCTCAAATTGTATACTTAGGTTAAGATCTAGCATGCATGAAAATATATTTATGTTAAACCGTGCAATTGTTAATAATCGATAAGAAATAAAATAAAGCTCTGCACCGAATGTTGTGGATTCAATCCCCAGACAATATTATATTTACATACCCAAATTCTTGTCTCGTATCTACATATGTTGTGTGTTTTATAAGTCTCTTGCTTGAATCTTCGTAAAGTATCCATTCAATAAAGGTCACATTCCTAGTTCAGGCGTCGTCTTTTCAGACTGATGTCCTTCTTTTTTGCAGTTGGTTAAAATAGAGGAAAAGTTCGGTCCTACGCCATCGCGTATACCTAGCAGTTTGAGTCGCATCGTATCGCACGATCGTTTGTCGTCGCTAATATACAACATATTGTATTCACGTAAGGTGGTAGTAGTATTCATGTAATATTATCTATGGTAGTAGTAGTAGAAGTAATTAGTTCTATCTTTGAACTACACAACAAACAAATAAAACCTTCTGCACGAGGACTAATAACGTTGCTCGTCGCTGTGCGGGTCGGTCCGACGCATACAATTCACGTAACGAGTCCCATGGGAATGCCCAGGTTAGTATTTTGTGTTGGAACAGTTTTTAGGCTGCGGATATCCTAGAGATGGGCGAGCTAGTCGTGCATGGAAAATATCCGCTTCAAGTAGCTATGGCTTATGCTGAGCAGAGCTAGGGGTATCCAAAGAAAATATCTTCTGCTTACAAGGGTTATATTGAAAATTTACAGAAAAAAAAATTCATAATTAGCTCAATGTTTCCTATTATTTCGTATTGCTTTATATCGCTTCTCGTTTCTTTCCGTTGAAACACCAAAAGACCTGACCTCGTTCTGCCAACTATTCATACTAATTTCATAATTGCGGAAGTGTGTTTGTTTGGTCTTGTCCTTACACGCATTATGATAAAATTCACCAGTAATAGAAGATACCTGCAGCTACGCTCGCAAATTATTTGTTGTTTCCCAATCCCATGGGAATTTTGGTAATCCTTCTTAGTGCATCAGCCTTCCCAGTTAGTCAGTAATGCCATAATTTTATATATATGTACAGACAGATGTAGGTTTCAGATCAGAATAACACATGAGCTATATTTTGTCTCCGACATCCACTCGGCCGGAGCCATTGGCTTATCAAGAATTGTTCAAAACGAATGTAATCTATGAATTGTTCCTTTGAAGAGGTAAACAGTTAGCTTAACTTTTATCTCCACGGCAATCAAAGTAACAAAGTACTCAATCTTACGAATGTACGTATGTAAAAATACAGCACTCTCATATTTTTATTTATGAGCTGTTATGTCTGAATACATTGTGCAAAATAAATCCTTGCGACTGTTGGTAATACATACAATACTCACTATAGTTGCTTGTAAGAAGCTTTTCGCAGAAGAAAGGTTCACCAAAATAGGTGATATTTTAGAGCAAGTCAAACCATAACGTTCATTGTGCTTGGTAAAAGATATCGTTTTTCTAACATAGGGGTAAAAAATGATGAAATTCTAAGATCTTGACCTTAGCTTAATTTTCAAGTTCCACACTTGAGTCGAAGTGTTAACTGATTCTATGAGTGTGAATGTATTTTATAGGTAACTTCACCTAACTAGGTGCAACAATTTAATCAGCCACGTCAAAACTATTCTTAATAAATACGTATATTATATTACATCACGCACAGAACGAAATGTCGTGCTTATCACATACTCATAAATACATACATACATATACTCACGCCTTTTTCCCGTTGGGGTAGGCAGAGACAACGGAACGCTACTTGCTTCTATCCTTACAGACCTCTCGCGCTTCCTCTACACTCATTACTCTTTTCATACATGCTCGCCGGTTTCGGGTACTTCGGACCTTGCCGTAGTCTTGAATCTTGAACCGTACGTCTAGCTTAGCAATTTAGTAACCACTAGACCACCATACTAGACATACAGGACTAGTATCGATTTCGTGTCGCTCTAGGGAACACAGTCGCAGAAAAAGAAAACTTAAATGCTTTGGAAAAATAGAAGAAGAGGTCCCTGTTACGATGAACGGTAATTTTGGCGGTAGGGAAAGAGAAATTCAGGTATCCACAAAATGTAATGTGTTGGTAGATCTCCCCTTGAAACAGGCATCGCGGGTAACAAAATAAAATACTTTACCTACTGTATGAACATTCCAAGTAAACACGGCACCTATCTCGTGTCAGCGTAATGACTCATTAAATTAACGAGCGTAATGATAACCTTATTAATATAACGCGCTGTCGTGACGTCAAAATATGGTAGACATCTTTGAATACAAGTGAGGGAGATTTGGAGTGAGCGGATGTCAAACTTGTTTAGAATAGTTACCACACGCTGTTTGTTCATTATTATCGCTTGCCCCGTGCCCGGACAGCACGTTAAGTCATCAGCCTCGGCTGTCATGAAGATCTATGACAGTCGTTATGTGGAGTCAGTATCGCTGAATAAACTGACGAACCATGGAATGTTTCTACCCCGTTCGGCTGTCCCAAATCAAAACACTGTAAGGGACATTTTTGTCGAAATCAAGATTTTTACACCATGCTTTTAACACAGTAAATGCCCACAATATGCAAAAACCGTTTTTTCAATAAAGGGCTCCATTCCCAATATAGCGATACCATAAAACCTAGTAAGTGCACAGACTAAACCGCAATCCCCAAATCAAAAACCTAGTAAGAGCTAATAACCAGTTCAAAACACAGCAAGGCTACTTACTTTGTTTTGAATTGGGAATTTCCACTTGCTAGGTTTTTGTTTTGAGAATTAATATGTCTAAAAGACCATAAAATCTAAAAATTACACAGTATAGCACAGACCCGTCGCAGTTTCTATCTCCAGGAATTAGGGTTTAAATTAGTGAGAAAACATCAAATGGAAACTTTTAAACACTCGCGTTGCATGTTTAAGAATATATATAGACGGGAATTAACGCGACGGGAAGATGTAATGGTAAGCTTTGACGTTAAGTCGCTTTTTACTAATGTTCCAATAAGGGAATGTCTGGACAGACTGAGTGACAACGATATGCCTCACAACTATATTGATCTACTAAAACACTGCTTAGATGGCAACTACTTCCTCTTCCAAGGCCAATATTACCTCCAGATCGATGGTGTCGCAATGGGGAGTCCAGTAGCCCCAGTACTGGCTAATATCTGGATGGAATACTTTGAAGAAAAGGCGCTTAGCAGCGGGCCCAAGACCATCAGGCTTTGGAAAAGATACGTGTAAGCAGGAAGTAGATCAATATGTGCAACACCTTAACTCCATTCATCCGAAAATGAGGTTCACCTACGAAATGGAAACTGACAGATCGTTGTCATTCTTGGATGTCAAAGTGACTGTGAGACCAGATGGGTCCTTCGTCACTGTGTAAATCAGAAAACATAAAAATTTCAATCGGGAAGAGGGCTTCAAATTGTCATCGGCGTGGAATCCTGTGATTCGGCTAACAACACCCCACTTTAATGCGCAGTCGGCGAATGTTCAATATACAGATACGGTTAGTGTGTTTTGCGCCGGTACTTCGAATATCAACGACCCGGGGGTAGAAATAGAATCTTCTACCTCGCACTCGGAGACGTGACATCGCTTCACCAGTCAGCTTGCGACCACGGGACGTGCAACCGTCTCGAAACGTCAAGAAAAATAAGGTATGTAAATACCTAATTTGCATGTTCGCGTTAATTCCCGTCTATATATATTCTTAAAATATCAAATTTCGTATTTTGAGTTTATCTGTTTTTGTTATTAATTCCACGTTTTCTACTATAATTTGGAAGTTTTCACATTAAATTACTTCACCTTCTAAGAATTAGAATAATAAACATGGTTAATTCTCGTCAATGTGTTTTACTGCAATAGCTTTTAGATACGAACTTAGAATATATAATTACTCATTTTCTTTATCATAACTTTTATCATAACTAAAAGTTTTCAAAAAAAATCAAAACCTAATTATGTCTTACTTACTTACTGTGTTTTGGTTTAGTCTCCATGGGCAATGGTTAGTGTTGGATCCCATTCCAAACTTAGTAAGTGTTATACAACGTGCATCGAATTATATTTTTAAAGTTTTAGTATGCAAAAATGTAGACAGTAATCTTATCTACCATCTCCAAGAATCATATTCAGCTGTAGATTCATAGTTTGGTAAGGCATAATAAAATCAGCTTTTTTTGCCCTCCTGTAAAATTTGTTCGAAGTCCCTTACTGTGTTTTGATTTGGGACAGCCGCGTTGGGTTGCGGAGGTGAAACAGGCCGTCACTCTGTGGAACAGCTAATATTCAGTCAAATCGTGTTAGACTAGAAAGCGGACCGCGGCTTGTAACTGGGATAACTCTTGGAAGTTGATGATGAATTACTACCAGTGTTATGTTGGTGTGTTTCATAGTATAGGCAATATCTATGTTCCAACCGATTCGTGTGTGAGTTGTCCCAAATAATTTGTGTTAACCATTAGTAGACAGCAGTTTTGGCGGTATATTTTTATGTTTCGTGTACGAGTCACACTGGGTATAGAGTGAGTAAATGGCTCAACTACCTACTTTCTTACAAAAATAACGTAGCAGTATATGGTACCTTGATATTAGCTAATGGCAAAGCCTCGCTGCATACGGAAAGTTTGTATGGTGAAGAAAAGAAGAACTAAGAATATGGCAAAGTAGCTTCAAGTCCATTTCCTTATCTCTAGTGATATATCATTAGCATCAGTTTGAGAGCTGCGTTTAGCCGCTTACCACTACAGCTAGTTAAAAGTTACCTTTGATAGCGAACGAAAGAACGCTTCAAACAAATTCGTTCAATTCTTACTTATGTTAAAATTAACTTGGTTTTTACATAAAACTCTCGTCTCATTAGCAGTGACAATCTTCAAGCCATCACTCAACTCGCACATTACACAATCCCATTAACACTTTTAAGCCCCAACACTCAGTCGTATCAGATATACTGATAGTATATCTGTTACGACTGTTAGAACATAATTATTACACAGCACATTCTCAATTCGGGGCCTGGCAGAACGCCAGCTAAGCCTTAACAGAACGGGTTACGGTTACGTACATACATCTGGTAAAGTAGCGTAAATATGCCCCATTACAGACTTTTATGGACGCTGCGATTAGATTTGCGAATTTTCGTAATTTATTGCCACTAACGTTTTTAATATTTCATAGGCTAGGATTGAGGGTATGGGTATTTTTGGAATATACTGATAGTGGCCTAAGCTCCAGAATGTATCTATCATGAACAGTCCAAAGGTATGATTTACAGTTTAGAATAGGGGAAAATTGTATTCGCTTCGCAGAAACTGTACTTATAAAACGGTTTTATTTAGCTTGACCTGGAGGGCAGCAATAGCCGAGTGGATATACCTACCAACAGACTGCCATGCAGAGGGTATCGGGTTCGAAACCACGGCATGCACCAACGACTTTTCGGAGTTATGTGCGTATTGAATTGTTAATTATCGCTTGTCCCGTGCCTCGGAGAGCACGTTAAGCCGTCGGTCCCGGTTGTCATGAAGATCTTTGACAGGCGTTATACAGGGCGTCAGTACCTTCTAAATTAACTGACACTAGTCTTAACCATAGAATATAGCTATACCTTCGGGTTGCGGAGGTCAGACAGGCAGTCGCTCTGTGGAAAAGCTAATATTCAGCCAAATCCGGTTAGACTAGAAAGCGGACCCCAGATTGAAACTGGGATAACGCTAAGAGGATGATGATGATTTAGCTTGACCTGTTTTTTAAATGGTTTTATTGATCATCATCATCAGCCTTTTACAGTCCACTGCTGGACTAGGCCTCTCCTTTGAAAGGAAGAATAGGCCTACTATACTACGCTGGCCAAACGGGTTGGTATAGGGTTTGTATCAAGTTTTCCCTCTCTTACAGTGCTGTTCTCTGCATAATATGCTCCCTCTGTCGGCTCTTACGACACCCATGGGATGATATGGGGTGGTGACACTCCGTATTCTTAATCCATCACCAAACGGACAATTATTTATTAAATGGTTTTATTATTAAATGGTTTTATTTAGCTTGACCTGTTTATTTGTTTGGGTCAAATTTAGTAATTGGTCTTTTACCCCTTCCTGATGACAGATTGATCTGATATTTGGTACACACTCTTAATCTTGATGACAATACAACATAATATATTCATTATGATTGTAAATCCAAGATGGCCGCATATATAAAATGGCGGATCACATAATTATTATTATTACATCACAACAACCTCAATATGGGTATCAAACGAAAGGGCTTGATTGGTAGAATAGAGCTCACTATGAAAAATCCAAGATGGCTGCCGCCACAAAATAGCAGTTTACCTATTTTACACACATATCTCAATATGGGTATCGAATGAAAGGACTTGATTTGTAGAATAGGGCTCACTATGAACTAACAACAAAACTAAAAACTTGAAAATAAAATAAAATCATTTTTATGTTAAACGGTTTAATTAAAATAAAAAAAAATATTGATCAGACAAATATAAAATCGTTGGGGGTAGCGTATTCAGAGTAAATTTTTTTATAGAAATTTCACGCGCCAACGATTTTATATTTATCTGATCAATACCCTAGATTGATGAGAAGATTGGTGCAATAGCTGGTAGCTAGACTTACCGAATATTTTTTTAGCTTTAAGTACATAACCTAACTACATATTTTTTATTGTAATAAAGCCGTTTAACTTAAAAATGTTTTTATTTTAATTTTTATTATGAAAGATGAAACTCGAAAAAAAACAGACTTAACTAGACTTCAGTCGAAAAGATTTTTTGAATTTGAGTCCCCAACCGATGAATATTAATATTTTTGTCATTATTTTCAACTTGGTACTAGCAGTTTTTAGCAATTATTTGGTAACAGGAAATAATCGTAAATTGGTCTCCCGAAAGCTAGGAAAGTTTATTAAGTTATGAGCCAGTTCATTGTTCAACTTAGACTATTTGCTACCTCGCAAAATAAAGAATATTATTTTACGAAGACAGAATAAATTCTGTGTCGCAAGGTCAAGGCAATGCCGTGTGGTTGACGGCAGAGAATACAAGTGTCACCACCCCCTATCTTCCCGTGGGTGTCGTAAGAGGCGACTAAGGGATAACACGATGCAAATACCATCTTTGCGTAGAGACGGAAAACTCGACATCAAACCCTATACGACTGCCTCGTTGGTCTCGCGGCATAAATGTGCGCGTAGGATCGGGAGGTCCCGGGTTCGATTCCTGGGTCGGGCAGTGTTATTGGGTTTTTCTATCACGAAATTCTCAGTAGCAGCACGGAGTCTGGAAATGTGCCGGGTACGGCAATAGGCTCGCCCCTTATTACGTGGGACTAAAATATATCTGGTGAAAAGTGGGTGTAGAAATACACCTCTGCCTACCCCTTCGGGGATAAAAAGCGTGACGATATGTATGTTTGTGTATCAAAGTTATTATTTCCAGCTAGAACAGGAAATAAATATTGAGTGAGTCTGTGGAAACAAACTGCTCACATATTATCTATTTTTAATAACCATTGTAGTAATTGTAGTGTAAATATATAAAAACAAAGTTTGTGCAAATAAACATTAAGCATTTGTCAGTGACACATTTAGGCAACCCACACATAGAAAATTACACACACAAAAATAAGTGGCCAAAACAGGAGTACAATTGAGACATAAAAGTAAATTGGTTCCACCGTAAAAACACGGAACAAATTATGCAGAAAAATAAAACTAATACCATCTGAATCACCTTTCAAAATATTTATAGGGAGTTTGTGGTTTATTGGGGCATCTGAGCGCACTACGAGCGAACATTTCGGCCGTCACCGTGATCGTCAAACAATTTTATGTTGAACGGCTGTAAACTTGAAGTCTTAAATGGAATGGACAGTTTATCAAGTGGCAACAGAATGCTGATGGGGAAGTGCGGCTTTACTGGCGGTTTTCATTTCACAATTCGATTAATTGCTCGATCAAAAAGGCTAAGCAATTAATTTTATATTGTCTTTTGGGATATTTACTACTTACCTTGGTTTCCACTAGCAATTGTTTGGACATTTTTGTCGACTCGACATTTAACTCTGTGTTTATCTGTCTCAAATTGTATACTTAGGTTAAGATCTAGCATGCATGAAAATATATTTATGTTAAACCGTGCAATTGTTAATAATCGATAAGAAATAAAATAAAGCTCTGCACCGAATGTTGTGGGTTCAATCCCCAGACAATATTATATTTACATACCCAAATTCTTGTCTCGTATCTACATATGTTGTGTGTTTTATAAGTCTCTTGCTTGAATCTTCGTAAAGTATCCATTCAATAAAGGTCACATTCCTAGTTCAGGTGTCGTCTTTTCAGACTGATATCCTTCTTTTTTGCAGTTGGTTAAAATAGAGGAAAAGTTCGGTCCTACGCCATCGCGTATACCTAGCAGTTTGAGTCGCATCGTATCGCACGATCGTTTGTCGTCGCTAATATACAACATATTGTATTCACGTAAGGTGGTAGTAGTATTCATGTAATATTATCTATGGTAGTAGTAGTAGAAGTAATTAGTTCTATCTTTGAACTACACAACAAACAAATAAAACCTTCTGCACGAGGACTACTAACGTTGCTCGTCGCTGTGCGGGTCGGTCCGACGCATACAATTCACGTAACGAGTCCCATGGGAATGCCCAGGTTAGTATTTTGTGTTGGCACAGTTTTTAGGCTGCGGATATCCTAGAGATGGCCGAGCTAGTCGTGCATGGAAAATATCCGCTTCAAGTAGCTATGGCTTATGCTGAGCAGAGCTAGGGGTATCCAAAGAAAATATCTTCTGCTTACAAGGGTTATATAGAAAATTTACAGAAAAAAAAAACATAATTAGCTCAATGTTTCCTATTATTTCGTATTGCTTTATATCGCTTCTCGTTTCTTTCCGTTGAAACACCAAAAGACCTGACCTCGTTCTGCCAACTATTCATACTAATTTCATAATTGCGGAAGTGTGTTTGTTTGGTCTTGTCCTTACACGCATTATGATTAAATTCACCAGTAATAGAAGATACCTGCAGCTACGCTCGCAAATTATTTGTTGTTTCCCAATCCCATGGGAATTTTGGTAATCCTTCTTAGTGCATCAGCCTTCCCAGTCAGTCAGTAATGCCATAATTTTATATATATGTACAGACAGATGTAGGTTTCAGATCAGAATAACACATGAGCTACATTTTGTCTCCGACATCCACTCGGCCGGAGCCATTGGCTTATCAAGAATTGTTCAAAACGAATGTAATCTATGAATTGTTCCTTTGAAGAGGTAAACAGTTAGCTTAACTTTTATCTCCACGGCAATCAAAGTAACAAAGTACTCAATCTTACGAATGTACGTATGTAAAAATACAGCACTCTCATATTTTTATTTATGAGCTGTTATGTCTGAATACATTGTGCAAACTAAATCCTAGCGACTGTTGGTAATACATACAATACTCACTATAGTTGCTTGTAAGAAGCTTTTCGCAGAAGAAAGGTTCACCAAAATAGGTGATATTTTAGAGCAAGTCAAACCATAACGTTCATTGTGCTTGGTAAAAGATATCGTTTTTCTAACATAGGGGTAAAAAATGATGAAATTCTAAGATCTTGACCTTAGCTTAATTTTCAAGTTCCACACTTGAGTCGAAGTGTTAACTGATTCTATGAGTGTGAATGTATTTTATAGGTAACTTCACCTAACTAGGTGCAACAATTTAATCAGCCACGTCAAAACTATTCTTAATAAATACGTATATTATATTACATCACGCACAGAACGAAATGTCGTGCTTATCGTTCACATACTCATAAATACATACATACATATACTCACGCCTTTTTCCCGTTGGGGTAGGCAGAGACAACGGAACGCTACTTGCTTCTATCCTTACAGACCTCACGCGCTTCCTCTACACTCATTACTCTTTTCATACATGCTCGCCGGTTTCGGGTACTTCGGACCTTGCCGTAGTCTTGAATCTTGAACCGTACGTCTAGCTTAGCAATTTAGTAACCACTAGACCACCATACTAGACATACAGGACTAGTATCGATTTCGTGTCGCCCTAGGGAAAACAGTCGCAGAAAAAGAAAACTTAAATGCTTTGGAAAAATAGAAGAAGAGGTCCCTGTTACGATGAACGGTAATTTTGGCGGTAGGGAAAGAGAAATTCAGGTATCCACAAAATGTAATGTGTTGGTAGATCTCCCCTTGAAACAGGCATCGCGGGTAACAAAATAAAATACTTTACCTACTGTATGAACATTCCAAGTAAACACGGCACCTATCTCGTGTCAGCGTAATGACTCATTAAATTAACGAGCGTAATGATAACCTTATTAATATAACGCGCTGTCGTGACGTCAAAATATGGTAGACATCTTTGAATACAAGTGAGGGAGATTTGGAGTGAGCGGATGTCAAACTTGTTTAGAATAGTTACCACACGCTGTTTGTTCATTATTATCGCTTGCCCCGTGCCCGGACAGCACGTTAAGTCATCAGCCTCGGCTGTCATGAAGATCTATGACAGTCGTTATGTGGAGTCAGTATCGCTGAATAAACTGACGAACCATGGAATGTTTCTACCCCGTTCGGCTGTCCCAAATCAAAACACTGTAAGGGACATTTTTGTCGAAATCAAGATTTTTACACCATGCTTTTAACACAGTAAATGCCCACAATATGCAAAAACCGTTTTTTCAATAAAGGGCTCCATTCCCAATATAGCGATACCATAAAACCTAGTAAGTGCACAGACTAAACCGCAATCCCCAAATCAAAAACCTAGTAAGAGCTAATAACCAGTTCAAAACACAGCAAGGCTACTTACTTTGTTTTGAATTGGGAATTTCCACTTGCTAGGTTTTTGTTTTGAGAATTAATATGTCTAAAAGACCATAAAATCTAAAAATTACACAGTATAGCACAGACCCGTCGCAGTTTCTATCTCCAGGAATTAGGGTTTAAATTAGTGAGAAAACATCAAATGGAAACTTTTAAACACTCGCGTTGCATGTTTAAGAATATATATAGACGGGAATTAACGCGACGGGAAGATGTAATGGTAAGCTTTGACGTTAAGTCGCTTTTTACTAATGTTCCAATAAGGGAATGTCTGGACAGACTGAGTGACAACGATATGCCTCACAACTATATTGATCTACTAAAACACTGCTTAGATGGCAACTACTTCCTCTTCCAAGGCCAATATTACCTCCAGATCGATGGTGTCGCAATGTGGAGTCCAGTAGCCCCAGTACTGGCTAATATCTGGATGGAACACTTTGAAGAAAAGGCGCTTAGCAGCGGGCCCAAGACCATCAGGCTTTGGAAAAGATACGTGTAAGCAGGAAGTAGATCAATATGTGCAACACCTTAACTCCATTCATCCGAAAATGAGGTTCACCTACGAAATGGAAACTGACAGATCGTTGTCATTCTTGGATGTCAAAGTGACTGTGAGACCAGATGGGTCCTTAACACACTGTGTATACCGGAAGCCTACGCACACAGATAGATTTCGCACGCCATGTCGCACCACCACCCTCGACACCTGCAATCCGTTGTGACGTCACTAAAAAACAGAGCACATGGCCTCTGTTACCCTGAGCATTTGAAGCTAGAGCTAGACCATGTTCAGGAGGTACTTAGGAAGAACGGATACCAGGTACAACGACGAATGACGCGGGCTATCAAGCGCGATAAACATCCGGCGGTAAATAGACAACCGACATATATGCCCTACATTAGAGGTGTTACGGATAAAATAGGAGACAAGTTAAAAAACTACTCCATTCCGACCGTATTTACACCAGGGGCCAAAGTATACAACATGGTGGGCACACCAAAGGATGTTCTACCGCTACAAACCCCAGGTGTCTATAAAATCAACTGCAGCTGCGGAAGCTCTTACATAGGGCAAACGAAGCGGACTATCGCTGAACGTATAAAGGAGCACATCGCAGCTGTAAAGAACCGTCAAACGAACAAATCGGCGATTGCGGAACATTTACTTCAATCGGGCACCAATCACTGGATTGAATTTCATCGTCCCCAAGTCCTCTCCACGGAAAGCCACTTTTACCCAAGAGTTGTGCGTGAAGCGATTGAAATCAGAAAACATAAAAATTTCAATCGGGAAGAGGGCTTCAAATTGTCATCGGCGTGGAATCCTGTGATTCGGCTAACAACACCCCACTTTAATGCGCAGTCGGCGAATGTTCAATATACAGATACGGTTAGTGTGTTTTGCGCCGGTACTTCGAATATCAACGACCCGGGGGTAGAAATAGAATCTTCTACCTCGCACGTCAGCTTGCGACCACGGGACGTGCAACCGTCTCGAAACGTCAAGAAAAATAAGGTATGTAAATACCTAATTTGCATGTTCGCGTTAATTCCCGTCTATATATATTCTTAAAATATCAAATTTCGTATTTTGAGTTTATCTGTTTTTGTTATTAATTCCACGTTTTCTACTATAATTTGGAAGTTTTCACATTAAATTACTTCACCTTCTAAGAATTAGAATAATAAACATGGTTAATTCTCGTCAATGTGTTTTACTGCAATAGTTTTTAGATACGAACTTAGAATATATAATTACTCATTTTCTTTATCATAACTTTTATCATAACTAAAAGTTTTCAAAAAAATCAAAACCTAATTATGTCTTACTTACTTACTGTGTTTTGGTTTAGTCTCCATGGGCAATGTTTAGTGTTGGATCCCATTCCAAACTTAGTAAGTGTTATACAACGTGCATCGAATTATATTTTTAAAGTTTTAGTATGCAAAAATGTAGACAGTAATCTTATCTACCATCTCCAAGAATCATATTCAGCTGTAGATTCATAGTTTGGTAAGGCATAATAAAATCAGCTTTTTTTGCCCTCCTGTAAAATTTGTTCGAAGTCCCTTACTGTGTTTTGATTTGGGACAGCCGCGTTGGGTTGCGGAGGTGAAACAGGCCGTCACTCTGTGGAACAGCTAATATTCAGTCAAATCGTGTTAGACTAGAAAGCGGACCGCGGCTTGTAACTGGGATAACTCTTGGAAGTTGATGATGAATTACTACCAGTGTTATGTTGGTGTGTTTCATAGTATAGGCAATATCTATGTTCCAACCGATTCGTGTGTGAGTTGTCCCAAATAATTTGTGTTAACCATTAGTAGACAGCAGTTTTGGCGGTATATTTTTATGTTTCGTGTACGAGTCACACTGGGTATAGAGTGAGTAAATGGCTCAACTACCTACTTTCTTACAAAAATAACGTAGCAGTATATGGTACCTTGATATTAGCTAATGGCAAAGCCTCGCTGCATACGGAAAGTTTGTATGGTGAAGAAAAGAAGAACTAAGAATATGGCAAAGTAGCTTCAAGTCCATTTCCTTATCTCTAGTGATATATCATTAGCATCAGTTTGAGAGCTGCGTTTAGCCGCTTACCACTACAGCTAGTTAAAAGTTACCTTTGATAGCGAACGAAAGAACGCTTCAAACAAATTCGTTCAATTCTTACTTATGTTAAAATTAACTTGGTTTTTACATAAAACTCTCGTCTCATTAGCAGTGACAATCTTCAAGCCATCACTCAACTCGCACATTACACAATCCCATTAACACTTTTAAGCCCCAACACTCAGTCGTATCAGATATACTGATAGTATATCTGTTACGACTGTTAGAACATAATTATTACACAGCACATTCTCAATTCGGGGCCTGGCAGAACGCCAGCTAAGCCTTAACAGAACGGGTTACGGTTACGTACATACATCTGGTAAAGTAGCGTAAATATGCCCCATTACAGACTTTTATGGACGCTGCGATTAGATTTGCGAATTTTCGTAATTTATTGCCACTAACGTTTTTAATATTTCATAGGCTAGGATTGAGGGTATGGGTATTTTTGGAATATACTGATAGTGGCCTAAGCTCCAGAATGTATCTATCATGAACAGTCCAAAGGTATGATTTACAGTTTAGAATAGGGGAAAATTGTATTCGCTTCGCAGAAACTGTACTTATAAAACGGTTTTATTTAGCTTGACCTGGAGGGCAGCGATAGCCGAGTGGATATACCTACCAACAGACTGCCATGCAGAGGGTATCGGGTTCGAATCCACGGCACGCACCAATGACTTTTCGGAGTTATGTGCGTATTGAATTGTTAATTATCGCTTGTCCCGTGCCTCGGAGAGCACGTTAAGCCGTCGGTCCCGGTTGTCATGAAGATCTTTGACAGGCGTTATACAGGGCGTCAGTACCTTCTAAATTAACTGACACTAGTCTTAACCATAGAATATAGCTATCCCTTCGGGTTGCGGAGGTCAGACAGGCAGTCGCTCTGTGGAAAAGCTAATATTCAGCCAAATCCGGTTAGACTAGAAAGCGGACCCCAGATTGAAACTGGGATAACGCTAAGAGGATGATGATGATTTAGCTTGACCTGTTTAAATGGTTTTATTGATCATCATCATCAGCCTTTTACAGTCCACTGCTGGACTAGGCCTCTCCTTTGAAAGGAGGAATAGGCCTACTATACTACGCTGGCCAAACGGGTTGGTATAGGGTTTGTATCAAGTTTTCCCTCTCTTACAGTGCTGTTCTCTGCATAATATGCTCCCTCTGTGGGCTCTTACGACACCCATGGGATGATATGGGGTGGTGACACTCCGTATTCTTAATCCGTCACCAAACGGACAATTATTTATTAAATGGTTTTATTATTAAATGGTTTTATTTAGCTTGACCTGTTTATTAGTTTGGGTCAAATTTAGTAATTGGTCTTTTACCCCTTCCTGATGACAGATTGATCTGATATTTGGTACACACTCTTAATCTTGATGACAATACAACATAATATATTCATTATGATTGTAAATCCAAGATGACCGCATATATAAAATGGCGGATCACATAATTATTATTATTACTTCACAACAACCTCAATATGGGTATCAAACGAAAGGGCTTGATTGGTAGAATAGAGCTCACTATGAAAAATCCAAGATGGCTGCCGCCACAAAATAGCAGTTTACCTATTTTACACACATATCTCAATATGGGTATCGAATGAAAGGACTTGATTTGTAGAATAGGGCTCACTATGAACTAACAACAAAACTAAAAACTTGAAAATAAAATAAAATCATTTTTATGTTAAACGGTTTAATTAAAATAAAAAAAAATATTGATCAGACAAATATAAAATCGTTGGGCGTAGCGTATTCAGAGTAAATTTTTTTATAGAAATTTCACGCGCCAACGATTTTATATTTATCTGATCAATACCCTAGATTGATGAGAAGATTGGTGCAATAGCTGGTAGCTAGACTTACCGAATAATTTTTTAGCTTTAAGTACATAACCTAACTACATATTTTTTATTGTAATAAAGCCGTTTAACTTAAAAATGTTTTTATTTTAATTTTTATTATGAAAGATGAAACTCGAAAAAAAAACAGACTTAACTAGACTTCAGTCGAAAAGATTTTCTTTTGAATTTGAGTCCCCAACCGATGAATATTAATATTTTTGTCATTATTTTCAACTTGGTACTAGCAGTTTTTAGCAATTATTTGGTAACAGGAAATAATCGTAAATTGGTCTCCCGAAAGCTAGGAAAGTTTATTAAGTTATGAGCCAGTTCATTGTTCAACTTAGACTATTTGCTACCTCGCAAAATAAAGAATATTATTTTACGAAGACAGAATAAATTCGCAAGGTCAAGGCAATGCCGTGTGGTTGACGGCAGAGAATACAAGTGTCACCACCCCCTATCTTCCCGTGAGTGTCGTAAGAGGCGACTAAGGGATAACACGATGCAAATACCATCTTTGCGTAGAGACGGAAAACTCGACATCAAACCCTATACGACTGCCTCGTTGGTCTCGCGGCATAAATGTGCGCGTAGGATCGGGAGGTCCCGGGTTCGATTCCTGGGTCGGGCAGTGTTATTGGGTTTTTCTATCACGAAATTCTCAGTAGCAGCACGGAGTCTGGAAATGTGCCGGGTACGGCAATAGGCTCGCCCCTTATTACGTGGGACTAAAATATATCTGGCGAAAAGTGGGTGTAGAAATACACCTCTGCCTACCCCTTCGGGGATAAAAGGCGTGACGATATGTATGTATGTATGATATGTGTCGCAAGGTATGTCAAAAATGTTCAAATGGCACAAATTACATGCAGACTCGGGTTATCAATGAGGGCTTTTTGAAATGACGCCCACCATAGGTGGCAGCACTAACAGGTCTAGAAACTTGTAAAAGTCAGAGCGCCTATATTTTTGTACATCTATCTTAGTTTGTTTCATGTGTGTTCATACGTCTGTAAGTAGCTATCTGAACAGCTATATCTGACAGCGTTTGGACCTGAGCATATGAAGCATCAGTCTGGTGGCAGAATAGTATCAAACACCCTTATTTGTCGATCATAAAAAGTGTTACCTTGTGTGGTGGGATCGAACTGAAACCACCCGGGTAAGTTCTTAACCGCGACGCGACCGCTTACACCACGCCATGCGTCCAGTCCCCTTTCGTAGCCCACTTGCAAATAACAGTTCAGCAGACACCATCTTAACGCTCTCGACGTTCTGATAAAGTACCCAGGGACAGATCAACTACCCAGTGTCAACGGACGGATTTCAAATCATCATCCTGAAACCCGGGGAGTATTTTACTTATTAACTTACACTCCTCATCACATATTTACTCGGCTCACATAACGTGAGCTTCGTCCATCACACACTGGCACAGTTTCTGTCTCCTTTTGCTTGACAAAAGTGGAAGCAAAATCGAGGACTGAACGAATGCCCCATACAAACACCCACTACACTAATCACACTTCACAATTATTATTTTAAGTGTATATGCATCAATTTCCAGTTGATTTATTTGAATATAATTAGTACCTAGTATAATAATAGCTACAGCCTACAGCTATCTTACTTAATTTACTTAAGATTGTCCAAGAAACTAAGATATTATAAGTAATATATTTAATAAGCAAATTACCTTTCTAGTTCCTTTGTTATTCTTTTTTCTGTTCAATTTGTATAACTTTTCTTATTATTTTTTTTGTCAACATACCTACATCACTGTACTTTCTTAAAATATTTCTGTCTTTCAACTTTTTCTGAGTATTTGTTATATTTATATATTAACATCCCTTTCCCCATACCCTATAATATCTTTCAAATAATTCAGCAGTTTTATTTTTCTTCTTTTAAGGTAATTTGGGTACAAAATATGTCTACACACACTATGATGACCCGGCTTTGGCAAAGGAAACGGAGCACAAGTTGAAGATTGCACTACTGGAACTCAAGAAATATAAGGAAGATCATAGTCAACTGTTGAAGGAACGAATTGACAGTGAAGAGGAAATTAAGTATGTTAATGACAAAGTCTCACAACTGAAAGCACAATTGACGGAACTCCACATAGAACATATGGACATTCTGGACCAGCGGGACAGACTGCAGGAAGAAGTCAGATCATATAGTAGCTGCGATGATACATATATGAGGCAGCTCAGTCGCATCATGGAGTTGGAAACAAGCTTGAGTGAAGCTCAATCCAAAATAACAACCTTGGAGGAATCCATTCAGTCACTAAGCAGCGCAGCAAACCAGGACCTGTTCTCTGAAGTCATTGGTGGAAAGGCAAATATTTTTAAATCTATAAAATGTACTTGTAACTTTACATATAAGGTGTTAAATGGTAAAGGAGAAATACCAAATACGGCCTGTAGTGGCCAGAAAGTAGTGAATCGTTGAAATTAAACATATAATTTTTAAAATTTATACATCGTATTCGTTTCTTGATAGAGCTTCGGTGAAAGAATTTAGTTTTTAAAGATTATTATTTTGAATATGCTATGGTAATAGCGGATGAATGTCTTATGTTGCCAGCATTAAAAATAAAATGAATTATGGTAGGCAGAAATTGTTTTAAGGAAATAATATTTTTATTATTATATTAGAAAACAATATATTTTATTTACTTATAAATATATTTGTAAAAAGAATCAAGAAATATATAATTTATTATATATTCCATAATTATTAATCGGTAAAAATCGTTTTGTTTTTTAATCGATAGTAGAAATATTTTTTCAAACCATTTGCAACACATTTTTTATCTGTTGCTACTGCGCATCGTGTATATTTTGCTCTGATTTATTGGTGTTTTTGTACGGTTTTAATTGTAATGTAATTGAATATAAATTCAATAAAAATGATCACTACCTTCTACCCATGCTAAGAATATGCAGCGGTGTTTGTGATTGTGGTTAGTTTTTTTTACGAGTATACATAGTACGAGGTTCCCTAGTACACAGGTGATTATTCATTATTATTGGCCTCTCTTTATGAAGATTTTGTTCTATATGACACAAAGACATACCTTTATTTACATCTAGGTATTATATTTATGTTAAAATTCAATGCTGAGGTATATTTAGTTGTGGAATAATTTCCATTTCAAATATCTCGTGTCTTATTTCCACCAAAAGTTATTTAAAAGAAAATTATACAGTTTAATAGAGTAGTCATTTATCTTCAAAACACACATGGTGTCGTGTTTGTCCGTGCCAGGCCCATAATGTATGGCCAAATGGTACACATCCTCTAGGAAATTGACAAAATTAAATAAATTAATAAAGCGACTTGAGTTAGGCTATAAGAGGTCAAAGAAAATTATAGATTTAACACAAATTAACCATGATTTAGTTAAAGAGAGTGAGTTATTAGTTTCTAAGCTTAAGGATAGTAGTGAGCAATTAGCCTGTAGCCGATTACAATATGAACAACACACATGTGAGCTGCAAACACAAATCACATCATTAAATGCACAGCTCAATAAATTGATAATAGATCATCAAAGTGAAACACAGGAATATATATTAAAATATGATAAAATTAGTAGAGTTGGTAGGGAAAATCTAAAACAACTGCTCTCTATGACCAACAACAGTAACTGTTTAAATTATTCAAATCATAAGTTAGAGGCTTCACCTAATTGTACAACCAAGTTATATAGTAACTTTCAAGATGAATATCCTTCGAAAACATGTCATGGTTCAGGTTCTGACACATTATTACATAATGAAAATAATAAGGTTTTAGATAACAATGTTTTAATTTTTTCTGACCGATTAGGAATTGGTATGGGTAGCCTGATTAATAGTTATACTGATTGGTCAATACAAAATATTTGTTCACCAGGACAAGGAATGTCTATGTTAATTAATAAATTAAAGTATGCTAGACTAAATAAACATTCTACAGTTATAATTTTATATGGGGATAGCCTACTAGTTACCAAGAAAGAAATATTAGCTTTATCAGATATTATGATAGAACAAAGTTCTAAAGTGGAGTGCAATTTTATTGTCTGTGCATTACCATATTCCAATAACTTATCTTATAAAGAAAATAACCAGATAGGTAAATTGAATCTATTATTATATAATAGCACTTGTAGTCATAGTGACCATATTTTATTTTTCGACTCTAATATTTTTATTAGTAATTTTTTTTTAACAAAAGATACTATGTATCTCTCTTTTATATATAGGCGACAACTTGCTAAATTATTAGCATTTAATTTACATAGTGAACGCAGTACTACTAGAGTACTTAGGAATTTGGTAGATAATAGTTATACCAATAGTAGTATTGACAAATCTATTAGTTTAAACTACTAGACGAGACAACAGATAGGCATTCATATGTTTTAAACTTAGCTCATCAAAACATACAAGGCCTATCTGGCAAAGAATTAGAGATAGATTTATTTTTAAATAAACATAAGTAGCATGTATTATGAATTACAGAACATTGGCTAAGAGGTGACCAATTAATATTTAATAATGAATTTTATACAGTGATTAGTGCATTCGTAAGAAAAAACGCTATTCGTGGTGGCTCTCTCATATATGTTTGTAATAGTATTAAATGTAAAGAACGAAAGGACATAGCCGAACTTTCTATCGAGCGCACCGCTGAGATATCTTGTGTGGAACTTGAGCAACACGTCATAGTCTGTGTATACCGACCACCGCAAAGTGACTTTAGCCAATTTGAAAGCATCATGAAGGACGTCTTAAAATACTTAAATTCCAGCAGGAAGTCAATAATCGTATGTGGTGATTTTAATGTTAATTTGTTAGAACAATCACCAACTTGTACTAGGTTAGTTAGTTTATTTATGTCATTTAATTTGAATGTTTTATTTTCTGAACCAACCAGAACTACCTCACATTCTTCTACATGCTTAGATAATATTTTTTGCAATTGTTTGTACTTAAGTAAAGCTGTTTTGAGTGACTTGACATCGGATCACTGTGGACAAAAGGTTGTAATTCCAACTAATACAACCCCTACAGTACAAAAAATCACATGTAGGCCTATGACCTCTGCTCGCCTTAATCACTTTAGTGATGATGTTGCTGCTAAGATCACCAGCATTGACTTAACTCACGATGGTCCAGATGAATTACATAAGTGGTTATTTGATGTCATTAAAAATGAGTACAATAAAATTTTTAAGCGGAAGACATTTGCCAAGAGCTCTAAAGTTAAATTTTGTGATTGGGCAACAGTAGGAATATACAAAAGTAGATCTAGGTTGTATGATCTGTATGGTATGAAGCAATACAATTTTAATCCTTCATTTATTGAGTATGTAAGAAATTACTCAAAAGTTTTTAAGAGAGCATGTGCTTCAGCTAAGTCTATATTTATAAGTAATAAAATTAAAGAATCCAAGAACAAAATAAAAACAACTTGGAACATTATTAACAGTGAGACTGGTCGAGCTAAGTTAGTAGATAATAGCTATGAATTAAAATGTAATGGAGAAATAGTTACAAAGAAAATTTATGTTGCTCAGACTTTTAACAACTTCTTCATAAACATACCAGTGAAAACAACCAAGTGTTTAGACTCATGCCCAAGCAAAGCAGAGATATTAGTTAGGGGCACTGTGAATGAGTGTGATGTGCTGTTTAATTTTAAATACATTGACACCAATGACATCCTCAAGACATTCAAGACCATAAATATTAAGAAATCTATTGACTTATGGGGTATTTCAGTTAGTCTTGTTCACCAAATCATTTTTAGCATAGCTCCATATTTAGCTGCAATATTTAATAGATGCGTGGATAAAGGGGTATTTCCTGATTTAATGAAACACAGCAAGGTGATACCACTTTTCAAAAAAGGATCCAAGAGCGACCCTAGTAACTTTTGGCCAATTTCTATCTTGCCTGCAATCAGTAAAATTTTTGAAAAGGTTATTTTGCATCAGTTAGAGAGCCACTTTCTCACAAATAATTTATTGCACAGTGAGCAGTATGGCTTCACTAAGGGTCGCTCCACCGTTGATGCCGGTGTAACTCTATTAAAACATATCTTTAACGCTTGGGAAAATTCGAAGGATGCCATTGGTGTTTTTTGCGACTTGTCAAAGGCTTTTGATTGTGTTGAACATGATACACTTTTACGGAAACTCAACCATTATGGTATTCGAGATAGCGCACTCAATCTTGTTGCCAGTTACCTTAGAGATAGAGTTCAGTATGTAGATGTTAGTGGAAGTAGGTCTCAAGGTTTGCCAGTGGGAATGGGCGTTCCACAGGGCTCTATTTTTGGTCCATTTTTTTTTAATATATATTAATGACTTGCCATTCTTTGTTAGAAATCTATGTGATATTGTTCTTTTTGCTGACGATACTTCACTTATTTTTAAAGTTGATCGTAATACAAGTAACATTGACAGCGTAAATAATTCTCTTGCGCAAGTACTACATTGGTTCACGACAAATAATTTGCTACTCAACTCTGGCAAAACAATATGTGTGAAATTCACTTTGCCGAATGTCAAAAATGTTCTTACTAATATAATTTTAAATAACGAAACAATTAACCTAGTTGATTCAACTGTATTTTTAGGTTTAACTTTAGATTGTAAGCTTCAGTGGGGCGCCCAAATATCCTGTCTGGCAGTCAAACTTAGTTCTGCAGCATTTGCAGTTAGGAAAGTTCACCAATTCACAGACGTAGATACTGCTAGACTAGTTTACTTTAGTTACTTTCACAGTGTAATGTCTTACGGGATACTATTATGGGGTACGGCGGCCGATATTCAGACAATTTTTGTTATTCAAAAGAGGGCCATACGTGCAATATATAAGTTAGGTGCTAGAGATTCTTTACGAGATAAATTTAAAGAAGTAGAAATATTTACAGTTGCATCGCAGTATATATTTGCTAATTTAATGTACGTTAAGAAAAACTTAACTCTTTACCGTAAAAATAGTGACTTGCACAAAGTGAACACAAGGAATAAGCATAAACTAGTGGGCACTAACTACCGTCTACATAAAGTTCATAACTCATTTGCGGGACTCGGTATACAATTCTTCGACAAATTACCTCTGGAAATAATGAATTTACCTCTGCACAAATTTAAAACCAATACTAGGAATTTTCTTTTAAAAAGAGGTTATTACACTATTAAAGAATTTCTAGATGACAAGACATCATGGGTCTAGTTGCTTTTTTTAAATTCACCATTATTGTTATTTTTATGACTGTGTAAAATACTCTCTTCTTAATTAGTAACATGTTAAGTGTAGGTGCCTCGTGAACACATGATTTTTGCAGGATTTGGATATTATTAAGATTTGTTGAATGTAGTTTAACATTATTTATCCCTGATCATATCGTTGTTCACTTGTCACCTTCACAAAATTCTTTCTACATTTGCATTCCTTCACGCGTTCCACTAATTTATGTTAATAATAACGATCTGGAAAGTGGAGGTAATTGGCGGTCATGGTCAGTATACCAATAGATTGTTTCTTACTGCCGGTTCGTATACCGTTATCGTCATGCTCACTAAAATGTCATTTCTTGTGGTGGCGTCGTGTGTCGGGTCATTCCTGTCCCTCTAATATGGCGAGAGGGATGATGGCTGGCACATGAGTAATACTCGTGAACGGGTGCTACTTGCGATGACTGGTCGATGACGGTCTTGCGGGCTGGTATTAGATTTTAATATTTAACTGCATCATTTCCATCGTGGGTCTGATCACTTTCGCGGATTGCCTGCATTATTAGGTATATATAATGTAAGTGGATGCTCCTGTTTCACTATGTCTATTCTGAGGAGGCTAACCAAATGAACATCAAAAGTATTATGCTTGAGTATTATTATGTACAGTAAATATATACAAGTGATATAGAAGGTGTAACAGTTGCAGCACCTTACAAAATGTAAATTATGTATATTATGCAAAACCTGGCGATGAAAAAGAGTGACCGTGAGTTTAATTCCCGTTCTTCCTCATGGTTCTACCTATTGCTTTGCGAACGTGGCAGTAAATGTAAATGTAGAAGCATACAGTAATAATGTTTTAAATTTGAGTATAAGTAATTAATTTAAAAATTTATTATTTTGACGTTCATAAGCGTCACATTGTGACCCAAATGAATAAAGGATTTAGAATTTTGAATTTTGAATTTTAGTACTACCAGTAATACAGCCATAAAATTTGTAGATCGCTTGTATAAGGGGCCGTCTCGTAAAGTTTTTGTCTGCGGGGGATGGCCGTAAATCCATCCTTAAGCTATTAGAAGCCATCATAAACAGTGTCGACGCAATAGAACTGATTTCATAAGAATAGTTTCATTTTTACGATGGGTTGAAGTATTGGGCACGTGGAGAGGATGGATGACGAAAGACTGACCAAGCAGATATATAAGGCAAGTGTGGAAGGGACAGGACGAAGGGGAAGACCTAGGCGGACGTTCTCTGACCAGATTGCAGACATCCTAAAAACAGGACAGCTTAGAAGTACCCTGAACAGAAGAGAATGCATGAGGAATCTGATGGGAGTAAATGAAGCAAGAGAGATGTGTCAGGATCGTTGCAAATGGCGTTCCGTAGTCTCTGCCTACCCCTCCGGGAAACAAGCGTGAGTCTATGTGTGTATGTATGTTGAAAAATTGTATGGATTTATTGGGTGGTGAGTGGACATGTTATGGCTGGGATTATAATGTGTTTAGGGTTGTTATTGTGTTACTGGTGTAAGATATGTAATTGGTTTTTGAATATTGTTTTAGGTTGCTTAAATGCAATACGTGATTGTTTCTGAAATATTGGGCCTTTTGTGACTGAATATTGTTTTTTGTGCAGTAGCTATGTACTTGCTAAATAGCATCCAACTTTGTTTAGTATAGTAACAATGGCAATCTAAACTATGACGCCTTTCCAAAACTATTTGTGGTGATTGGAGACTAGAAAAGATGGATTTGTCTCGCTCCTATAGTTATGGAAGACAAGGTTCCGCAGGCCCAAGGTATCTTTTCTTGTCGAAAAAAATGCTCGTGAGTGATTGGGAATACTCCAGTGTGAAAATACAAGAGCTACTCTAACGCTAACCTAATAAATATAACAGTCATAATATTTCATTGAATATAATGTCTCTGTTCGAAAATAAACCGAAATTCTATCTCATTATTATTGAATTTTAGCATACTCTGGGTATCTTATCAGGGTATCCGATTAGGAAAAATAAAATATACCTTGTCACAATATGACTTTTCTCATAAATTAATGTGTGAGACTCTTACCCACTTTTGCTAAAAGATCTCCATTAGATACCTTCAGTCTCAACCCTTCATATGAAGTACGGAAGCAAGCAAATGAGTGCTTTTAGTACGACAGCACATTCGTTTATACCGTCGATGGGACGCGTCGTCGACGCGTATGCAAACAGTGGGTTGAAGTGTCAGACCATGAAATAAAATAAAATTCATAACAAAGCCTTTATTGCCCGTTTTTTATAGACTCACGCCTGTATCTCCGATGGGGTATGCAGAGGTGTTATATTACACCCACATTTCACGATGTTGTGAATTTTTAGGCATCAAGTATTAAATTATGACAATAGCTGATTTTACGTTACAATTTTTAGATTCAAAATCACGCATATGTATAACAATTTATGCAGCTGACTACACAATGTTTTAGTTCTAGATTGACGTTACAATTAAATATCAAGATCTTATCGTTTCAGTATCGCTGTGTTCGTGGCCCGCTAACGCAACATGGGTGATGACGCTCATTATCTAACGTAACGTACTTACGGGAACCGTTCACATTGCATATGATTACACTGAGCAGCCTACGAAGTGCTCTTGTTTACACACTATTAGTGAGACTTCTTGGGTCACTATTTTATTGAGTTTTCCGTGACCACGATTCCTATAAATAAATCAAAACGCGGCATGGTAATATATAATGTAGTTTATTTTTTTATCAGTCGACATGGAAATAAAGTCCATAAGCTGTAGTTTAACTTTAGCACTATTGTGTATTTGAGTATCCACATAGTCCCTCTATCCGCATAATGTGAAACTTCGCAGCCCAAAATGCAGCCCTATCTAATATATAAAATTCTTGTGTCACAGTTTTCGTTCCCATACTCCTCCGAAACAGCTTGACCGATTTTGATGAAATTTTTTGTGCTTATCCGGTATCTATGAGAATCGGCCAACATCTATTTTTCAAAAAAAAAAAAAATTTTGCAAAACAACGTTTGCTGGGTCCGCTAGTATTCTATAATAATAATAATAATATTCAACCACATTCACACAACACCATCTAGTCCCAAATTAAGCAGAGCTTGTACTATGGACCTGGTATCCAATGGATAAACATACATATATACATATCTTTTTTTGTAAATACATACATTTTATACATAGAAACACCCAGACCAAGACAAACATCAATGTTCACGCACACAAATGTTTGGCTTGAGCGGGAATCGCACCCTGAGCTATATTCTATGCATTGGAATAGTCTCAAGATACTTGTAGATGCTGATTGTTCGTTATAACTGTGATAAATCTTCATGGCAGCCAATACCGACAGCTCTACGTGCTCTTAAACGCACGATGTGGTGCGACTTTTGTATTGTTTGAGAACATCTACTAATGTCTATTATGTTCAAAATGTACTATTATGGCGCATTATCATGCAATATCTACTTGATATTCAGTAAAAAATACTGAACAGCTTCCAAAGAAATATAAAAACACTAGCGCAAAAAGCTTTACGGTAAATAATAGGTACCTTACTTTATTCACTTAGTTGAACCTCCTCACTGATTGACTGACAGAATTGCCCTCTTGGCCCGTAATGAGGTACTGTTGCGAATCACTTACACAGATACTGCAAGAAAAATAACTAGCACTTAAAAGGAAGTACCTAGCACTATCTGGCGAATAAATGAGGAGATACTATAGAATGTAATTTTGCAATCATGGTAGCAGATGGTTAAAAATATCAATATATATTCAATTAGTCGACTCGTTCCGACTTCTCACGATTTTGGTCATATATCTATATATTTTCTCCTCTCTCTCCAGTTTTATAATATAAGTGCAGATAAAAATCAACCACCAGAAAATTAAAAAAACAAGCCAAAGTTCAACCAAGAAATGTACAGAATCGACACAAACCATTACATTCAACAGCCCGAAAATTGTTCCAAAAACTGCGATGCTTTTGTAAATAACCCCGACACTACAACACTCGCGCTAAAAGCAAAGGTTTGGCAGAGAGCTCCAATTTGGTGTAAAAACTTTGACAACTTTACACTGTTGTAGCCAAAGTGTTTCTGTTTCCAGCATTCAAACGATAAACCTGAAGATTCGTTTCGTTTTTAATTTGAAGAATTGTAGGTTTCATGCCCGTATAGCTGCTGTATCGATAGTAGGTAATAATGTGCGGGCTTTGTGGAAAGGAATCCCTACATTTTTTTTGTTAGAGGATCTTTGAGACCGTTAGTTAAAAAATAACATAACATCACGCTTTTTATCCCCGAAGGGGTAGGTTTATTACACACCCAAACTTTGCCAGTTATGTTTCGGTCCCAATGTAATAGGGGGCGAGCCTATTGCCATCTACGGGCACATTATTAAGCGAGCGATAATTAACTTTTTAATTTCAAACTTTCACTAAGTACTTGCATAATTCATGGACTTTGAAATTTAAAATATAATCTTTACCTATTCGCCTTACATAAATGATAGTGATGCAAAACCTATCAATTGTGAATAATAAATTCTTCAGTCTAAGTAAATTTGTATTCCAAACCGCGTTTAAAAACTCTCCTAACCGAATCACTTTTTACTGTTTTTTTATGGTAATAGGCGGCAAACGAGCACTGCAGACGGCTCGCCTGATGGTAAGCAATTACCGCCGCCCATGGACACAAGCAATACCATAGGAGTCAAAAGTGCGTTACCGCCCCTTGGGGTTGTAAAAAGGGATAGGATGAGGAGTGGGATGAGGGAGAAGGAATAGGGGATAGGGCCTCGGGCACTCTCACTCACCGAACGAAACGCAACAGTTTAGGTACTGTTACTTTACGTCGATTTTCTGTGAGAGGGTAGTACTACCCCGGTCGAGCCGGCCCATTCATGCTGAAATCAGCAAGGCTCTACTACCTGTAAAACCTGTGTACCGTTTATGTTTACCTATTTGATATATTTTATATTCAGCTAGAAAACATGTGCGCTACTTTATCTAATAAAATATACTAATGCAAAATTTCATCAAAATTGGTCGTCTGTACTACGTAACGTGTCGTAGCCAACATCCATCCATCCACACAATCTGTTACTAATCTAATAAGAAATTATTAACCAAAATAATAACGTCATTATGAACAGTACACCGTGAAAGAGACAGCTACAAGAAACACTTAAGTAAATTCTACATAATAACACATGAACACACCTATCCACTTAAATTTTTCACGTGTATTTTCCCTCAGTGCTACTTATCATGTTTCGTTGTTTAGCATAATATTTATTTAGTAACGTTGTACACGGTTGATATTTCTTGTCAACTGTCACGTTATCAACTCTGCGTTACTCCATGGATTACGATAACAAAATACAAGCAAAATGCCCTAACGTTTTGTTTAAGATGATTACGAAATTCTGTGACAATTTTGTGTTAACGGAATTTCATTTTTAATAGAGTAATTTAGAGAACAATATTACTGCTGTTTGGAATCTTTACTTCAAGTTTTACGTACATTTTTTCTAACGATTTTCGATCAGAAAAAGGCATATGACCGCAACCGGCTCAAAAGTTAGAGTGCGCAAGGTTCTTCATGTGTACAAAAAATACTCAGAAACTAATTAGTCAACTACAATCAGACAGTATTGACAATTGCATCCCGTAATCAATGTAAAATGCTGTGAAAAAAGACATTTGATCATACAAAATCACGAAAACCATCAAATTTAGATAGGTAATACGCTTTATTCCACACCAAAGTAACATTATGCAGTATATTAATTTATAAAGTAACTTAGACCATGATACACTATCGGCAGCTTAATCGTCAAACGTGATCTCTGCTAGGCAACCAGAGATGGAAAAAGTAATGCAAGCAAATTATATTCATTATCATCATATCAGCCGAAAGAAGTTCACTGCTGGACATAGGCCTCCACCAAGGCTCTCCACATAGACCAATCCGAGCCACCCATCCGCTACAAGATTGTCAGTCCACTGTGCGGGAGGCCTACCTCTGTTACGACGTCCGGTGCGTGGCTACTCCAGAACCATTCTGCTCCAATGGCCATCGGTTCTTCTGGCTATGTGCCCTGCCGACTGCCGCTTCAGCCTGACTATTTGGAGAGCTATGATGGTGATCTTGGTTCGCCTGCGTATCTCCTCATTTCTGATTCGATCTCGCAGGGCAACTCCGAGCATAGCTCTCTCCATCACCCTCTGTGTGACCCTGAGGTTCTGGATAAAGCCCATACATATAATTATATGCCCATAATTATACGCTTACAGCCCAATAAAGCGTTGCATTAAAACCATTGAAAAAACTCTCAAAATCATTCACAGCCTTCAGGCAAACGTAGACAAACTACCATCCAAAGGTAATTTTTCATTAAACTGGACCGCAAGCTAAACTATTTAACCGACAATAAAAAGCTCGCCATTCGAAGATTTAAGTTTCAAAATCTCTTGAATAATGAACGGGATTTTTCCACTTAGTTGGAGCAGTTGGAATAATTTCACTCCAATGGCGTTGAGTGCGTGTTCCTGACATAGTGATTTATGACTCTGTATCTGGCCTGGTAGGTTTTTTTCATCGTTTAAGTATGTGTTAATGACGGGGATGCTCGTTTACCTTACAAACTGGAAGCGGATTTTGCTTTGTTTTAAATGGTGTCCAAACTGAACACACGGCTGTTCATAAAGCTAGATATTTTGACTTTTGTACCGTTCTTATGGTGAAGGAAATAAGTATCAAAATCGTACTGCAACTGTCAAGCTTGACTTGTGTCCGTATGTACGCCACAGGTCATCGGCTTCATGCAATACTTTGTGTATGAGAAACTGTTGTTTCGAGTCCTGGTGTACTTGTAAAGTCCCACGTAATACTTGAATTTATCCTAGTGGGGGCGTTGTCTAAATAAATCTAAGAGAAAAAGGAAAAGTTTAACTAGCGCTATTCTCCGAGTTTGTATTTGTTTCCGTTCAAAATTGTTTAGTTGTGTTTAAGTTAAATTGATACTTCAATAAAGTTATTTACCTGTTTGCCGTAAAGAACAAAATACAAATTGTAGCTAAAAATATTTCTGAAATGGATTGTTAATTCATAAAACTCTGATGAAAACGACTGAGTTAATCCATTTTGTATAACTTTTCAGAAGTAAATTTGGGTACCGCAAAAGTCAATGTATTGTATTCTTCTTCCAGGAATCGAATATTTATTTTTGTACGAACTCAATTAACATTGAAAACTTATGTAGAACAGTTGTTCGCTTATCCACGTAACCAAGCGTTACTTATTGGAGCTAGGAAAGAAAGACCCGCGACAAACAAGGCGTAGGGAATCTACATCTACACTTATCTAAACTTATAATATTATAAAGAGGAAAAATTTGTATTTTTGTTTGTTTGTAATGGATAAACTCAAAAACAACTGGACCGATTTTAAAAGTTCTTTCACCATTAGAAAGCTACATTATCTGCAAGTAACATAAGCTATATTTTATTTTAGAAAAAGTAGGGGTCCGTAAGATATTTGGGTTTTTCGGACCCAAGGTGTAAAAATCATCCAATAAAGTTCCTTATTTGGCGTACGCTGCCTTAACTGTAAAAGATAGAACCATTAAATGTTCTAATTAATTAAAGACCTTAAAAATATCTACAAAAAAGTCCGAGACACGCTATACCTATATATTTCGAGTTAAGCGCAACAACCATTTTTTCATTAAATAATCTTGATTTTTTTAGAACTTCATTTTAACGCATTTATCTTACACATGTCATTACTCCTTATCAAAATAAACTATTTTATCACAAAGTACAGTTTATGTAGATATTTATTCATTTATTCTTCACAAAATTATTTTTTGTTGAACATTTAAATATAAAAGAAATTACACAATATCGTTAAATATAAACAACACTAATATAAATTTGTGGATTATCAAAGTGTAAGTATTTATTATTTGCAATACGTGAATATTAATATAATGTCAAATGGGCAAATTAAAAAAAATAGTTATGTCAATTAATAATAGAAAGTTATGTCAATTAATAATACAAAATCCAATAATTTATATTATTACGCAAAAAAAAATGTCAACTTAAAATACTAAACATACCTAATTATAATCATATTGAGTTTAAATGTCATGAAAAATTAAAATACAATAAAATAAAGTAAAACAAAATTATAAAACATAATGTCAATGGGGTTTGTCTTTGATGTACTCGTCCACGCTGTAATAACACTTCTGTAATAAATAGGTTTTCAATTTGGTTTTAAATATATTATAATTCAGTATAGTTTTGAATTCTATAGGCAACTTATTAAACAAAAGAATTGATTGCACCCGAGAGCAGTGCTTGACTATATTTAATTTGTACCAAATAGTGTAAGCTAAATCCTTCCTTCTTGTTAGTAATCTTGTTTTTCTCTCCTCTGGTGTCTCAAACTTATGAAGGTTCTTAACTAAATGACCTAGTAATACAAGAAGATAAAGACAGGGTGCTGTAAGAATTTAAAGTAGTATGAAGTGATCTTTACATGACTCAATTTGTTTCAATCGGAGCATAGTTCGTTTTGCCCTTTTTTGCATCACAAATGCTGCATACATAAAACTATTACCCCAGAACTTGATGCTATATCTTAACCTAGATTCAATCAAAGCGAAATAGACAGGCCGTATCTGAGGTACAGTTAGTTCGTCTCTTAAAGTTCGTAACGCGTAACAAGCACTACTCAGTGTATTTGTGATAACTGTAAGTTCGTACTTCCAATTCAGCAAACAATCTATTTTTACTCCTAAGAATTTGAAACTCTCCACCAAGTCAACTTTGTTTTGCATAGACACCAACTCAACGTTTCATTTTGTCTTGCAGTGGTTTTAAACAACATACACTTCGTTTTTTTTATATTTATCGTAAGATTATTGTCTGTAGCCTAGTGGTGTACGTAACGGACTGCCGAGACGATGGTCTCGGGTTCGATCTCCAGGTACCCTGGGCACACACCTCGGACTTTTCGAAGTTATGTGTGTATTAAAAAAAATATTAATTATCGCTCGCTAAACAATGTGCCCGGTAGATGGCAATAGGCTCGCCCCCTATTACATTGGGACCTAAACATAACTGGCGAAAAGTGGGTGTATGGTACACCTCTGCCTACCCCTTCGGGGATAACAGGCGTGAAGTTATGTTATGTTATTGTCTGTAAACCAGTTTTCAATAATAAATAAAAGTTGTTTAATTTTGTTTTCTAAATCTTGTATATTATAACTGGCTATAACGGCACTAGTGTCGTCTGCAAAAAGAACGAGTTTTATATCTGGCATGATGTTATGAACAAATGCAGGCAAATCATTGATGAACAAAATAAAAAAGATAGGTCCTAGAACAGAACCTTGCGGCACGCCTTTTTATTGTTACTAGGCTGGACTTAAAAGAAGTTTCTTGCTTTTCAACCACAGATTTTAATTCTACGTACTGTTTCCTATTATGCAAATACGAACGAAGCAGGTTAAGCAAATTATCCCTAATGCCATAATGCTCTAGTTTCATAATTAAAATATTATGATCTACGTTGTCAAAAGCAGAGCTTAAGTCTAGAAATAGGCCCGCTACTTTGAGTCTATTATTGAGATTAAGTATAACCGAGTCGATTAATGAGTCTATAGCATCAAGGGTACCTACGCATTTCTGATAACCAAATTGCTGGCAGTCAATAACTTTCTGAGAATGTAGGGATCTAACAACTCTTGTTTTTAATATCTTTTCAAATATTTTTGACAGTACTGGCAACAAGGATATGGGCCTGTAATTGCCAGGGTCTGTCTTAGATCCTTTCTTAAAAATAAGAATTATCCTGGCTATTTTTAATTGATCTGAAAAAATGCCTTGGCTAACGCACTCATTGAACAAATTCGCAATTGGGGTTGCAAGAATATCAATATTATCTTTAAATACTACGAGTAGTAGTTTATCATGACCAAAAGAGTTTTTTCTCTCCATGCATTAACAAGTTTAAATATCTCTATAGAAGTGACTGGTTCAAAGATCATACTATTTTGTACTCTAATAGTATTGTGAGTGAGATATTCCTCAGCCAGTTTTATATTCCAGAGCTGCAGCGATGTGTTATTTTCAAACTGGTTTGATAAAATACTAACAACATCAGAAGGGGTATCAATTATATGGTTATCTACTTTTAATATTATATTATTACGGTCAGATCTCTTGTTATTTCTGCAATTATCAACAATTTTCCAAATAGCTTTACTACTATTTGAAGCAGAACTTATTTGTTTACTAGCCTGTAATCTTTTAGCACACCTTATTACTTTTTTATAAATACGATAACACTCTGCACGGTAGTTTAACATCGACACATCATTACACTCAGTTTTGTTAAAAGGGCAAAGTAAGCGTTTAATTTTACTGGATATCTTGATACCTTTAGTAATCCATCTGGACCTACTTGCGTTTGTAAATTAATTTTGTTTTTTTTTTATAAAAGAAGTCGAATGTAATTCTTTAATCTTTCTAATGAAGGTATTCACTCCCATATTCCAGTCACTTTCCAAAAGCCTTTGCCTGAACTGTTGTCTATTCTTTTTGTTATATAATTATTCTCCTCTCAATTATTTTACACCCTGTGTGTTTTTTTGCGCATTGAGTTTTTTCCAAGGCCACAGTGCAGAACAATCCCGCATGACCATCAGACAGACTATTATGTTCTACTTTAGTACTAAGTACACAATTATCAACTATATTGGTCAATATATTGTCTATACAGAGTCATTACGTATGAAGGTTGGTGTGTCAATCAAGTACCGAAAACCATAACACCTCAGGAGCGATAGAAAGGCTCGTTGCTTTTTATCTTGTTTTGTGACATCTAAATTAAAGTCACCACAAATGAAGCATAATTTTCTAAACATATGGTACAATAGATTTTCAAGTCTGTCAATAAATTGCTCAAAATTATTATTATTCGGTGTTCTATAACAACAAATAAAATAGGTATTAGTTTCGACATCCCTGATTCCACAAACCTCAAAACTATCCATCTTATAAAGCTGTTTACAAATTTGTAAGTCCTCCACTTGTCTACTAACATGTGTAAGTATTAGGGTGCCCCCCCTTTTTTATTCAATCTAGTATTATATGTCCTCAGACTATAGTTTGGTAGGCTAAATTGTGATGCTAAAATATTGTTTAAAAAATGTTCACTTACTAATATAAAACTAATTTCTTTCCTCAAATGTGTCAAATAAATTTCTAAATCATCTTTTTTATTGCTCAAGCCACACATATTTTGATGGTAAAAATGTATAGTGTTGTATTCTCCGAGTATTGAACCATACAAGCAGGTTTCTGCTGCATTTCTACCAGTCATGAAAAAACTGATCTTTAGAAACCGTTTCACTACTATCAATAAAAGCTACATACTCTGAACCTATAGCTGTGATTAATTTTTGAATGTCAGTAAAAATACAAGTTAACCATTTATAATTAACATAACCTTGCTTTGTTGTAAACATGTCATATGTTAAATTTACATTTGAGGCTAATAAACAAGTATATTTTTAATACAATTATCATTATAGAGTAAGTTATTAAATGATTCCACACGCCAATTGTACATTGTTCTATTACTAAGTATTTGATATGTAGGTAAGTATACTATAATATTAGTGTGATAATTGTCCATACAAGTTTTGTTCAACAACTCCACAAGCTGGCTATAGTTCTTTGAACTTTTGAAATCTTCTTCACCTATCATAATGACGCAGTAATCCTTCTCGGTAAATGTAGCCAAGTTAATATTTATTCCTTCAAGCAGCTGCTCCAAACCACAGTGTGATTTAATGTAGTGACATATTTCAAATTGATCATGAAAAAGTTCCTCAGCAACAAATAATATTCTACTTTTCGATATTGTGCTTAATATAGCTAGTCTTCCTCTATTTTGTTGTTTTTGTAGAGTAGAAAACATAGAAGTGCTTTTCTCCATATTTTTCAGAGTTGAATTATTAGAATTAAATGCCATCTCATTATATGCTTGAGATTCTTGAGAAGTGTCATTAATTGAGAGTGACAAATCTGTAGCTTTGCTATCAAGTTTTTTGTAGGCGCTGAATTCAATGTCACTGTCAGTCGAATTTCTTTTGTCCCTTTTTCTTTTTCGCTCCCTGCAAGTAGGTGTCAAGCAGTCACTTGTGTATCCTACGGTTTTATAAAGATCAATTGTGGTTTGATACTTTTCGATTGTCATTTTTAAGTCCTTATTTTCTAATGACAAGTTATCAATTTCTTCATCAGCTGATTCAAGTCTCGAAGTTAAATCTATTATTTGATTATTGAGTTGCATAATTATGCCATCAGGAGATTTTTCATGTAGACTGATAGCAGAGGTGTCAAATAATGTTTGATTGGATAAATTGTTTAAGGACTTGGTTTTCCTTAATTTACGTATAGTGATGTTTTCAAACGCCATATTGGATTGAGAACGCAATAACACAAAATATATAAAGAAAATAAATGGTATTTCCGTTTGCTGATGCCTGCTATTGCCTCATAACGTCTGGTTGTTACTTTGTAGAAATAATTAAAATGTATATCCAAGTTCCAAAAAGTGTTTCAGGCCTTTCACGGGTTTGAACTCACTACTTCTCTCAATAAACAGTTGACGAATGTTACGTCACTAGACCACGGATACACGACAACTGTTCGTTAAATTTGGATACTATTTGTGCTCAGTTTATCGTAGCAAAATATTATTTTGTAATGAGTCCAAAGGTCAGTTTAATTTATGTGCACAACGAAAGAGTCAATGCAAAAAGTTTGTTGATATTATATTTATGCACAGAAACTGTATTTCACTATTCCGTTGATTTAAAACACAGGGATAAAGTCTTATACTTATATGGTTAGGGAAGATGTTCACTTCAGACACGTTTTAGAGTCAAACACTTTGTTGTTTAGGAAGTTTTATACACTTTTATCAATAGTTTTATAACTTTGTAAATCGCCTGTATACAGGCAGGATAACGATATCACTGATTTATTAGAGCGTCTTGTCACCGTATTCACTTTATTATGCACTTTACTTCGTTTTAGCATTTTAAAATTAATAATATCTAAGAGCCGATGTTTACGTTGGCAATGTTCAATGTTCTGGAAAGACATGTCAAAACAACTAGATAGATAACATTTAGTCTGTAATTCATTAAAATTTTACGTTTGGTTTGAAACTTATGGCGAAATCAATCTATAGGTAAAACACATAAATAAAATTGGATTATCAATTTGTAATATTAAAGTAACCGCTTTTTACTAAATGCATATATTATGGATGACACGGTACATATACCGAAATTACATCTTTTAAAATTTTTGTCGTCTGTTTGTTCTAGCTATAATCTCTGGAACAACTGGACCGATTTTGACGGGACTTTCACTGGCGGATAGCTGATGTACCAAGGAGTAACTAAGGCTATAAATTAACTGGTTACAAGAAGTAGTTCCCTCAGGACGCGGGTGAAACCGCGGAAATAAGCTAGTTAGTATAATAAGAGTCACGTGTTTTGTACAATACGTAAAAAAATATACGAACGCATTCAACTTTTAATTTGACTGCATACGATGCACCATGCCTGTTATCGATTATGAAGAAACAAATTTCACATTCCGAATAACTCAAGTATAAGGACTTAACAAAACTTTAGTCAATGGACACAAAAAATATCCTGAACCGAAATTAAAAATTGTGACTCATACAAAGTGCTGTCTAGATAAGAATTCGAATTCACCATGCTGCATCTATGAGTATGATAATATTTATCGCACGTATCTTAATCGCGTAATCGGAGCAGTCATTTCGTGACCATGATCGACGTTCACGTCACGTGAAAATAATCTGTACAACGTAAGTACTTTATCTTTATTTTCAAATAATTACATAATTAAAACTCATTACATAAAAATAAGTGTGTTCAAATCGTGAAATATTACGAGTTTGATTCTACTGGCTACATCTTAAACGCTCTCGCTGTCATAAAAACTACGATACCGCGTACATTACGCCCCGACACATGTGCGAAGTCTCTTAGTTAGGGCACTAACCTCGAGTATTGCTACTAAAAGGGTCAAGATCGTTGGGAATCCGATACGTTTTTGTAACAAGCAGCAATCTGGCTCGTTAAGGTTTCACGGGTAGTTCTGTGCTTATCTCTGGATTGGGTATTACGTATTGAGCTTAAATTACTTTTTCTAGGCTGGGGATTTATGTGCTCTTTGGTTTTAATAGCGCTGAGGTACGATAGTTAGTATATTTATGGGTTAGACTGCTTAAAACGGATCATGATTATTGTTTTTTTACGACAAATGAAGTAAATGGCTACGCTGTAACCTAGCAATTAACTTGACATGAAAATTTGACCATTAAACGTACATCGTATAGTCTTTTTTTTTCGTGTGAGTGTGTGGCCAAGTCTTGTGTCGGAGTTTTCGGACCGCCCGAAGGCCCTCGACATAGCCTAACTATGGGGTCTCATTCCTTAGAACGTTTTCCGTCATTCTTAACTCTCTCAACAGATGGCTTTACTAGTATCGATTGTTATTGATGACTTTCATGCATAAATGATAAATAAGAAAATAAAGTTCTAAAATATGATATTTATAAATTAAAAAATCCCTTTATTACGATTAAATAAAAAATGAAACATTTAATTGAATATGAATATTTTTGAAAAATATGATGTGCACTTCGTTGCTCTGGTGACCAAAATACGTACTAGCTTGTAGTAAAACTTTACAATGAGTTAACTTTCACTCGGCATTCATAGATGGCGCTTTTACGTATGTATATATTTATTTTTATTTAATTTGGTATTAATCTGTAGATGGCAAAATAAATAAATATTTATTAAATAAACATCAAATATTTGAAAAAGTAAGATATTATTTTAACCAATGAACGGCCATGAGCATTTATTTTAAAAAGTACCTATATAGGTACCTACCTAGTCGAGCGATTGCGTTTTGTTTTTACATTTAAGTACTTACGTAAAAGTAGTGTAATTTAAATTTTATACATAATAAAAACTTACTGTGTTTGTAGTAGTATTATATAATAAATTTTCATAAATTATGTTAATCAATATGCGTCTTACATTTATAGGTACCTATAGTCTGTTCAAGATACGAAAAAATAAAATGTAAACAAACCATAAAATGGTTCTTTTAATGTCGCCTTTGCAACAAAAGTAGATTTAAGTTAAATACTCCAAGCGAAAGATTCAGTTAGTTTTACAAAAATACGCCTGTCCCTTCAAATCATAAATGATACAGCATATTTTTTACCTTTTATTTTTTTCGTATCTTGAACAGACAATAGCAACTAATAAACAGTTGATGTTGAGTATGTTGTAAATTAAGCTAATGAAAAAATCAAAACGCATTTTTAAACTTTGATAGCCGACTTCTCTAGAAGTCTAGAACTCATTCGCTTGGTTCCTGATAGGTATAGTACTAAATTTATCTATGCCGATAGTCATGACTTCATGAGTCGCACAATTGCAAAATCGCGTACCAAGTATACCAAGTGCGTCTCTATAAAAATACCAGGGTCGAAAACCACGTATATACAGGGTGTCACAAGACCCATCACCAAGCCGAAGTCTACTCGTTTTGCACATCATGCCAAGTCATACTACGCGAAAATAATACCTGCGAAACAAAAAAATATTTTAAGCTTAAAAAAATTTACAACTTTTATTACCGGCAATGTATAGCGCACGCTTGCAGACATCGTACCTACGCCGGCCGTATCTACCTACACCGTGCGCCGCGGTGGCGGCAGTTCATGATTACGTGGTCGCGCGGCCGAGGGGAATGACCTCGCAGCTGATTGATGGTAGGCATACACTACGCGTCGGGAACTTTAAAGCCGTTTATTTAAGGGAAATATTGAAAATTTTGTTTATGTTTATTTGGCAGAAAGTGTACATTTATCATTCTAAACACGATTTTGCAATCATTCGAAAAAAAGTACGTGACTTTAAGCCTCAATATCTCCTGAACCAGTAATTTCCCAGGTATGGTGCCGAAGTAAAAAATGATCGTAATAATTGGTACTATATGGGGTTTCAGTTTTCGTTAAGGGTCTTTTTACACCCTGTATATACTTGCAAGTTTTTGGGCACTCGAGTATAAAAAACTTCGTGTGACGCCCTGGTAATGCAAGTTTGTATTGAAAAATAAACCTTATCTTAATATGAGTAAGGATGTTTATCGCAAAATTAGGTAATGGACTTTTCTAAATACTTTCATGGAAATTTATTCCTTACTACCATATATTTAAGGAACTTTGTCGCGCAAAACCTTGCAAGTTTTATAATCCCGAGTACTCAAAATACTTTCAAGTATTTTAGTGTTTTGCGCGACAAAGTACCGTAAATGTATGGCAGTAAGGAATATTATTTCATAAAAGTATCTGTAGGGTAAATACGCCATACGTCAGCCCCTCCCCAAACTTCGGCTGTCTGCACATTTTCGGCTTGCCTTCATTTAAAACGTATTGAAGTTACAAATTTGCCACTCGAATTACAATCTTAGTTCATAATCTATATGTACAAACCGTTACATTCCGATTACGTTACACACTCTTCGCACACTGAGCGTCAGTAGCGATTGCGCCGTCGAAGCGTCAATTTCATATTTAAAGTACCTTACTTGCTGTGAATACCCACACTTCGGGGATTGATATTAGAACGGTCAGACATTCCTTCTTTATTGTTTTAAGCATTATTATTAGTAATTAGTGATTTTTACTATATTTTGAGATAGATTTTTCAATGTTTAACGTATTGTTTTAAAGGGAAATAGGAGGCAGCCAATAGAATACCAATTTTGAATTAAAACCGGATTCTCGGCCGTGGGCGACTAAAAGTAATTGCAGTCTGTTTTATAATTTCTAATTGTACTAATTCCATTGCCTTAATAAGAGAATTTGCAACGCATATAGGCAAATAAATCTATTTTACGTTTAATCGCCAAATACCGGCCGGGGTGATATTAGTTGAATCTCGAGAAATAATGTACACAAAATAGGGGCCGGCTTTAGAAACATTAAAGATCGTAATGTCCACCAGCCTCGAATTTGAGCCCAACTATACAGGCTGATTACTTTTCTTATTTTCTCAAAATTAAATATTTATTATACATTTATTTATTTATAATATAAAGAGTTAAGTTTAAATGTAGGAGTTGATATTATTGAAAACATTTATATTAACTTATTATGGTATGGAAATATAAGATATAAATTGCTCTTTGGAACTTGCTACCGTTTTTTTTTTTTTTTTTTTTTGGTATCGGGTTGGAAAATCCTCATGGAGTCCCTCCGCCCCGGGGGGGGGGGAAGGACGAAGGGGACTGTCAGACTCTTACTGACTAAAAACCAACCCGTGCTCCTCATGTACCCATGTGTCGGAGGGTAGGGTTTCACCAAAGCATTCCTCGCTACCCCCCGACGGGTATTGGCCCGCCAGATGGTCAGGCGGGCCCCGAACGAAACCCCCTTGGCGGCGGATGAAGGTGTTGGGCTCCGCCGCCAAAACACCCAGCGGCCGCAGAGGATAGGGAGGACGGCAACGTAACACCGCATCTCCTCTTCCTCTGCGGCCCCACCGCGACGCAACGATGGTGCGCCCCCATTTGGTCGCGGGAGATAGGGCGCGGGGCAACGCAACACCCACACGCCTCTCCTCCCGCGACCGCACCCGACTGCGAGGGACAGACAGAACTGTCCCCCGCACCCGCACCATGGGACGCATCCTACGCAGGCCTCTACCAAGCCCACGTGGAGCGTCCCCTCCCGGGATCCCGCTTAGCTTCACCGTGGGTGGCTTCTAACCCACGGTTACTGAGCCCCCCCACCACGACAAGGTGGAGATCCCACGGGGGGGGAAGGGGGGGGGTTGGAACTTGCTACCTAAACCCATGTTAATTACGTAGCTTACAAATATAAATATATTCAATAATGATACTCTGGGCCAAAAATGGTATGAATTATTTTTGAAAAGATATCCAGAACTAATTATAATTATTTTGATGTTTACTTTGTTATAAATTGTAATACTTACCTAGCGTTATTTAAGTGCAAATAAAAAAATACTGTACCTACTATTAAACAAATACGATTAATAACGTATACTTAGTGAGACTCCTGCCAAAATAAATCATATTAATAATATTTATCCGTCTTAATTTAAAACATTCTATATCCGGCCGATATTTGGGAAAAACGCGACCGACCATGGTCCGTGAATGGCCGACTTTAGGGTTTTTTCGTTCTCGACGCATATAAACCTTAGTACTTTTTCCTTGTAGTAGAAATGTCAACCTTATGCCCATAAACATGAAATAGATTTATCAAACTATCCAAAACCGCATCGGAAGCTATACTTTCGTTGCAAATTGATGGTGCCAGACCGATTTCAAAACAGAAAAACCGTAAGGATGCCGACATTTAGCGTATTTACCCTACTACGTTACGGTCGGGATTCGGTAATACGCGAAATGTGTTCGCGTACGTTCAAGTAAAAAATACTTTGAAAGTGTTGCAAATATTTTAGTGTTTTGCGCGACAAAGTTACGTAAATGTATGGCGGTAAGGAATAATATCCCATGAAAGTAAAAGTACTCCGTTACGATCGAGGATCGGCAAAACGCGAGACGCGATCGCGTACGTTCAATTCAAGTAAGAAATACTTTGAAAGTGTTGCAAGTATTTTAAAAAAAATCGTTACAATCAGCTTCAAAATTACGAATCCTACAAAACAAATGATTTCATAATAGTTAAATTTAGTTTTTTATCTAATTCTGTTTATCCACTTTAATGGAGGAATAAAAAACTACCTAATTTATCAATTTAAAAATATTAATTTGCCAACATCTGGATTTGAGTTAATTATCTAAATAACTAACTTGCACGTTTGCATAACTTGCTTGTAAGGCCGAATTAATAAACCAATTGTAATGACTAGCTTTTGCGCGCGACTTCGTTCCCGTGAAAGTTGAAGAGAAAAAATTTCAACGTTTTTGCAAGATTTTTTGTTAGTTGTTGAGGTATCATGGTTTCATAAATAAAAAAATAAAATGAACTGTTGTATCATTTCTACATTTTAATAGTTACCTACCTATTCTCCTTTTGCAATCTCAACGTTCGCTTCGCCAGGGGTTCGCCATTTAGGTTACATTTAAAAATATACCTATTAAAAAAATTGCGTAGTTTTAAAGATTTAAGCATACATAGGGACAGATAGACAGAAGACAGACTTTGTTTTATATGTTTTAAAGATTTAAGCATACATAGGGACAGATAGACAGAAGACAGACTTTGTTTTATATATACTATGTAGTGATGATAGTGATAGTGAAATACTCTATTTTACACGATGAACTTTATAATAAATACACATTGTGACTGTTGCGCGGTGCAGTGCTCAGTAGTTCTAATCATCAAGCTGTGAGCTTTTGGCTGTAGCAAAGAGCTCAGATATTTACATAGAGGCGCATTTCTTATGGGCGCTCTGAAGACAAACTTTCTGGGACCCAAATTGCCGCTTGGTGGTGTGGCAGTCGTTCCCTTAGTGTAAGAGCAAGAGATATGGTATATCTTAACTACGAGAGTAAGAGAGACGGAGAACGACGCCAGCGCGTTCAATGGCGCCAACTACGAACTAAACTGGAGCCAGTCCCCACTTGTAATTGGCACACGAAATCCTTAAGAAATGCGGTTCTATGTATAAATAATAGTTTATTTTTTAATAATAGTTTATTTCATCTTCAAAATACAATTAAACATATACCCTTGTACTCCGTTTTAAGCAAATAATTTACTTGAATAGGGGGTAAATAAAACTCTCATTATAATACTTAATAAATAATATAGATTGTAACGGGTTTTGGTAGTAAAAACGCAGTAGAGGTTTTAGATGCGTTTATTGCAGAGTATCGTCTCACTTCCCTTGCCACGAGTATGACCGACCAACAACACGACACTGGCCTGAACACTAAGGGCTGTAGTCTCCCACGCTGTTCCCTCCGGTAGTGTGTAGGCAGGCTGCTCGAAGGCTGTGCGTAGCGGTACAGGCCCTCGCTGACGTTGGCTCAGCTGGCAGACGCCGGCGGTGTGAGTACGATGAGCAGGGCAGGCCAGACTCTTCGCCAGAGGTGAAGCCGAAGGCGATGCAAGAAAGTGTAGCGGTCTAGGAGCGTAGCCGGAGTCTTAACGTGAACCTGGAACCTGAAGGAAAGCAGCATTAGAAGAGCCACAACCAATAGAGTCAGGCAGGCGGCGTCAGCCGGCCTCAGCTAGCAGGTAGAGAGATGGGCAGTACGCTAACGCAGTAAATGTAGTGCTTACCCGTAGCTGGGACCAGGATACACGTAAATACGACGTAGGGTCAGTAGGTACGCTTAGTTATAGTAGAAGCGACGTTAGAGTAGCGGTGCCGGCCTCTCTGTCGGCCCCTTTATATACCGGGCCCTCCATCAGGCTGAGAGTCCGTTTATGACCATATTTGGTCAGGCTTTGCGAGTGCGGACGATGGCTTTCTCTGATTGGCCGAGCGTATGGGCGGTACTGTGACGCAACGCGGTAAGTACCGGACATACGTTACAATACCGCCCGCCTTAGGAGAGGATTTTACGTGGCTAACAAGGAAAATCCGACTAGCTACGTTAGGTCTATGAGTCCGCTACTGTCCAAGCTAAGACGGCATATAGAGAAAAGGAAGGGAAAGTCTTCTACGGTTTGTAACAAATAGTTAGGCACCATAGTGTATAAGTTTTAGGTCCTTAATGTGCCAAAACCCAATAGAATTTCCAGACGCGTCCGACAACTCGTAAACGAGAGGCGACTTTTTATTAATCACTGTGCACTTCACGAATTTAGGGGCTAGTTTCTTACAGAAGGACTTATCCTTGTCGCTCTGATAAAAAGTCCGTTTCCACACAGTGTCTCCCACATTAAACTCAGCTGGTTTACGGCGTAAATTATACGTTTGGGAATTCCTAGCATGAGCTTGAATGAGGAGTGCCTGAACTTTGTCAAATATGCCTGATAAGTGACCTATGTTTTCTGCGTAATCGTCCCTAGATATGTATACTATATCATCAGCGTCTGTGTCGACATAGTGTGAGCCGCATGGAACTAGTTCACGTCCATAGACTAAAAAACTAGGTGTATAGCCCGTGACTTCATTAACTGCAGTATTTAATGCAAACTGCACCTTAGGTACGAGAGTGTCCCATAATCTCTGGTCAATTCCAACAAACGCCGCTAAGGTAGAACCAATGGTTTTATTATAGCGTTCGACCGTATTGACATGTGGGGAATATTTAGGAGTATAATGAAGATTAGGGATTTTGTACTTGCGCAACATAGCTTTTAAAGTAGCACTGACAAACTGTTTACCATTGTCCAATATAATTGTAGATGGTATACCATGAACTAAAAATATTTTTTCTTCCAAAATATTAGTTATTATTTCAGCAGTTGCGCGCCTGATAGGAAAAAGTAGACAGTATTTACTAAAACAACAAGTTACTACGAAGATGTAGGCGTTTTGTTTTCTTGTGACGGGTAGTGGCCCCACCAAATCTACACTAATGGTTTGGAAGGGTCGTGAACACACTTTGGGTCGTCCCATGGTTCCCAATGGTGCGTGGTTCTGATGTTTGTGCGCGATACAAGTGTCGCAAGAATTTATGAACTTAACTACGTCATCGCGCATTTTGGGCCAATAGTAACGCAGTGCTAAGCGCTTGTAAGTTTTAAATATACCGAAATGCCCCGAAGTGGGTTCGGCATGGTTCTCTAATATGGCATTATTTCGATCAGAAGAAGGTAGTACTTCTTTCCATTCGAACTCCTTACGTAGCATACACCTAGATTTAATCAAACGATATAATTTATTATTTTTAATAGAATAGTCTGGATAGTCATTAGGCGAAGATAAACAACCATTGTAGGTGGCTGAATAGCATTGATCAGTGTTAACATTAGGGTCATTCACGTTATTATTATTCGCGTTAATTACATTTACAGGTAGGGATCGTGATAACGCATCGGCTATAATATTATCCGCACCGCGCCGATGCTTTATTTCGAAGTTGAAGGCTGACAGACGAACCGACCACCGAGCTAATCTACCAGTCGGGTTGCTCAAGTTTAGGAACCATTTCAGTGCGGAATGGTCAGTATACACAACAAACTTTAACCCGTTATCTAAATAACAGCGCCAATATTCGAGGGCTGTTAGAACTGCTAATGTCTCCCGTTCTGTTATACTGTAGTTTTGTTCCTGTGCATTTAGTGACCTACTCATGTAAGCGATAGGTAGTTCCACGCCATCTATTTCTTGTGTAAGTAACCCACCGATGCCGCTCGCACTCGCATCTGTGTGAACTTGAAAAGGTTTCTCGTAATCGGGACACGATAATATTGGTGCGGAGCTTAACAATTGTTTTAGTTTACAAAACGAGTCATCAGCTTCCACCGACCACTGAAATGGTGCGGCTTTCTTACCGGTAGAGGTAAGTTTGTTCAGAGGACCGGCAATAGTACTAAAATTAGGTATAAATCGCCGATACCATGATGCAATGCCTAAGAACCTTTTGACTTCTTTTTTATTCTTAGGCGTAGCATATTGAAGAATGGCTTCCACCTTACATGGGTCTACTTGTAATCCTTTAGAGTTTACTACGTAGCCCAAGTACTTCAATTCATCACGGAAGAATTTAGATTTTTCCAAGTTGATGGTAAGGTTGGCCGATTTTAATTTTTCGTATACTTTATTTAATAGTGACACATGAGCATTAAAGGATGGCGATATAAGCACGATATCATCTAAAAAAACGAATACAGAGTTTTCGAACTCAGGACTGTTCGTAAACAAGTGATCCACCAAACACTGTTGTGTCGCAGGCGCATTCGTTAAACCAAAAGGCATAGTCACAAATCTAAATGTTCCTCTAGTAGGCACATAGAACGCAGTCTTATCACGATCACATTCGCGAAGAGGCGTCTGCCAAAAGGACTTAGATAAGTCTATACTACTTAGATATCTAGCGTTCCTAAGGTTGTCTAAAATTTCGGATACGTAAGGTAGTTTGTACGCGTCTTTTTTAGTAATAGAATTAAGTTTCCGACTATCCAAACAAAACCTTAGTTTACCGTCTTTCTTAGGCGTTAGTAAAATCGGTGACGACCACGGACTTTCGCATTTTTCTACCACTCCCAATGCAAGCATTTCGTCTAATTCGTCAATAATTGTTTTTAATTTCGCCGGCGGTAACCTATAATATCTTTGGCGTATCGGCGCAGAATCGCCAGTGTCTATTGCATGTTCTATTAAGTGAGTTCGTCCTAAGCCGGTTTTTTCAGTAGAAATCGACTCGTATTGCTTTATAATTAGCTTAGCCGTTCTCTGTTGTGACCCACTCAACTCACTAAAAGATTGCAATACGTTCGTGTTACTTAGCTTATTTTCACCTAACACACTACACGGCAATGTTTTAGACATGCATACGGATGCGATATGGTTAGGCAGTAATGTAAATAGTTTCCAGAAATCGATGCCTAAAATTAAATTACTTGTAACTTCTGGAATAATATAAGCTTTCAATAAGTGGGTTTGATTATTAAAAGTAGTGGGTAAGTTGATAAAACCGCGCGGCAACAATATATTTCCACCCGCGGACCGAATGGAATTAGTGTTGTGACACTGCTGTATTTCTAACCCGGTTTTAGTAATTACCTCCAGATGGGAGTTGTTACCTAGAATTGTAATGGCTGAACCGGAATCGAGCAATCCACAAATAGGTAAACTGTTAATCGTTACGTTAACATAGGGCCGTAGGTCATTTTTAGGTTTATTATCCAGGATCGAGGCGACGGAATAACTAGAGAAATACACTTTTAGAGTGTTTAGCCAATTTCTCCAATCATCTTTGTCAAAATTGGTTGAATAGGTTGTAGAACCTAATTTAGATTTTGACACGCCCCGACCCTGACCAACTAGTTTTTTGGTTTCGTCGATCTACAGTTCGGGCAGTTAGGGAATGTCACATCCCTACAGCCGCACTTGAAGCAAATTGCAAAGCGATCGCGTTTACATTCATTCAAACTGTGATCATTGATTCGGCAGCGCGGGCAGTACTTGGACGTGACTAGAGCGACAGAGCTAGGTTTAGACTTAGGTTTGCTAGGTTCGTTGTTCACAGTGTATTCGGACGTACCCTCTATAGTAGCAACGGGATAATTATTGTAGGAATTATTACGCGCTCGGTTATTAGGTTTGTGACTGTAAGCTAGGTCTGGTGCCAACGTGTCGTTATTATAATACGGTTCGCGGAATTGAGAGTTCAAACATTTCATCCGTTCGTAGTTTAAACATAACGTCTGCAGTGTTGCTATACTGTCTATTGAAGATATTGACGGAGCTAGCACTAGTGAGTAGCATGGACGTATGTTATGCAATAGGATGTCTAACTTTTCGCGTTCGGACAATCGCTTTGACGGAGACAGCCTAGCGAACAGCTGATTCATTATCGAGAGATAAATAATTATAGTTTCGGTAGCACCTTGAGTACGTCAGCGGATTTCATTTAATAACCGGTAGTCATAATCGTACGGTGTGAAATCGTCTATTAATTTAGTGGTGAGTTCTTCCCATGTAGTGAAATATTCTTTTAGGCCGCGGTACCAGTGAAGTGCGTTACCGGTGAAAATTTCGGAGGCATATGATAAAATTTTAGTGGAAGGTAGATTACGCGCGGTTTGGAATTCGGTTACGCGTTGTAGGAACGCTCGGACGCATCCCGTACCGTCGTATTTTAGCTTAGACAGTTCGCTAACTCTCAAATGCTCGCAATGCATTACTGGGGCTAACCCTGCCTGCGTCGAGGTAGATGGCGCAGGTTGGACCTCTGCCACAGCATCGGCTGAGCGAACAGCTGATTGCTCAATGGCGGACAGCTCCGCCGAGAGCTTGTCGAACCGGCTGCACAACTCGGTAATCCGTTTTGAAAACGCCGTAGGACGTTCCATCCTACGGAGTCTATGGTATAAGTGGTTGTGCAGTGCGGTAGACCTCTTAGCTAGGTTCGCGTCATAAGAGGCAGATAACGAATTTAGTCGCTTGGCCAGCTCAGAGACGGCCTCGCTAGCGCCCTCGAAGTCCACCGCTATGGCTAGACCCGACTCCAAAATGTCATCATTTGGAATGGCTTCCAGTAATTTAGGGAGCTGCTTCCGCAGACCTAGGACAGAGGTAGCCGGCTCCTCACCTCTAATCGCGACCTCGTAAGCTAACTCGTTCTTGTTTAGCAGGAAGTATTTTATGGGGTGTGAGCCCATTGTGTATGAAGGAGTACCGCGTAAGTATAACACTACACACTACACTTAGTGCGCAAGCGTTCCGCCCTTACAAATGGCCTACTTTACGATTAGGCGTAAAAGTTCGATCGTTAGGACTAATTAGAAAAACGTTCGATTAAAATTTGCGAACTAGTACGTAGTAGGTAGTTACACTAAAAGGTAGGCAATTAGTACAACAATACGTACCGGTTCGCTGTAGCCGCACCTGCTCGCTTACAATGATGGAGACCTGCTAGATGAGAACTCGAGCACGGAAAGCGAGAAAATAACCCACGTAGGCGCCACTGTAACGGGTTCTGGTAGTAAAAACGCAGTAGAGGTTTTAGATGCGTTTATTGCAGAGTATCGTCTCACTTCCCTTGCCACGAGTATGACCGACCAACAACACGACACTGGCCTGAACACTAAGGGCTGTAGTCTCCCACGCTGTTCCCTCCGGAAGTGTGTAGGCAGGCTGCTCGAAGGCTGTGCGTAGCGGTACAGGCCCTCGCTGACGTTGGCTCAGCTGGCAGACGCCGGCGGTGTGAGTACGATGAGCAGGGCAGGCCAGACTCTTCGCCAGAGGTGAAGCCGAAGGCGATGCAAGAAAGTGTAGCGGTCTAGGAGCGTAGCCGGAGTCTTAACGTGAACCTGGAACCTGAAGGAAAGCAGCATTAGGAGAGCCACAACCAATAGAGTCAGGCAGGCGGCGTCAGCCGGCCTCAGCTAGCAGGTAGAGAGATGGGCAGTACGCTAACGCAGTAAATGTAGTGCTTACCCGTAGCTGGGACCAGGATACACGTAAATACGACGTAGGGTCAGTAGGTACGCTTAGTTATAGTAGAAGCGACGTTAGAGTAGCGGTGCCGGCCTCTCTGTCGGCCCCTTTATATACCGGGCCCTCCATCAGGCTGAGAGTCCGTTTATGACCATATTTGGTCAGGCTTTGCGAGTGCGGACGATGGCTTTCTCTGATTGGCCGAGCGTATGGGCGGTACTGTGACGCAACGCGGTAAGTACCGGACATACGTTACAAGATATAAGTTTATCCACTTTAATGGAGGAATAAAAAACTACCTAATTCATCAATTTAAAAATATTAATTTGCCAACATCTGGATTTCAGTTAATTATCTTAATAACTAACTTGCACGTTTGCATAACTTGCTTGTAAGGCCGAATTAATAAACCAATTGTAATGACTAGCTTTTGCGCGCGACTTCGTTCCCGTGAAAGTTGAAGAGAAAAAATTCCAACGTTTTTGCAAGATTTTTTGTTAGTTGTTGAGGTATCATGGTTTCATAAATAAAAAATAAAATGAATTGTTGTTTCATTTCTACATTATAATAGTTACCTACCTATTCCCCTTTTGCAATCTCAACGTTCGCTTCGCCAGGGGTTCGCCATTTAGGTTACATTTATTTCGCCTGAATACCAATTTAATTAAGAATATAATAATATAAATTAAGAATAACAATTTTCACGAAGTAGAACTCAAAGGAAAGCACCACCTAGTATAGTAAGTACCTATTATTTATCAGTAGCATGCACCACAGACCCTGGGACCACCGACCATCAGACTAAGGCAACCTCACAAGGTCATAAGGTTTTGTCAAGTTTATTCAAACGAGCCTAAACACTACTAGTTTCTCATGTGTAGTTTAGGAGTTCCAGTGACCACCTGCCGGCTTCATCATCAGACCAAGGCAACCTCACAAGGTCATAGGTTTTGTCCAATCTATTCAAATGAGCCCAAACACTAATAGTTTATCATGTGTAGTTTAGGAGTTCCTGTGACCACCTTCCGGCTTCATCATCAGACCAAGGCAACCTCACAAGCTCATAGGTTTTGTCAAGTCTTGTCAAACGAGCCCAAACACGACTAGTTTATTATGTGTAGTTTAGGAGTTCATGTAACCACCTTCCGGCTTCATCATCAGACCAAGGCAACCTCACAAGGTCATAGGTTTGTCAAATCTATTCAAACGAGCCCAAACACTACTAGTTTATCATGTGTAGTTTAGGAGTTCCTGTGACCACCTTCCGGCTTAATCATCAGACCAAGGCAACCACACAAGGTCATTGGTTTTGTCAAGTCTTGTCAAACGAGCCCAAACACGACTAGTTTATCATGTGCAGTTTAGGAGTTCCTGTGACCACCTTCCGGCTTCATCATCAGACCAAGACAACCTCACAAGGTCATAGGTTTTGTCAAATCTATTCAAACGAGCCCAAACACTACTAGTTTATCATGTGTAGTTTAGGAGTTCCTGTGACCACCTTCCGGCTTCATCATCAGACCAAGGCAACCTCACAAGGTCATAGGTTTTGTCAAGTCTTGTCAAACGAGACCAAACACGACTAGTTTATCATGTGTAGTTTAGGAGTTCCTGTGACCACCTTCCGGCTTCATCATCAGACCAAGGCATCCTCACAAGGTCATAGGTTTTGTCAAATCTATTCAAACGAGCCCAAACACGACTAGTTTATCATGTGAAGTTTAGGAGTTCCTGTGACCACCTTCCGGCTTCATCATCAGACCAAGGCAACCTCACAAGGTCATAGGTTTTGTCAAGTCTATTCAAACGAGCCCAAACACTACTAGTTTATCATGTGTAGTTTAGGAGTTCCTGTGACTACCTTCCGGTTTCATTATCAGACCAAGGCAACCTCACAAGGTCATAGGTTTTGTCAAGTCTATTAAAACGAGCCCAAACACTACTAGTTTATCATGTGTAGTTTAAGAGTTCCTGTGACTACCTTCCGGTTTCATCATTAGACCAAGGCAACCTCACAAGGTCATAGGTTTTGTCAAGTCTATTCAAACGAGCCCAAACACTACTAGTTTATCACGTGTAGTTTAGGAGTTCCTGTGACAATCTTCCGGCTTCATCATCAGACCAAGGCAACCTCACAAGGTCATAGGTTTTTTCAAGTCAATTTAAACGAGCCCAAACACGAGTAGTTTATCATATGTACTTTAGAAGTTCCTGTAACCACCTTCCCGGCTTCATCATCAGACCAAGGTGCATTCACAAGGTCATTCATCACTGCACCATTTCAATGTTACCGTAACATAGCCACCAAACTTACGTAAGTATGTCAAATATCAGCTCTAAGGAACAGTGTACAAAGTGCATTCCAAATTTTGAACGGAAAGACACGAAGTCATAAAAATATCGCTAGATATTTTAACGCCACCGGTACATACGTAAAATAGGTACCTACTAGATCTGTTGATCGTGTTTATAACCTTGAAATGAGGCACACTTGGGTGACAAGGTGAAATATCATAACATTGTTAACATTTTAGACAGAATGCTTTTTTTATTATAGCGCCATCTCATCTTTTTAATTTAAAATAACATTGCTTAGAAAATGAGACGTAAGATTTCGCTACCATCGACTCCCATTTTTTTCGTCGCTAGCGCCATCTGTTGTATTATTTACGGTATTAACAAGTACTCATAAAAATAGAGATCTAATAATAAGGACTTAACGTGGCCAAGTTTTATGTTCGACTTGCGCCATCTGTACTGTATAGTATTATATTTATCTATGGCCTAACTATCCTTATCCTTAGACAAGAACCGGGACCGACAGCTGTACGTGCCCTCCGAACGCAGAATAATGCCACCCACGGTCACCCATCCAAGTGGTGACATGTGCAAGCGTTGCATAACTTTGCCGATCTGTTACGAACGGCAAACCAAGTCTCGCTATGCAGCGCTACGTATCGTATAGTGTATTTCGTAATGGCAGTATAAAATGGCAAGGGCAGATTCTCAGCACGCTCCCCAATATCTAACAATTTCGATCCGTAATAACAAATTTTGGACACAAATTTGTCCCTTGTAGGAATCGAGCCCACAACACTCGACGCAGTGTCAGTGACTAAAGCGGCGAAGCAACCGCTCAAAGTCACACGAAGTGGAATAATGCAAGCTACAATTAGACCCAGTTTCAGATATGGCTAGCTTCCTCTGGATAGGCTTTATCTTTCAGATAAATCCGAAAACGTGGCTTAATTTTTAAGAGCTATCTGATAAATTAATTTAAACATGCACTTATCAGGCAGCTGTGAAACTGGCCATAAGTGAATACTTCATTTAACAATCATTCTTATAACACATCACAAACATCTACCTAAAAGAGTCTATATAGAATTCGTTACTAAATTTCCATCGGATATCTCACAAATTAAGTTACAGATTAATTCCGCATAATTAAACGCAGGCGTAAGATATGGAGCCATGCTTCATGACGACTTAGATCTTTCAAAGACAGAAGCGGCAGTGGGTTCGGCAGAAAAATGATTAATAGCTAACCTATAACCTATTTTTTTATATATTGGGACAACTCATGAGCAGCTTTAGCCGAGTGGAGACATCAACAGGCTACCATGGAGTTAGGATTTAAACTCATGGCGCAGACAAATGACCTTTCGAAGTTATCTGCTTATTGAATAGTTAATTATGACTTTTTCTGTGCCTTGGAGAGCTCGTTGAGCTCGGAGGTTTGTGAAAGTCGTTATAGAGACTCAGTACCCTTGCATATACTGGAACTGGCCCCAGTCACAGAATATCCTCTTCGACTCGAAGCAGTCTTTACTAAAACAACAAGTTACTACGAAGATGTAGGCGTTTTGTTTTCTTGTGACGGGTAGTGGCCCCACCAAATCTACACTAATGGTTTGGAAGGGTCGTGAACACACTTTGGGTCGTCCCATGGTTCTCAATGGTGCGTGGTTCTGATGTTTGTGCGCGATACAAGTGTCGCAAGAATTTATGAACTTAACTACGTCATCGCGCATTTTGGGCCAATAGTAACGCTGTGCTAAGCGCTTGTAAGTTTTAAATATACCGAAATGCCCCGAAGTGGGTTCGGCATGGTTCTCTAATATGGCATTATTTCGATCAGAAGAAGGTAGTACTTCTTTCCATTCGAACTCCTTACGTAGCATACACCTAGATTTAATCAAACGATATAATTTATTATTTTTAATAGAATAGTCTGGATAGTCATTAGGCGAAGATAAACAACCATTGTAGGTGGCTGAATACCATTGATCAGTGTTAACATTAGGGTCATTCACGTTATTATTATTCGCGTTAATTACATTTACAGGTAGGGATCGTGATTACGCATCGGCTATAATATTATCCGCACCGCGCCGATGCTTTATTTCGAAGTTGAAGGCTGACAGACGAACCGACCACCGAGCTAATCTACCAGTCGGGTTGCTCAAGTTTAGGAACCATTTCAGTGCGGAATGGTCAGTATACACAACAAACTTTAACCCGTTATCTAAATAACAGCGCCAATATTCGAGGGCTGTTAGAACTGCTAATGTCTCCCGTTCTGTTATACTGTAGTTTTGTTCCTGTGCATTTAGTGACCTACTCATGTAAGCGATAGGTAGTTCCACGCCATCTATTTCTTGTGTAAGTAACCCACCGATGCCGCTCGCACTCGCATCTGTGTGAACTTGAAAAGGTTTCTCGTAATCGGGACACGATAATATTGGTGCGGAGCTTAACAATTGTTTTAGTTTACAAAACGAGTCATCAGCTTCCACCGACCACTGAAATGGTGCGGCTTTCTTACCGGTAGAGGTAAGTTTGTTCAGAGGACCGGCAATAGTACTAAAATTAGGTATAAATCGCCGATACCATGATGCAATGCCTAAGAACCTTTTGACTTCTTTTTTATTCTTAGGCGTAGCATATTGAAGAATGGCTTCCACCTTACATGGGTCTACTTGTAATCCTTTAGAGTTTACTACGTAGCCCAAGTACTTCAATTCATCACGGAAGAATTTAGATTTTTCCAAGTTGATGGTAAGGTTGGCCGATTTTAATTTTTCGTATACTTTATTTAATAGTGACACATGAGCATTAAAGGATGGCGATATAAGCACGATATCATCTAAAAAAACGAATACAGAGTTTTCGAACTCAGGACTGTTCGTAAACAAGTGATCCACCAAACACTGTTGTGTCGCAGGCGCATTCGTTAAACCAAAAGGCATAGTCACAAATCTAAATGTTCCTCTAGTAGGCACATAGAACGCAGTCTTATCACGATCACATTCGCGAAGAGGCGTCTGCCAAAAGGACTTAGATAAGTCTATACTACTTAGATATCTAGCGTTCCTAAGGTTGTCTAAAATTTCGGATACGTAAGGTAGTTTGTACGCGTCTTTTTTAGTAATAGAATTAAGTTTCCGACTATCCAAACAAAACCTTAGTTTACCGTCTTTCTTAGGCGTTAGTAAAATCGGTGACGACCACGGACTTTCGCATTTTTCTACCACTCCCAATGCAAGCATTTCGTCTAATTCGTCAATAATTGTTTTTAATTTCGCCGGCGGTAACCTATAATATCTTTGGCGTATCGGCGCAGAATCGCCAGTGTCTATTGCATGTTCTATTAAGTGAGTTCGTCCTAAGCCGGTTTTTTCAGTAGAAATCGACTCGTATTGCTTTATAATTAGCTTAGCCGTTCTCTGTTGTGACCCACTCAACTCACTAAAAGATTGCAATACGTTCGTGTTACTTAGCTTATTTTCACCTAACACACTACACGGCAATGTTTTAGACATGCATACGGATGCGATATGGTTAGGCAGTAATGTAAATAGTTTCCAGAAATCGATGCCTAAAATTAAATTACTTGTAACTTCTGGAATAATATAAGCTTTCAATAAGTGGGTTTGATTATTAAAAGTAGTGGGTAAGTTGATAAAACCGCGCGGCAACAATATATTTCCACCCGCGGACCGAATGGAATTAGTGTTGTGACACTGCTGTATTTCTAACCCGGTTTTAGTAATTACCTCCAGATGGGAGTTGTTACCTAGAATTGTAATGGCTGAACCGGAATCGAGCAATCCACAAATAGGTAAACTGTTAATCGTTACGTTAACATAGGGCCGTAGGTCATTTTTAGGTTTATTATCCAGGATCGAGGCGACGGAATAACTAGAGAAATACACTTTTAGAGTGTTTAGCCAATTTCTCCAATCATCTTTGTCAAAATTGGTTGAATAGGTTGTAGAACCTAATTTAGATTTTGACACGCCCCGACCCTGACCAACTAGTTTTTTGGTTTCGTCGATCTACAGTTCGGGCAGTTAGGGAATGTCACATCCCTACAGCCGCACTTGAAGCAAATTGCGAAGCGATCGCGTTTACATTCATTCAAACTGTGATCATTGATTCGGCAGCGCGGGCAGTACTTGGACGTGACTAGAGCGACAGAGCTAGGTTTAGACTTAGGTTTGCTAGGTTCGTTGTTCACAGTGTATTCGGACGTACCCTCTATAGTAGCAACGGGATAATTATTGTAGGAATTATTACGCGCTCGGTTATTAGGTTTGTGACTGTAAGCTAGGTCTGGTGCCAACGTGTCGTTATTATAATACGGTTCGCGGAATTGAGAGTTCAAACATTTCATCCGTTCGTAGTTTAAACATAACGTCTGCAGTGTTGCTATACTGTCTATTGAAGATATTGACGGAGCTAGCACTAGTGAGTAGCATGGACGTATGTTATGCAATAGGATGTCTAACTTTTCGCGTTCGGACAATCGCTTTGACGGAGACAGCCTAGCGAACAGCTGATTCATTATCGAGAGATAAATAATTATAGTTTCGGTAGCACCTTGAGTACGTCAGCGGATTTCATTTAATAACCGGTAGTCATAATCGTACGGTGTGAAATCGTCTATTAATTTAGTGGTGAGTTCTTCCCATGTAGTGAAATATTCTTTTAGGCCGCGGTACCAGTGAAGTGCGTTACCGGTGAAAATTTCGGAGGCATATGATAAAATTTTAGTGGAAGGTAGATTACGCGCGGTTTGGAATTCGGTTACGCGTTGTAGGAACGCTCGGACGCATCCCGTACCGTCGTATTTTAGCTTAGACAGTTCGCTAACTCTCAAATGCTCGCAATGCATTACTGGGGCTAACCCTGCCTGCGTCGAGGTAGATGGCGCAGGTTGGACCTCTGCCACAGCATCGGCTGAGCGAACAGCTGATTGCTCAATGGCGGACAGCTCCGCCGAGAGCTTGTCGAACCGGCTGCACAACTCGGTAATCCGTTTTGAAAACGCCGTAGGACGTTCCATCCTACGGAGTCTATGGTATAAGTGGTTGTGCAGTGCGGTAGACCTCTTAGCTAGGTTCGCGTCATAAGAGGCAGATAACGAATTTAGTCGCTTGGCCAGCTCAGAGACGGCCTCGCTAGCGCCCTCGAAGTCCACCGCTATGGCTAGACCCGACTCCAAAATGTCATCATTTGGAATGGCTTCCAGTAATTTAGGGAGCTGCTTCCGCAGACCTAGGACAGAGGTAGCCGGCTCCTCACCTCTAATCGCGACCTCGTAAGCTAACTCGTTCTTGTTTAGCAGGAAGTATTTTATGGGGTGTGAGCCCATTGTGTATGAAGGAGTACCGCGTAAGTATAACACTACACACTACACTTAGTGCGCAAGCGTTCCGCCCTTACAAATGGCCTACTTTACGATTAGGCGTAAAAGTTCGACCGTTAGGACTAATTAGAAAAACGTTAGATTAAAATTTGCGAACTAGTACGTAGTAGGTAGTTACACTAAAAGGTAGGCAATTAGTACAACAATACGTACCGGTTCGCTGTAGCCGCACCTGCTCGCTTACAATGATGGAGACCTGCTAGATGAGAACTCGAGCACGGAAAGCGAGAAAATAACCCACGTAGGCGCCACTGTAACGGGTTCTGGTAGTAAAAACGCAGTAGAGGTTTTAGATGCGTTTATTGCAGAGTATCGTCTCACTTCCCTTGCCACGAGTATGACCGACCAACAACACGACACTGGCCTGAACACTAAGGGCTGTAGTCTCCCACGCTGTTCCCTCCGGAAGTGTGTAGGCAGGCTGCTCGAAGGCTGTGCGTAGCGGTACAGGCCCTCGCTGACGTTGGCTCAGCTGGCAGACGCCGGCGGTGTGAGTACGATGAGCAGGGCAGGCCAGACTCTTCGCCAGAGGTGAAGCCGAAGGCGATGCAAGAAAGTGTAGCGGTCTAGGAGCGTAGCCGGAGTCTTAACGTGAACCTGGAACCTGAAGGAAAGCAGCATTAGGAGAGCCACAACCAATAGAGTCAGGCAGGCGGCGTCAGCCAGCCTCAGCTAGCAGGTAGAGAGATGGGCAGTACGCTAACGCAGTAAATGTAGTGCTTACCCGTAGCTGGGACCAGGATACACGTAAATACGACGTAGGGTCAGTAGGTACGCTTAGTTATAGTAGAAGCGACGTTAGAGTAGCGGTGCCGGCCTCTCTGTCGGCCCCTTTATATACCGGGCCCTCCATCAGGCTGAGAGTCCGTTTATGACCATATTTGGTCAGGCTTTGCGAGTGCGGACGATGGCTTTCTCTGATTGGCCGAGCGTATGGGCGGTACTGTGACGCAACGCGGTAAGTACCGGACATACGTTACAAGATATAAGTTTATCCACTTTAATGGAGGAATAAAAAACTACCTAATTCATCAATTTAAAAATATTAATTTGCCAACATGTGGATTTGAGTTAATTATCTTAATAACTAACTTGCACGTTTGCATAACTTGCTTGTAAGGCCGAATTAATAAACCAATTGTAATGACTAGCTTTTGCGCGCGACTTCGTTCCCGTGAAAGTTGAAGAGAAAAAATTCCAACGTTTTTGCAAGATTTTTTGTTAGTTGTTGAGGTATCATGGTTTCATAAATAAAAAATAAAATGAATTGTTGTTTCATTTCTACATTATAATAGTTACCTACCTATTCCCCTTTTGCAATCTCAACGTTCGCTTCGCCAGGGGTTCGCCATTTAGGTTACATTTATTTCGCCTGAATACCAATTTAATTAAGAATATAATAATATAAATTAAGAATAACAATTTTCACGAAGTAGAACTCAAAGGAAAGCACCACCTAGTATAGTAAGTACCTATTATTTATCAGTAGCATGCACCACAGACCCTGGGACCACCGACCATCAGACTAAGGCAACCTCACAAGGTCATAAGGTTTTGTCAAGTTTATTCAAACGAGCCTAAACACTACTAGTTTCTCATGTGTAGTTTAGGAGTTCCAGTGACCACCTGCCGGCTTCATCATCAGACCAAGGCAACCTCACAAGGTCATAGGTTTTGTTCAATCTATTCAAATGAGCCCAAACACTAATAGTTTATCATGTGTAGTTTAGGAGTTCCTGTGACCACCTTCCGGCTTCATCATCAGACCAAGGCAACCTCACAAGCTCATAGGTTTTGTCAAGTCTTGTCAAACGAGCCCAAACACGACTAGTTTATTATGTGTAGTTTAGGAGTTCATGTAACCACCTTCCGGCTTCATCATCAGACCAAGGCAACCTCACAAGGTCATAGGTTTGTCAAATCTATTCAAACGAGCCCAAACACTACTAGTTTATCATGTGTAGTTTAGGAGTTCCTGTGTGACCACCTTCCGGCTTAATCATCAGACCAAGGCAACCACACAAGGTCATTGGTTTTGTCAAGTCTTGTCAAACGAGCCCAAACACGACTAGTTTATCATGTGCAGTTTAGGAGTTCCTGTGACCACCTTCCGGCTTCATCATCAGACCAAGGCAACCTCACAAGGTCATAGGTTTTGTCAAATCTATTCAAACGAGCCCAAACACTACTAGTTTATCATGTGTAGTTTAGGAGTTCCTGTGACCACCTTCCGGCTTCATCATCAGACCAAGGCAACCTCACAAGGTCATAGGTTTTGTCAAGTCTTGTCAAACGAGACCAAACACGACTAGTTTATCATGTGTAGTTTAGGAGTTCCTGTGACCACCTTCCGGCTTCATCATCAGACCAAGGCAACCTCACAAGGTCATAGGTTTTGTCAAATCTATTCAAACGAGCCCAAACACGACTAGTTTATCATGTGTAGTTTAGGAGTTCCTGTGACCACCTTCCGGCTTCATCATCAGACCAAGGCAACCTCACAAGGTCATAGGTTTTGTCAAGTCTATTCAAACGAGCCCAAACACTACTAGTTTATCATGTGTAGTTTAGGAGTTCCTGTGACTACCTTCCGGTTTCATTATCAGACCAAGGCAACCTCACAAAGTCATAGGTTTTGTCAAGTCTATTAAAACGAGCCCAAACACTACTAGTTTATCATGTGTAGTTTAAGAGTTCCTGTGACTACCTTCCGGTTTCATCATTAGACCAAGGCAACCTCACAAGGTCATAGGTTTTGTCAAGTCTATTCAAACGAGCCCAAACACTACTAGTTTATCACGTGTAGTTTAGGAGTTCCTGTGACAATCTTCCGGCTTCATCATCAGACCAAGGCAACCTCACAAGGTCATAGGTTTTTTCAAGTCAATTTAAACGAGCCCAAACACGAGTAGTTTATCATATGTACTTTAGAAGTTCCTGTAACCACCTTCCCGGCTTCATCATCAGACCAAGGTGCATTCACAAGGTCATTCATCACTGCACCATTTCAATGTTACCGTAACATAGCCACCAAACTTACGTAAGTATGTCAAATATCAGCTCTAAGGAACAGTGTACAAAGTGCATTCCAAATTTTGAACGGAAAGACACGAAGTCATAAAAATATCGCTAGATATTTTAACGCCACCGGTACATACGTAAAATAGGTACCTACTAGATCTGTTGATCGTGTTTATAACCTTGAAATGAGGCACACTTAGGTGACAAGGTGAAATATCATAACATTGTTAACATTTTAGACAGAATGCTTTTTTTATTATAGCACCATCTCATCTTTTTAATTTAAAATAACATTGCTTAGAAAATGAGACGTAAGATTTCGCTACCATCGACTCCCATTTTTTTCGTCGCTAGCGCCATCTGTTGTATTATTTACGGTATTAACAAGTACTCATAAAAATAGAGATCTAATAATAAGGACTTAACGTGGCCAAGTTTTATGTTCGACTTGCGCCACCTGTACTGTATAGTATTATATTTATCTATGGCCTAACTATCCTTATCCTTAGACAAGAACCGGGACCGACAGCTGTACGTGCCCTCCGAACGCAGAATAATGCCACCCACGGTCACCCATCCAAGTGGTGACATGTGCAAGCGTTGCATAACTTTGCCGATCTGTTACGAACGGCAAACCAAGTCTCGCTATGCAGCGCTACGTATCGTATAGTGTATTTCGTAATGGCAGTATAAAATGGCAAGGGCAGATTCTCAGCACGCTCCCCAATATCTAACAATTTCGATCCGTAATAACAAATTTTGGACACAAATTTGTCCCTTGTAGGAATCGAGCCCACAACACTCGACGCAGTGTCAGTGACTAAAGCGGCGAAGCAACCGCTCAAAGTCACACGAAGTGGAATAATGCAAGCTACAATTAGACCCAGTTTCAGATATGGCTAGCTTCCTCTGGATAGGCTTTATCTTTCAGATAAATCCGAAAACGTGGCTTAATTTTTAAGAGCTATCTGATAAATTAATTTAAACATGCACTTATCAGGCAGCTGTGAAACTGGCCATAAGTGAATACTTCATTTAACAATCATTCTTATAACACATCACAAACATCTACCTAAAAGAGTCTATATAGAATTCGTTACTAAATTTCCATCGGATATCTCACAAATTAAGTTACAGATTAATTCCGCATAATTAAACGCAGGCGTAAGATATGGAGCCATGCTTCATGACGACTTAGATCTTTCAAAGACAGAAGCGGCAGTGGGTTCGGCAGAAAAATGATTAATAGCTAACCTATAACCTATTTTTTTATATATTGGGACAACTCATGAGCAGCTTTAGCCGAGTGGAGACATCAACAGGCTACCATGGAGTTGGGATTTAAACTCATGGCGCAGACAAATGACCTTTCGAAGTTATCTGCTTATTGAATAGTTAATTATGACTTTTTCTGTGCCTTGGAGAGCTCGTTGAGCTCGGAGGTTTGTGAAAGTCGTTATAGAGACTCAGTACCCTTGCATATACTGGAACTGGCCCCAGTCACAGAATATCCTCTTCGACTCGAAGCCAGCCAGCAAGAATTCCATTCACACAGTCTACCTTTCAAAGCTGGTATACCCAACAGCTATCCCTAACTTGCACAAAGTAAATAAATTATATAGTTCAGGGTCCATGTTTTCATATCCCCGTCACCACTCGCCAAAGGCCGGATACTTTCACTATGGTGAATCTGATCGAGACTTGAATATGCAGCCATCCTAATTGGTGAGCCGTTGCCACTTCATACGGGTACGAGATATGTCGTACACAAAGTTCTTCCGGAGGGTAGATCGACAATTATGTAGGGATGTGTGACATAGATTATCGATTGTTTTACTGAAATAAATTAAAAACGCATTCATATAAAAAGAAAAGAAAATAAATATTTATTTTGCCACAAATGGCACACACTAAAGATAAAAGAACAAAATAAAGATCAAAGAAAAAATTATAAAACATAAAAAAAGACAAAATAAAACAAACCTATGACTAAATTATTTTAAATGACATAGTTATTATTATTATGTAATTCATTTGCGACACCAAGAAATAAATCTTTACGAGTAATAAATAAGTTAATTGCGATCCATTACATTTGCAAAAATATCACCACCATCATGGTCCTAGCATGACCTCCGTTTAATTAAATTAAGACTTCCACCCGGAGCTCAGAATACACGCACTAGTCAAAATTGATTTGACAGAATATCAGCTTTTGCACAGAGCGACCGCCATCTGACGATTACAACCCAAAGGGATAGCTAGGGCTGAGACGAATAAAAATATACTCAGGGGTTCTGACCCCCATAACGACTACTAACAATCTTCATGTCGCCCCAGAACGTCAGCTCAACGTGGTATGCAAGGCGGGGCAAGCACAAAATAATATTCAACACAACTTCGACAAATCAGCGGTGTACACCTTAGCTTTAAAACCGTCGTATAGCAGTACCTTAGCAGTATATCCACTGTGCTATCACTGCCTTGACATTCATAAATATTAGTAAGCTGATTGAATCAGGCGTTACTTGGCGGAACTCTATTGTATACTAATGGAAGGAAAAAGGAAGAACAGAGCGGGATACTACATGACAGGTATTTTCCTGGAACCTATATCCGCATTTTCCATTTATATCCCTTATCCTTTGTCTTTAGAAGAGTACGGTATTGTCAACCTTTTTCTATTGCAATAGTTGGGTGGTCAATCCGAGGGTATGTAAAGTGCATTCATCTTAACCTGTCAAAACTAGTAAACAAACATACCTTCATCACAAATCACCAGATTGTGGCCGCATCACGTAATATATGCTACTAGAAAATATTTACAATGTAGTTCAAATACCAACACATTATTTTCCACCTAAAATAGCTTCATATTTCCCTTTTAAAACATATTTATTTAAAGAAAATCGTAATTGTGATGACACTTCAAACCACAGATTATTACGATGTCTTGTCAATATGACATTTGACTGTAAAGATGGGATGAAGTGAATGATAAAATGGAATGATTATAGAAAAAGTATTAATATATTGTAATCCGTTTATGGTAAACGTAAAAAACATTCAGATCAGAGTATAAAATGATTTCATTAACTAAACTGAGGTCAATCTTCATAAGGGCCTAAATTAAAAGTTTTTTCACTGCAGATAATATGGATTAAAACCGATATGTCAATAAATATATTTTTTGGCATTATTGTTGTAAAATCCTTATTAATTCTCCTTCCTTCTTTCTTATCCTTATGGCAACACTGAGTGCAACAATAATGAAAAGTGAAAAGAGTCAAAAAAGCGGCATTCGTTTTGTTGCTCCGTTTGGTGTCATACATTTCGGGTATTCTATCTAGAACGATTTTGAAGTTCCTTACGACCGACAAGAAAAATATTACTGTTTTACGCCTTCTGCCTTATCATTGCGAACTAAACCCAATCGAATTAATATGGGCACAAATAAAATCGCATGTTAGTCGCAATAATAAAACTTTTAAGATGAGAGAAATAAAAGAGTTAACAAAAGAGAGCATTGCCAAAATTGATGCTGAATCGTGGAAAAAATGCATCGAACATGTTATCAAACAGGAAGATAAAATGATGGAGCTCGATGGGTTAATTGATGATGCGACGGATTGAGTAACCTCCAGATTCATAGTTAACGTCACATCAGAAACAAGTTCTAATGAAACCACAACGTCTGTCGACACTGACGATCTGACATAATATATGTAAATTTAAAAAAATAAAACCTTTTACATGAACAAAAATACCATTATTTCTACTAACATCGAAAACATTAAAAGTTTAAAATCTCTATCTCTAATATGATTTATTTCATTCACTGAATGAATTTTAAGTGAAATTCGATTTAGTTCATGCAATGTTGCCCATCACTAGTCTTACGAACGTACTTATCTGTCCGCCATATTTGTTTACCATTTTTGCCAGGTTAAGATGAATGCACTATAGGTTCCTCTTTTCCTCCATTAATGTGATATTAGTAAGCATATCGATATTCCTAAGCACCATCACTAAAGTTAAGTTTCACTACTCACTTGATCGGGGTCCAGTGATCAGACGCAAATTGTTAATATCTAAGTTTATCTTGTTTATCTGGTGTTAGAGGTCGATGCTAACGTGTGTTCCTTGTTTTGGGTTCGAATCAATTCTAACGTATGGAGGTAGTTCGTAGTTTCCATGTTGTTTGGTACCTTACTATTTTGGCTCAGTGTCGTCAATTTGAGCAAGTATTTAAGTTATGAATTGCCTTGTGTAAGTTATTTTTATTTTATTAGTAGCTGAACTTTTGTGGTTGTTTATGTCTATTTAAAATATTTGTCGAAATATATAAGGTAATTCCTTTTATAGTGGCAAGCCCTTAGTGCAAAGCCTGTTAAACGTTGTATTTCTTTTCTTTATGAAGTACTAGTAAAGCCGTTATGCGGACTCTTTGTAATCTTAAGTAGGTTCTACTTTTTTTGATTATTATAAGTATGACTGCAGTGACAATTCAGACTTATAAATTGGCAAGCCAGTTTTTTTTAGTATTTTTTGAGCTCGGTCAGTGTTTTATAAATCCCTACTAATAATATTATAAGTTGGAAAGTATGTATGGATGTATGTATGTTCCGTTTTCACGGTACAACGGCTCAACCGATTTTGTTGAAATTAAATATAGAGATATATTGGACTATGGAGATGGACATAGGCTACCATAAGTTGCAAAAATTAAACTGGGCGGGATTGTAGGGACAAATTTGCCTCTTGGAAGTAACAATTGAGTGCTGTGCATGTGCTACCGTATATCTGTCAGTACTGTCACACGTAACCTTACCTTTATCATAATGGGAAAACGCCTGTGCACCGTAGTGCGAAAGATTATAGACAAAGCTGATGATGCGTTGGTTAATTTTGGATATAAAACTTGCATTCAATAAAAAGTGTGTCGTTACACATACTTAATATCATCATATTGTGCACTTTGATTACATTCTTCACATATATAACTAACAATTATATTCTACGCTTAAACGGGTGAAACAACTCTACTAATATTATAAATGCAAAAGTGTTTGTAGAGATATAATCGACATGTATTGGAACATGGCATTGACAATTGATTGTATTTCGGTAGATAATTTCATGGATACTGACCGAGTTACATTGTACCCTATAGATTTTCTGAACTCTTGACACAACACAACTTGATACTGAAATTAAATTTGTGTTACCCCGAATTCACGCTTGGTAGTACAGAATAGAATCACAATACAAATACTTGTCCTGGCTGGCATATCACTATAGAGCCCAAACTGCCAATACAGATTTGCAGATTGGACACAAAATGGGTCTCAAAGTCACCTACCAGCCTTATTTCTCGCTGAAACGACTAAACTTCATGAATTTACAGTAACATAGCTTATACATTAGAATAACACATAAGCTAGTTTTTGACGCGACACCCGTGGCGGAGTAGCATAGCTGAAGTTAAGTAAAGAATAAAGTTGCGATTCCAAATGACATTGCAGAATCGTTACATATAGAACCTATATCACTGGTCCATATTGCAAGCGACAGTGCAAAAGGACGTGAATTTAATACTCTGTACGACTTACTTCGCGGCATTTTGTGAAGTCTTTGAGGTTAAAACTCGCTTGCAGATTCACATGGCCTTTAGCGTAGTGATTAAAAATGCCTATTGTTCTACGCCGAAGCCTATTTGGATGAAGTTGAGGCAATTTTTGAAAGCGTTTTTGACGCCCTGCTTTGGTGAAGTAGTTTGGAGGATCTTAATTTTTAAAAGTACACATACCAATACGTTTTCATCGTAATCTATCAAGATGTTAAGGAGATGTTCAATGATGACACATAGACCTAAAAGTTGACATAGTTTGAACAAAGTTCTAAAATGTCAGCCTCCAAACTATTCGGTCAATCTACCTGATCCAATATAAGTTTTACCCAGCATATCATCAGTCAACAACAATAAGAATAAAACTATTCCAAGAATGGATACGCAGGGTATCTCTAACACGTATCTAACTTAAGGACTAATCCAATATCGCTTTTTGGAATAGAATCCCCTGAATCTCATTCGCAACGCATGGCGGTGCAAGGCAACTACTTACACCATTATTAGGGCACCCATCCCATCGAATTGCTTTATTACGATCTATAATCTATATACAAGAGCAATAAAGAACATTTCCTCACAAAAACTTTTTACTAACACGTAAACAAAAACAACCCGGGAAATTATTTACAGATAGCTATTAAATCTCTTTAACCCAAGCCTATACCAAATTCGTTTACCTCAGAACTAAATTACAAAAAATATTTCAACAATATAATATATTTGACACAAATTTAATTGAGGGTGGGTACACCCAGAAACCTTTGAAATTTGTGCTGAATAATGTGACCAACGGTAAGATTTATTCGCCCGGAAATTGTCCTAAACCGAAGAATAAGGTCACTGTGGTCTGTGAAAGTTGGCAACATTCGGGACAACATTAGCAGGCTTTAGAAAATATATTTTAAAAGCAGCGAGGGCGCAGTTTATCCCTCGTAATACTTGGGCGACGATAAGCGCGAAACGATGACGTGGGGCAAGTTTAAGAGCTTCCAACTTTTGAAAGACATGTTGCTTTGCATTATTTATGGCTCAGATATGACATTAGCTTTATGATCATCAGCCCGAAATATAAACTGTCTAACTGCTGGCCACGGGTCTCTTCTCACTATGAGAGAGAAATATGGCAAAATAGTCCAACAACCTGGCCAAGTGCGGGTTGGCAGAATTCACTTATCTTTCGAGAACATTATGAAGATCTCTCAGACATGCAGGATTCCTATCGCATTCGCAATATATATCGGGTAATTAATCGCAATTGAATGTTCACTTAACGAAATGTGGATTGGATGGCGCTGTTGATATTAACACAAGACACAATTTGTTAGTCTGTCCACTAGGAACTCGCAGCCTCCAGGACGTTAAGATACCCTTTGATCTAGAATATTTTTCATAAGGCCGTTTCTTTGCACACAAATGTCATTTTCCTGTAACTAAAAGAAGAATCATGTTATTATGAGAATTTGACTGCACTTATAGCGTAGTGGTGTAAGTACTGGTCTCGTCATTTAGAACTATGTAGTCTAAATGACGAGACCAGTCAGAATGAGATCTCGTCATTTAGAGCATTGTGGTTAAGATCTCCACATGTTTATTTTACGAGGGTGTACTTTGTGGCCATTGCTGAATGTTTGTGACGTCCCCACGACACAGGATTTATTTCTAGAATAAAAATTCGGTTTAAGTTTCATCGTTACGTTTTCAAAATAATTTTCAAATCAGGCTAGATGGACCGAAACTCCTCAACGGATCCTTGAATAAATAACTAAAGCAAAATTATCCCTACTATTCAGAACGCCTGGTACCTACTATTAATCCTAAAAGGGTTGTAAGCACTTGTTTCATCTATAGGGGCTGAGATGAATTAATTACGAAAATGGACTCATTATCCCAGCCGACAGACGACGAACAAATCTATATAATCAACGAACAAAAACAAGTAATAATTTCACTTTTATGTACAAAACAATTTAGCAATTGGTTGAACATTTTTTTTGTCTACATCTTAACATATCTTTTTTTAGTCCAATACTGGAATTCTGCTAATTTCAGTCACAATTGACACAGAGGTTTTGACATACTGTACCACGCCGACCAGACGGGTTGGTAAAGGGTCTGATAACAAGATTTCCGTCAGTTTCATTCATAAAAATTAATTCAAAAGTATTTAATTCGGTACAATCGTGAGTGTGTACAATCGTCAGTGATATACATATAAAGTTTGGCATTTTGAGGCAATGTATTGTAGGCTTGCTTTTCTTATACGTAATTATCTCATCACTCTGGCATCACCGAGTTGCATCCGAGACATTTGCCCAAGGCAAATGTCTCGGATGCAACTCCGAGCCTCCGTGATCAGCAGACGTATGATTATGGTATCCCAGCAGATAGCATATACATTTGGCTGCCTCCGTCGTCACTGGACCACAAATTCCTTTCAAATTGTATTTTCTGCTCTCGTCAAAATAAAATTTCGTTAATTTTATACCAAATACATACGGCAAATCACTACAGCTGGCCAAGTAGGTTATTAATAATCGTATTACTTAGGACAAAAAAAAGATCCACAAGGTAGGCAAGCACTTTCAACGAAAGTGTCCAATTTTAAGGCATCATAAAATTATAAAAATCTTAAATTACTAAGTTTAATTTTTCAGAAAACGTTTTTTAGAAAAAAATAATCTTACCATTTTCTTTTTAATAAAGACACACATGAATACAATAATGTGAGCGTTATATCATATAGAAAAATATATAGAGAATTCTTTATTGTACACCAGATACAATACACGTGCTACATGATACAATAATAATTTTACAAATGAACAATAGGCAACCTTTGGATGGACTAGAAAAGAGCAGGGAAACAAAGACAGTGGTGTAGTCATAGAATGTAGTAAAGTTAACTGTATTATATACATACATAAGTACATCAATACGTAAATACATATTTTTTTTTAACCATTGCTGTCCCAATGTTGGGCAAAGGTCTCCCCCACATTCTTCCACTGGTCCCTGTCTTTTACCATAAAAAAAATACATATATACAATACCATACCATAAAAAAATGCATAAATGTGCGCGTGGGATTGGGAGGTCTTGGGTTCGACTCCCGGGTCGAGCAAATTGTTTTTGGAGATTTCCGTTAGGAAATTCTCAGTAGCAGCACGGAGTCTGGTAATGTGCCCGGTACGGCAATAGGCTCGTCCCCTATTACGTGGGACCTAAACATTCATGGCGAAATGTCGGTGTAATATTAAACCTCTGCCTACCTCTTCGGGGAAACAGGCGTGAGTCTATATATATATTATAGCCATACAACGTACATAGGGACATTGAACGAAATTTAATATAAAAATTCAGTTACATAGCCAAGTAATGCTGTTTCAATCCGTTTTTGAATATGCCAAGCGAGTTTGTCTGTCAAATTTCTGTTGCGTGCTGCCTGCACAGTAAAGTATTTGTCATAGAAATGTTATATATAACACACATTCAAATAATATTCAATAATATTGTAAAACTTCAGCGATTGGAAAGAGCGCTTATGAGTTTCTTGCTTGCTTTTTCTCCTGAGAGCACTTTTCATGAGAACGGCTTTTACTTTCTAATTCCTATTTATTTTGTTCTCATTATTTATGTATTTTTACGAAGCGTTTTTCAAATTTCAAAGATTTTTTTTAATTTGGGAATTCGCGCAATAGGAATAAATCCTGTGTTGCAGGGGACTTTACAAACATACAACCAACGGACACAATGAAACACCCAGACTTGAAACTACAATAGAAGCTAAATGATTTACTTTTGCATTTGACTTGACGGTAATCTCATCTCATCATTCAGTTGCCATCCGTCAGTTCATCTTTCATTCGGCACCATTTACGTAAACGTAACCGAACGAGTTCCAGATCGGTGACGTAACTAATATAACTCTCATTGTGCGTCTAAATACAATCTAAGTACATTCAAGGACTACGTACTATCAAATCCAGCCGGTTATACACTCTAAAACAGAATTTGAATAAATTCTGCCGAGCAAAACCAACGCACTGCAAATATAAGGCATCATACCGTCCGTGCCGGAATTTTAGGCTTACTTACCACATATACCCCGTTTTGAGGCACTTTAGGCTTTCCACTGATGAAATACACGTTTAACTGCAACCCGCTGCCACTCGCATTTCGTCAAAGTATATGCAAATTGTTGCTAAATGGTTTTTTCCCGTATCTCTTTAATATTCCGCCGGTCGTTCGAAGCATTACCATTTTAATTTTGGTGGTTTTAAGCCGTGCGTTGAACGTCGATGCGGACGTTATGCCAATGTACGAAATATTCATGGTTGGGAAGAATTTGCTGAAATGTTTCGTATGTTTTGGTTCTGTTGGGATTTGATAGGGTTAATAAAGGAACCTGATTTTAACCTTTTAGCTTCTTTGGTTGGGTGTTGGTTAGGAACGATTTTGTTTTGAATTTTGGTTGTATTGTCATTGTACGCATATTTGTTTGTCTAAACATGACATCTGTAATAATGAAGGTAAGCTTCATAGGAATACAGAAAGACAACGTTGTTATGCTATATAATATATTTAACCTTCTGAAGCTATATCCAAATTATCTTTTGATATAAGCGAACTTGTCAGCCACATATTACCACCAATATATAACTGACTGCTACTGCCGACTATCTACAGAATTCAATATTCGATCTATCCATTTTTTTTTGAGATTTTGGATTCGTTTTTGACATAAACTCCATACAAAATATGTCAAACACGAATCTTGAATCTCATTATCCATAGATGAATCGGATATTGAAACCGACAGTAATAGATACAACCGATTCAGTTTGATAGAGATGCGTCCCAACATCCCAGTTTTATACTCCGTAGAATTCCGAATGTTGCATCATGTTATATAGATATCGATCTACTTTGAGGCAAAAGCCTTATCATTGGTTTACAAGCATCTGCCGGCACGTCTCTCTGCAAACGTGACTCTTTTGATGATTGATATTCGATAGCTTTAATACGATTACTACGTAGACGGTTACATCATAGACAAAATAAAGTATTTATATAAAAATATACGCATTTTTTTATCAAATAACCGAAATCTTTCTGAAAATTTCATAGAAATTATATTGTGAAATGTTAGCCCAAGTAAGCGTCTGGGTATTTTTTCTAAATTGATTTCATTTACGCGTTCTTATGATGTATTGCTACATTCTTTGTAATTTTATCTAATGCTTATATAAAATATATATATAAAATTCTCGTGTCACAGTTTTCGTTCCCATACTCCTCCGAAACGGCTTGACCGATTTTGATGAAATTTTTTGTGCTTATCCGGTATCTATGAGAATCGGCCAACATCTATTTTTCAAAAAAAAAGCAACACAACGTTTGCCGGGTCAGCTAGTTAAAGAAATAAAATAGAACGTTAGAATATGGACTTAAATAAGTTGAAGAGTTAACTAAGCTGTTTTTTTTAGCTGCAGTGTTGATTAAGTCATTTAGCGTACCGACTTATTAACATTAATTTAAATTTTATTTTAAGTTAAAATACAAAAAGATATAATTCAGTGTATAATTCCCCGTCAAAGTCGTAGCTAACTCTAGAAAATTACTTTTAGTGCCGAGCTTTAAAGCGAAAGTTTGAAGCAAATAAAAATGTAATAGTGGTAATACTAAACTGGACTGCGCACTAAACTAACTACCTCCAATCGAGATGGAAGGACTATTTGAGTTACTCCATCAGGTTAGCTAAAATTGCTCTTGCTTGATTTAATATCTGCACATAGACATTATAATTTTTTTCAGAATTGTGTGTGGATCAGGGTGCCGTGCTTAAATTTGATATAAAACCCTATAAATTGAAAAAGTGGGGCGGGCAAAGTGTTATTGGGTTTTTCCGTTAGGAAATTCTCAGTAGCAGCACGGAGTCTGGTAATGTGCCCGGTACCTAAAAATTCATTGCGAAATGTGGGTATAATATTACACCTCTGTCTACCCCTCCAGGGATACAGGCGTGAGTCTATAAATAAAAAAAATTTAAAAAGGGAAAAAATTGTCAAATGTCACAGCCAGTTATATAATTATATTATTGACTTTCATATTTCTCCTTGGTTTCCTTTTAAAGCCTGAACGCACTAGCGGCTTATCGTAATGCAGTGTACCGCATACATCTGGCCGTAGTATATACGGTGTAGTATGGACGTTGGCCGCAAGACAGCGTGTTGACATCATGTGTTTCAAGCTGTGTTTCACTTTAAAATTGAAATGCGGTCAGTCGTTATTGTGTTCACGCTCTTAGTAATTACTAGAGGACGTCCGCAGCAACGCCCGTCCATTATATGTATTTTGTTTCAACTGATTCTGCCTGATCCCGAAAGAAATTTAGGAAATTCCTTAGTGTCCCCAAAGAAGTAGCATAGCATTCGTTCATATCAAAGTATTTGTTTTGTATTATTATAAAATATGTATGCATAATATTTATTTTATGTATAGTATATATTTATGTATTTTGTATTATATTTAAGTAAAACTACATCAGTCTCAAATTAATGGTAAAATACACCTACCTTTAATCTCGGCACCACCCTAAGGTAGACTGGCGGAAAATGCCTAAGGCATTAAGTCCACCTTGTATACGCATTGTGTATATAAAGTTTTAAAATAAATAAATAAATAAATAAAATACACATGCCAAATTTCAACTTCTTGCACCCAATAGTTTTAGCTGGGCGTTGTCTGTCAGCTAGTCAGTGACACAAGATTTGTATACAGATTAAAGCTGGCAAACAGCGGTACCCATTAAAAAAAACTACATCTACTTTTTTCTTTCAATTCTTAATTTCAACAATATTCTCTAAGCGTGTTATGCGTCTACTGCCTTTAAAAAACTTATCGCACGAATGTATTATTCTAAGGTGCATTAAAATAGAAAAATACTGCAGTTTAAGTAAACACACGAACTACTTTGCATCTTATATGAAAGTGTTTTATAAAAGGATTTAAATTAAAATGTTAGTGATTTATGCCTCTATTTCATTGTGCATTTTCTATCACAAAACACTCTTGTGAGCCTCTTAAATATTAAAATAATTTTATTTATGACTTGCTGTTTAGGGAGATCTTTGCATATTTATCATGCAAGTTTCTTTAAGCGTTAACTAGTGTGTTTGAATAGACTTACATAGGCGCTGAGTAAACGTGCCGCTATGGATCAACAATTTTATTAAAGTTTTTTTATATAGCGGCACCCCTGTATCCCCGAAGAGGTAGGCAGAGGTGCAATATTACATATTACATCCACAATCGCCTTACGAAATTTTAGGTCCCACGTATTAGAGGGCGCGACTATTGCCGTTACCGAGAGTTCGGCACTGAGAATTTGGAAAACTCAGTAACACTTTTGCCCGACCCGGGAATCGAACCCGGGATTTGATCAGCAGACGCATACGCTATCCACTGGACCACGTAAGCAGTCTTAATCAAAGTTGTGGAAAATTTTAATCTGTTTGTGACTAAACTTACTGCAGCAGCAACTATTAGCTTGGTTTCCAGTTTAAGGTGAACGCACACTTATCCGAGCCGAACGAGTCGAACGATTCGAATTTTAGAATTCTGTATGCAATGCACATATCGATGTATCGATGTATCGATTCGAACGATTCGACGCGGGCAAGTGTGCGAGGTTTCATGAGATTTCATATACAGAATTCCAAAATTCGTTTCGTTCGACTCGTTCGACCCGTTCGGATCGGATAAGTGTGCGTTCACCTTTAAGCGTTTCGAAATTAGTAATACGATCCGCCATTTTGCGCGCAGCCTTAATGCTCAACTAAATAGTACATTTATAAACTAAACCCCACACACCCTGCTTTACACCTACCGGTAAATTCCATTGGTTACTAAGCCGCGTGCGCTGTATACCAAGATATTCATGGCATAGTTTCAATAGTTATCCAGTATTAGTGGACTCCTCGTATGCGGTTAGCGACCAGTGAAAATAAACCTCAATTTCAGTGTATAATTTAAATTTGGTCTAATTATATCATCATCATGGTCTTAGTGTAATTCCAGTTGCATCCAAAACTTTTCGTTTTGGAGCCCGTGTTCTGCTTACTGGTTTTACCAGACTTTTCAGGATACATTTTACAGTTTTAGGATACATAACGTAGAAAAATGTTTTAAATTTGTTCAGGCAAATGGCAAGTACTTACCATTTCAAAGATTACGTCTACATCTAATGCACTTGCAACCTAAACTCCTAAGGTTATTCAGTTATAATACGCAGATGTGGCGAGCTAACGATATTGGCCGGCCTCCAAGTGGTCCGATAATGATGGCTGTGTTTGCTATAGCCTGATATTACGGACAACACATTATGATCCGCCATCATGCTTACAGAAATTAGAAACATTATATCTACTTTTTCATGCTACTTTTTCATTAAGGTTTGCCTTTATTTTAAAATTCGACGAGCCTGTTCCTTTTTATAAGAACTGACAAGGAAGATATCTTTTTTGAAATTACCGATGTAAATAAAAATAATTTGTTTGGAAATAAGAATCGAATAGTTCTGTAATTCAGCAACTACACTTTTTAAAAACAACAAACTTTTGAACAAGCGTAGTTAAGAAAACGGATATTAAACTATTCTCAACTTTCGGTTATACAACGCTCACACACGTCTCTAAGTGGGCATACTAATATGCTGATTAAATTTAAAGGCGTACCTGAAACTCCAACGTGTCAATCTTATATGTAACTAAACACCAACGATCGAACCGAACCATCAGTTAGATATACACACTAATCCGCAACAATTACGCGGACTTATTTTCTCAATCGCTGTAACAAGTAAAACGTAAACCCTTACTGGAGATGTTTACGGAGCGCTGCAGCCTCCACTAATCAGATCACGTAGCAACCAGATGACAGCATCCGCAATGTCCTAGAAACAGATGATTCTACAGACTTTATATTGTAGCAGACGCTAGGGGTTTTAGTTGATGTAAATTGTAGGCTATTAATTCTACTTATTTATTGTTATAGGGGGCAAGCCTATTGCCGTTACCGAGTACGTCACCAGACTCCGTGCTGCTACTGGGAATTCGGAAAAAACCAGTAACACTTTTGCCCACCCCGGGAATCGAACCCGGGGCCTCCGATCAGCAGTCACATACTCTTTCCACTAGACCATAGAGGCAGTCAATATACATTCAATTCTATACATCATTTACGAAATCTTACAATGTTGGTCTTACTATATAGTGTATTTACTTAGTTATTTTATTGTATGTATTAGGTATTTCTCCTTTCAAACTTTTGTGATTTATACTTACACATTTCATTTCACTTAATCGATCTCAATCGCGTTTTTTTTTAGAAATAACTAATTGCCTACAGTTTCGTTATTTATTACACCATCCGCCATCGTCATGAGTTAACCCTAATTTTATAAAAGATGATATTTAATTTTTATTTTTAAATAATTCAATGACTTCTCGAAGTTTCGTATTAAGCTGATAATAAAATGTTTGTTTGTGGAGATAGTCATGGCGCTGGAGACTTTGTCTACTTTTGACAATGATAACTAACTCCCACACGGGCAGAGCCACGTGAAGTCTTGTAACAATATGATATTTACTCTCTGAAAGACTACATTGTAAGATGAAGATTATTTTTTGATGAATGAGAATCTGACGTTATAACAAATGAGCTAGAAACTTAATGGAGTGACTTGGAGCTTTTTTTATTACTCTAATGTTTATTGAAGAGACTAAACGAGTTCCAAGAACTAATCATATTATTTAACGCTTACTCACTACTCGTTAGCTATTCAAGGAAGTATCAACAATGTTGGACTGCATGTATGGCGTACCTAGTGGTTTGACTAGTTGCAGCGACACTTAGAACTGTGCTGAGTGTTGTGGGTTCAATCCCTACACGAGACAACACTTTAAATAGTCTACAGAATTATACTTCGAGTCAGGGTTGTTCTTTGAAACTATTAAATGAGTTGTAAAGCCTTGGTGACGTCTTAGGGAGAACAACAGAACTATGAATACGAAAAACTATTGAAGATCCTGTATCGCGCTCTTTAAACTCGATTGCTATTTAGTTTGTTGTCATCGATAACCATCGAGCCGCGGTCTAGCAGGCACGGTTACCTAGACTCAAGTTGCAAGAACACCACAGATAATTCCCATATACATAATTTTATTGTGGCACACTTTATTACTGACAGAATATTTTGAGCTCATAAGTCTCTAATCCAGATAAAAACTGGCTGAAACACGGCGTCATTCATCTGAGCTCTTCATAAACATTGGTTCAAAATCAATACGCAATCGTAAATGAACACGTATATTGAATACAAATATATAGAGACAAATAATAAAATGATCACATAACCATGGACTAATAGAATAAGCGGAATATTTATGCGCTTATCCAGGCCGTACGAATTAATCCGGTCTGGGCAAAAGCTGCTGTGAAAACACGAATAACGGTGACCGGGTTCGTAAAAAGGTGTTGTGAGTTTAGCCTGTGTTGTGTTGTTTGTGTATTTTCGATACAGTCACCGAAGTTTGTTTTGCTTTGGTTTTCCTACAGATAATCGAAAACCGAAAGCTACTGTATAGCCCGGTCACAATATTTTGTCTATCAATGGATTTGGTTACTAGAAATACATTTTTGATATATTTTTGTAAGCTTATGTAAAATATACATATATTGTATATTATTACTACGTACTAGGCAAATTCATCGATAGACAAAATATTGGGCAAGACCATATGAGGTCAAGCACTGTACTTTACTAAAACTGTAGTACTTCTTAAGAAATAAATGTGTAGATATTTTTTCAGTATTTGTGTAAATATGAAATCACATAGGTACAGGAAAACTTCTAAAGAAGTAGTAAATTACTTAATTTATTCTTGGGTTTAGGCGTTCGACTTAAAGAACGCATAGCTGACGTAAAACATAAACGCTCAACAAAGTCTGCTGTGTTTGAAAATGAGGAACAAGAAACCAACCACTACATGCGATTTAATGAACCACAGATACTCACAAAAGAACACAGTTTGCTTCCAAGGATTATACGAATATACGTGACACTATTGTAATTAAAAGAAACACCCTAATATCAATAGGGAAGACGGTTGGAATGTTCCTCCAGCTTGGGACCCTGTCATAAGGCTAATGAAACCCAAGAAGGACAAAGTCACCAGTAGACCTAAGGACACTGTGAGCTCATTCTGCGTAAATAGTAACACCAATACTTAGTTGGAAAATATTCGGGATACTTTGAGACATAGGTATATATGTACTAAAGTACTAAATGTAGCATTCAGAACATTTACTTTGTTCAAATGCTTTGCATGAATATACCGGCAAAGCAATCTAGTGTCACTTTGACTTTCCTGCAGTGTGGGTCCGCTTCGTTTATTGACTGTGTGGCGACGATATATCGATTAATTTGAATCAGAACTTGTATCTGTAGTAGCATTAGCCAATATTTTTTATTATTTATGTAAATAAAAGAGTTAAATGTATCATAATACCACATTAAAATATATTTCTTTATTTTTATGTGACGTCATTAACGATCATAGAGTAACTACTATGCAGATACATACATATATATTGCAAGTGATTGTAGGTAAAAATATATGACTAAGACCAGACTTCGTGAAGGTATAGGTTTTAAGAGGTTTTTAGTTTGATTAATGTTATAAAACCAATTTGATATTGTAAAACACTAATTCTGTGTTCTTTTTATTGTTTGGTGTATTGGTCGTAAGAACTATATTTATGAATATTGCAACACTTCATCATACATCACTACATTTGCAGTTATAGAAAAATACGCAAAAATAATATGAGGCCTTGAGGCCAAAACAGATCCTGATTTCCATTATCCGACCAATAGACAAAAAACCACAAAATTAATTGTGTTTGGTGGCAATTGAATAGTTATTAAAATATATTTTGGAGTATTTCTTGCTAGAGTAAATTTAATTGCAATTTATATAAAGCTATAAAAATACTTTTTGAGGCAGGACTTCAACCCGCGACCACGACGAACCGTGTCGATAGTGTACCAACTATGGCTACTCAACTTTTCTAATAGTTGGTTTCCTTATGATAGCGCATAGTGCCATCTGCCACATGTGTAGGTTTAGAACTATGTCAACTATGTAGGTCAGCAAGGTCATCTTTATAGATTGACAAACAATCCTGTCTTATATATTAGGACTAGAAGATGCCCGCGGTTACACCCGCGTTATTTAAGGCTACTGCTCTGCTCCCGTCGCTCATAGTGTGATGTTATATAGCCTTCCTCGATAAATGGGCTATCTAACACTGAAATAATTTTTGAAATCGGACCAGTAGTTCCTGAGATTAGCGCGATCAACAAAACAAACAAACAAACAAACTCTTCAGCTTTATATATTAGTATAATATATGTTTAAGCAATTCTCATAGTAAGATAAATTAAATGTTTAAAAAAAATTAGAATTATCCGTGAGGCAACTAAGGCAAGTCTTGAACTTATGCCCACGAATACATTTTTCTATTTTGTAATAAAAAAAACTGAATATGATTATAGATTCTATTATTTTACTTAAATAAACCCATAGCTATTAAATCCTTTTATTTTCATATATAAACTATTCTATTAAGTTGATGAAATTTTGTAGGCCGAAAACATATCTTCTGTGATGTAAATAGTCTTTGCAAATGCCAATTAGCAGCCAGTAGCATTTGAGAACTATTGCCTACTCATTGGTAAGATGCCAGGACTGGTTGTTGTTGATTGGCTGTAATAATATCTAGACACTGGAAGTCATTGGCGCTGCTTGCGCCTGCGTGTTGCGCTAGTACGACTAGACGTCATACGTTAGACAATTTGAACAATATATTTAAAGGGAATGCTCCGTCTATCGTTAGAGTATATGTCAATGCTTTGAGATAACTTATACATTCAAGAAAAAAGACAAATATCACCTCAGTCTGCCGTAACGATGAACCCTGTAAAGAATTCGAAAAGACAGCTTGTAATAATATTAAAAACTATGTAACGGGTCTGAATCGTGTTAATAAACGAAAAGAAAGATGAAATACCTTTCTATTTGTCCCGACGTTTTGGCATGGGTTACACCAGCCGTGGTCACGGGATGACTGACTCTTTTCGTTTATTAACACGATTCAGACACGTTACATAATTTTTAATATGTGTACAAATCGTGGTAGTTTAAAAGGCTTGTAATAAATTAAATAATGTAGTTTCTAGATCATTCGGTTTAAATATAATAACTCAGTGAAACCAACATCTTAATATATAAAATCCTTGCGTTACTGACTGATTGACAGACACGCTACAGCCGAAACTACTGGTCGTAAGAAGATGAAATTTAGCATGTATGTTCCTTGGGCACCGTAGGGGTGCACTAAGACGGGATTTCCCGAAATTCCCGAAATTTTCGAATTACCCGAAAAACGGGAAATTCGAAAATATGTGCGTGCGAAGCCGCTGGCGTCGACTAGTATCGCGATAAAATCCGTAATCAATCAATCAGCCTATTGCAGTCCACTGCTGGACATAGGCCTCTCCCAAAATGCACCACAATGACCGATCGTCCTCTGCCTTCCGCATCTAGCCCGCCCCAGCCACCTTTTTACGTGGTAAAATCCGTAAACTGTAGTTTAATTCCAATAGTAAATGACAAAAAAAAAATATACGTTACCTCTTTCTTAGCCAACTAGCTAGTCGAAATATTATCCGCTGCACCAAATAGTCTACTTTGTTAACCCAGGAGAACAAAGTGGAATAAACCATCACAATCAACAGTAAACTTAATTGCAATGCACATCTTCCTCAGTATTATTCGCAATTATTTCCAAAATAATTAGGTTTATTGCTCGCAGACATTAATTTAATACTATCGATTGGGTTTTGGATATTGGGGGACTTCTTTGCTGGCAACACTAGCGAAGAGCTGTCATTTCGCTACGTGTATAATAATTTAATTGATAAAAATAGTTTTATTTTGTTTTTCTCATTCATTGTATGTCTAAATTAAAGTGTATACCCATAAACCTTAGCAATAATTGTTTGTGTAACATAATATCAAAGGACTAGTGACTAAACCTCACTGGAAAACTTGTGGCGGACCAACTGTCAAAGTAACGGACAACTGATACAACATAAACAAGATTCAAAATCAACTGGAAACCTGGGGAGTATTGTTTTCAACATTATTTACTTATCCCTGTATCTTTTTATTCATATAATTCTAACTAATATACACTATACATTTCATAAACACTGCTCACTGCACGTGAGCGACATCATTTACAATACACAGCGGCACCGTTTATGTCTCCTTTTGCTTGACAATTTGTGGAAGCAAAATCGATGACGAAAAACATTTGCCTCAGACACCATATACTACATGACACACTATACACAAAACATAATTATTTATTATAAAATAAGTATATTAATTTAAGGAGTACAATAGTGTTACACAGGTCAATTTATAGAAGTACCTCCCTACATTCCAATTTTATTTTATTGTTTAATAAATATAATATCAAACATATAATTTTGTTTTGTACCTATTCATTACTTTCATATTCCCCAATAGTTAGATTTAAAATAAGCTGTTCCCAAATTTATTTAATTTACTTTTCTGTTATTTTTTTATAATCTACCTACATTAATTCCTTCTCAACTTTCTATCCACCCATTTCTTAGTTTCTCTCTGCTGACTTTACTCACTCTTCCTTATATTTCAGGTGCTTACGGGGTAGGTCTGTTCAAATGATGACCCGCAGAATGGCAGTTCTGGAAGACAAATTACAGTCCACACTCAAGGAATTGGAATCCTCTAAAAGCCTGTGTAACCAGCTGCTACAGGAAAGAGAGGACAGCGAAGAAGAAGTAAAGAAAATAGTAGACAAAAACACTGAACTCAAGGCACAGCTGGCTGAAATGCACACACACCATCTTGAAATACTTGAGCAACATGAACAACTTCGACTGACGGTGTCCAACTTCCAACAGTGCATGGACACTCATGAAGAAGCTCTGAGACGTGTTGCTGAACTGGAACGTGAATTGAGTGAAGCTCATAAAACCATCTCCAACATAGAAATAAATAAACACAGTCAACAGATTGCGAATACCTGTAGCCTTTATCATGAGTTGGTTAGTAGTGAGCATGATCATGTGTGCATTAGGGAGCCAGTTCTGACAATAGATCTGACCAGGGAGGATACCATTATTATGAGACCCAGCTTTTCTAGTCATAATAAACTTAAACGTTACATTAAAATTACTAAATTAATAAAAAAATGTCATAACTCTATTAGGAAATATAATGTGCATAGAGTTAATTTAAATCTTAGAAAGGAGCGCATAAACTTGGTTAATCAACTTTCTGAGTACTCTAGAAATTTAGAACATAGCAGATCAATGTATGATATGGACACTCATCGCTTAAGGGAAGAGATATTACTTAGGGAAAGAACCTTAAATGAGATCTTCAACAAATACCAAGCTTCTCAACAAGAACTGAGCAAGCGTATAGTGGAGGCAGGCGAGCTCGTAGACTTGGTGAGGTGTAATGCAGAAATGTATTAGTCTCTGACCAATAAGCTCTCGTGTTCTTGTATTCATACTCTTGTACCAGCAGAGCCATTGAGTACCGTACTACCTGAGAATTTTTCTAACAATCCACAAAACTCACACTCATGACAATCAAATTTAAATAAATTTAGGCTTCCAACATCTTTTAATAAAACTTTTATTTTTTCTGATAGGCTAGGTCACAATTTTGGTAGTCTTCTCAGTGAATATACTAATCAGTGTGTTATAAATTATTGTAGGCCAGGGGATAGTTACTGTAGTTTAGTTAATCAGATTAAGTTACACCCCTTAGATGAGAGTAGTACAGCAATATTATTGTTTGGTAACAGTTTAACTGTAAAGAGACAGGATATCATAGAATGTGTTGAATTGTTGATAGAACTTAATTCTAAATTTTGTTGTAAATTTATTTAAGGTGCTTTACCTTACTCAAACAACTTAACACACACACAAAATATGCACATACACTCATTAAACATGTTATTGTATAACATAACTTGTCGTCATAGTGACGCAATATTGTTTTTTGACGCTAATAAATTTATAAGTAAATTTATTTTAACTAAAGGTACAATGTATCTGCCATTTTATATTAAGCGACAAATTGCTAAGTTATTAGCATACAATTTACAGCAAGGCAGTGAGCCTTGTGTTGACAATTTATTTGATAGGGTTAGTACATGTACTAACAACGTTTTTATTGACAAATCTTGTGATTTAAACTCCAAGATAGGACAACAGTTAGGCTGCAGTATTTGAATATAGTACATCAAAACATGCAGGGCCTATCTGGCAAAGAGTTAGAGTTAAGTTTATTTCTAGAAAAATATGACGTTAAGGTTTTGTGCTTAACTGAACATTGGTTGAGAACCCATGAGGTTATTGTTATAAATGAATATTACACAGTGCAGAGTTCGTATATAAGAAAGCAGGCTATTAGAGGCGGTTCTCTCATAATGACTTCAAATTTATTAAAATGCAAAGAACGTAAGGATATTGTAAATTTATCTATTGAGCGCACTATTGAGTTGTCCTGTGTGGAACTAGACTTATATATTATAATTTGTGTATATCGACCCCCTTCTGGTGATTATAATCTATTTGAGACTGTTATGGAAGATGCTCTTAATAAAATTATAGGTAGTCATAAGAATATTATAGTATGTGGTGATTTTAATCTTAATATTTTAATTTTATATTAGAGAATTCTTCACAGTGTACTAGATTTCTGAATCTTTTTAAGTCATTTAATTTAAGTAATTTATTCTGTGAACCTACTAGAGTCTCTGAAACATCTTCTACTTGTTTGGATAACATATTTAGTTCTTGTGTTGCTAAAAACCCAGTAGTTATTAGTTCTCTTCCTTCTGATCACCGTGGACAGGTAGCTAGTTTTTCATGTACATCATATGATAAATCACATACAGTAGAATGTAGGCCTCAAACTACCAATCGTCTTATACGTTTTAAAAACAATATTATCGCTAAACTCAATCCCTCAATTTTGAACTCAGAAAATCCAAATACAATTTATAATTCACTTTTTGGAATAGTAAATAATGAGTTTCAAGATACTTTCAAGAGTAAAACTACTACTACTACCGGATCTTTTAACCAGTGGGCCACTATAGGTATATACAGAAGTAGAGCCAAATTGTTTAAATTATATGGTATGAAACAACATAGAATTGACACACCATTTCTAAATTATGTAAAAAACTACTCAAAAATTTTTAAACAAGTTTGTGTTATGGCAAAATCTAAATTTATTAGTAGCAAAATTAAGCATTCAACAAATGTGATTAAAGAAACTTGGAGAATTTTAAATAATGAAACAGGAAGAGCACGACCACGGGAAAACCAATTTGAACTAAAAGAAAACAATTTATTAGTCACCAATCAAACTCAAGTAGCGCATATGTTCAATAGTTTCTTTGCGAGCATACCTTTAACAACTACTAGCTCTTTACAAGCATCATCTTTAGACGCTGGAAATTTTTTGCTTAGCTGTGTACCTGAATGCAAGAGCGTGTTTAGATTCGAGCACGTTACCCCGCGAGATATATTGATCGCATATAATTCAATTAATATTAAAAATACCGGCGACTTTTGGGGCATTTCAATTAAAATTTTAGGTACTATAGTTGAGACTGTTGCGCCTTACCTCTCTATAATTTTTAACCAATGTTTTGACTTAGGCGTATTTCCGGATTTGATGAAATTAAGTAAAATCATACCTTTATTCAAATCTGGCAGTAAAAATGACGTAAATAACTTCAGGCCCATCTCTATCTTGCCGGCATTTAGTAAAATATTTGAAAAGATTTTATTAAAGCAGCTACTAAGACACTTTAATTTAAATAGTCTGCTTCATAAAGATCAATACGGATTTACTAAAGGTAGATCCACTACTGATGCGGGTGTTGCTCTCATAAAACACGTTTATAATGCTTGGGAGTCATCTAAAAATGCTATCGGAGTATTCTGTGACCTCTCAAAAGCATTTGATTGCGTTCATCACGACACACTATTGCGTAAGCTCCGCCACTACGGCGTAGAGGAAACCGAACTTTGTGTTGTCGAGTCGTACCTGCGGCAAAGATTTCAGTGCGTCTATGTAAATGGGACTACATCCTCTAAATTACCTATACAGTTAGGCGTTCCACAAGGCTCTATTTTAGGTCCTTTTCTATTCCTTGTATATATTAATGACTTACCTTTTTATTTAAAAAATATCTGTGATGTCGTACTTTTTGCAGATGATACGTCACTTATTTTTAAAGTAGATAGGAATAGGAATCAATTTGATGATGTAAATAATGCACTTATACAGGTTACACAATGGTTTACAGCAAACAACCTAGTGCTTAATTCTAAAAAGACTAAATGCGTTAAATTTGCTTTACCTAACGTTAGACAACTGGGACCTAATATAAGGCTAGATAGGGAGGAACTTGACACAGTTGACTCGACAGTGTTTCTAGGCATTACACTAGATAATAAGTTACAATGGGGTGCACATATAGCATGTCTTGCAGGTAAGCTCAGCTCTGCTGCGTATGCTGTCAAAAAAGTTAGACAACTTACTGATGTTGACACAGCTCGTCTAGTTTATTTTAGCTATTTTCATAGTGTCATGTCCTACGGTATTTTGTTATGGGGCAAAGCTGCGGATATTCAGAATATCTTCGTTCTACAGAAACGAGCGGTACGAGCAATATACATGTAACGTGCAGAAGATACTCTTAGGGAACGCTTTAAATCTATAGGGATTCTTACAGTAGCCTCGCAATTTTTATTTGCTAATATATTGTATATTAGGCAAAATATAATTTTATTTACTACAAAAAGTGATGTACATAACATAAATACTCGAAACAGGCATAAGTTATATGCCCCTTATCATCGTTTACATAAAGTTAATAATTCTTTTGTAGGGCTAGGTATTCGTATATACAATAAAATACCTATTAGTCTTTTAGAATTGCCATTTAGTACGTTCAAAAGTAAAATAAAAGACTGCCTTATTAGGAACGGTTATTATACCATTAATGATTATTTCAGTGATAAGGATAGATGGTCACTTACACTAGCCAACTCTTGATTTTTTAAATTTATATAGATACCTTACTTTTCAGTTTTTTTTTATATAATATCTCTAGTTCTATTAATTTAATATTCATGCATTATTAGGTCATTCAACTTACTACATTTACATTTTCATTGTTGTTCCACAAATTTTATTAAAATTTGCTACAGTGTTAGATGAAGGTAACTCGTTATCATGGGCTGGATACTAACGTTTTTGTAATTTTCGTGTATTCATATACCGTCACTTTCTGTAACATACTTTTCCACCGTAGTTCTGAACATGATCGCGAGTTGCCTACATTATAAAGCGTAAGTGGATGCTCCTGTTCCACAAGATTCCCATTTGAAGACTACTACAGCACTTAATTTACTTACATATTTGTTTAAGTATTATGTATGTTCTTATTTACTATTTACAAGTAATTAATTACAATGTGAAACAGTTGCAGCTCCTTACAAAAACAAAATATGTACTATATCACTAGCGATTAAAAAGAGTGGCCACGAGTTTTATTGCCCGTTCTTTCTCGTGGTTCTACCTATTGCTTTGCAAATGGGCAGTAAATGTTAATGTAGAAGCATTATTAATTTACTTAAAAAATTTGACGTTCATAAGCGTCACGTTGTGACCTAGATGAATAAATGATTTTTTACTTTGACTTTGACCTCCCAATTTGTTTTTGGTTCCCATCTTCCCCAAACACCGTAGATATGTATCTCTTCCCACAAATCGAGATAATAAATTCCCCTCCGCCTTACAAAATTCAATCAATGGTACATTCGTTACTCACAGGAAGATATTAATGTAGGAACTCCCTCTGAATATATAATAATGTAAAAGACACACACACATGCATTTTACGCGAAGCGAAAATTTTAATTTGATCCTGTTACTTTGGCCTTACCCATCTCATTTACAAGTCTACCTTACGCTTATACAGACAGAACAAACGAAATTAAAACTTATATGAAACGCAATAAAGATTACTCTAACGGCAAATCTTAGATTGTAAAAACCACGCGATGATTGCGCTTTTAAATAAAAACCATCCAGATTATTGTAAAAACTGTGGTACTTAATTTGAAATTTGTACTTAAAAAAGGGTTTTAACTCTTGAAGAGGGTTTATATGGTTATTCGGCAACAATAGCTATGTATAAAAATATTATCTAGAACGAAAATCGATTTGTATATGGGATCATATGACACTCGTGTCTGCTTATGGCACATTAAGATCGTTAAGACGCGATAGGAAACATAAAAGTGATTACAGGAATTTCAATGTTCGGAAACAGGCGACGAAAGGGGGAAAGTTGTGTCATTTATGCTGATAGCCTTTTATTAATTTTGTCTGAAAATATTTTACCGCGTAGAATGAGGAGAATGTCACATCAACAATTTAGGGGTAAGTAGGAAGAATAAAATATAGAAAAGTCCATCACTGGCAGCCCAAAGCATCTCTTTCAAACACAAAGAACATTTGTGATTTTTTTCTCATGTTCTAGCAAATGACAATAAACTGCAATTTTATTGCCATAAATATTTTACCAGTTCAACTGCGTTGATCTAATAAATATAGACTGAAAAGATTTGTAATTTTACATTGCTTTCTAGATTTCTTCTGAAAATCTGAAAAGATATACATCTTGTTTGATGAGAATAGTATCAAACTACATGCCGATCGAAATCCAATAATTGTAAATTCAGAAACAAAGCCCAAAGCGCACACATATCCACAGACCGATCTTCGACCGAAATTGTTTACCGACCAATAAAGAAAACTATGAGGCTTTTTACAAACATTTTCAACAATCCAGACCCTCGCCAGGTAGATTGGCAATAGCAATAAACTTCTAAAGTAACGAACTTTTTAACTTCTTCTTCTTCTTCTTCTTGAAAAAGACAACTCAAGCATTAGGACTAAATCCTGTGTTGCGGAGGACTTTACAAACATACAACTAACGGACACGATGTACACCCAGACTCGAAACAACAATTTATGAATCACACAAAGTGTTGTCTCATGTGGGGATCGCACCCACAACACTCAGCGCAGTGTCAAGCGGTGAGGCGGCCGCTTAAACCACTACGCCAACCGTGCAGTCAAGACTTACCTTACTAAGCCGATACTCCAACAAGAAAAAGTTTGGTTTATTAAAAATTCTCAAGAATGCTGAACTTAGCCATCATTATCGCAAATAATTAATGGTACATTACATCATTTAAGCTTTATTTACTTCCTACGCAAGGATTTCGTAGAAAAAATATGTCGTTAAACTTTTAACAATCCTTCTTACGTTTAGATGAAGTCTTATTCTGATTAACGGCGGCTCGAATCTCGGCTACTCGTGTTACTCGCCGATCTCTTAGCTGGCTGACAGCAGAATTTAGAGTATTCTATGAAATACCAGATACGGCTGTACCTTTACATCTGGAAGTAATTGTGTGTATCAATTGCAATAAAGTAACAATATTCTAAAGAATTACTATTACTTGCTGAACAAAAGAAGAACCCAGATATTGATATATTTGATCTTTGATTGAAAGATTTAAGCGCCATACAGAGCTGGTCAGACAAGTTTGGATTTTGTGTAAATCCTAGCAAATGCCAAGCAATTATGATTGGTAGCCAATGGACTATTAAAAGATTAGACGTCTCAACCTTGCCACCGCTAGTTTATGACGGTAACGTCATAGATATGTGCCCAGTAGTCAAGAACCTTAGCCTACATATGGACTGCTCGTTAAGCTGGCGAAACCACGTCACTCAAACCAGCAAAAAGATTACGGGTACTCTACGCGCTATATCAATCAAGCGCTTTAAGTCGACATTATATTAAATTAGCTGTAAGATTGCGTTCGGGGCACTATCCATCAGCAAAGTTCGCGTTCCTAATGAAAAAGACAAATTCACCTAATTGTACAGCGTGTAATAAGTTAGAAGACGTACATCATTTGCTGATGAATGTGTCAAGAACAAAAAAGAGCGAGAAGCATTCATCAGCGACTTCCGACTGAATGTACTCAGTGTTGGACTGGTTCATACAATTTTGGCGGAGCCTAGGTCCAAGATCGCGAAGAAATTGTGTTATTTAGTGACATGCATTAATTCATGTCAATGACTCCTCAACACTATACCTTAATAGTTTAAGTAATTTTAGTAAGTAATTCATTGATGTATGATTAGGATAAGATACGTTGGGGCTTGCGTATTTGCACGAATAACTACCCCAAAAAAAATAAGGATTAAAAATAATCATTTAAGCTTTTTTTACTTCCTACGCTAAGATTTCGTAGAAAAATATACGTCGGTAAAACTTTTAACAATCCTTATTACGTTTAGATGAAGTCTTATTCTGATTAATGGCGGCTCGAATCTCGGCTACTCGTGTTATTCGCCAATCTCGCAGGGCTGTCTAAACATCAGAAAGTGCGGTATTCTATGAAGAACCAGATACTGCTGTAACGTTACATCTGGAAGTCATTGTATGTATCAAGTGCTATATATTCTAAAGAATTACTATTACTTGCTGAACAAAAGAAGAACCCTGAAATTTATATATATTTTACATAAGCACCATAAAGAAAGAAATATGTCCGGATCGTTGCAAATGGCGGTCTGTAGGCTCTGCCTATCCCTTTGGGCAACAGGCGTGAAAATATGTCAAATATACCTCTAGTAACCAAATTCTGCATTCATCATCAGCCTTTAACAGTCCACTGCTGGACTAGGCCTCTCCTTTGAAAGGAGGAATTGCCTACTATACCAAGCTGGCCAAACGGGTTGGTATAGGGTTTGTATCAAGTTTTCCTTCTCTTACAGTGATGTCCTATGCATAATATGCTCCCTCTGTCGGCTCTTACGACACCCATGAGATGATATGGGGTGGTGACATTCCGTATTCTTAATCTGTCACCACACGGACAAATTCTGCATTCAGTATACCTCAATTATCATCAATATTTTGCCATAAACCTCTTCACTATTATTTCGAGGACAGACGACTACGCTAAGCTGGTTACCATAATTTAGTTTGGTTTGGCAACCGAACCTGGATCAGAAGGCTACTTTCAAACTTAAGAACTTCTCTTATTGTATATTTAGACGTTTTTATCACAGAAACAGACCGGAGAAAACCCTAGTCAAATACAAAATTGGACTTACAAAAAATAAATTCGATAGGTACCTAAGTAAATAGCTGCAGTCAGGGATCAAATGATAGTTACCTGAGCACTAAAGCCAACGCAGTGCTAAATAAAGAAAAAATGGAAAATCCTTAGAATCTCCCAGAGGATTCATCATCATCCTCTTAGCGTTATCCCAGTTTCAATCTGGGGTCCGCTTTCTAATCTAACCGGATTTGGCTGAATATTAGCTTTTCCACGGAGTGACTGCCTGTCTGACATCCGGAACCCCAAGGGATAGCGATATTCCATGGTTTAGACTAGTGTCAGTTTATTTAGAAGGTACTGACGCCCTGTAACGACTGTCAAAGATCTTCATGATTACCGGGACTGACGGCTTAACGTGCTCTCCGAGACACGGGACAAGCGATAATTAACAATTCAATACGCACATAACGAAAAGTCATTGGTGCGCGCCGTGGATTGGAACCGATACCCTCTGCATGGCAGTCTGTTGGTATATCCACGTGGCTATCGCTGTCTGTAGAATCTCCCAGAGGATTATGTTATCAAATAATTTTTTAAATAGAAGTCAGTGTGTTAAAGCTAGATGGATTGATATTTGATGGAACCACAGTACTAGACATCGTGCTACTTGGATAGCTGACCGCTTTTGATATTTATGTCTGAGCGCTACCGTGCTTAAAAAGGCACATGGAAAAGTCAGTCTCAGTTCTTTCCAGCACACAAAAGTTGTTAGATTTTATCGGAGATCTGAAAATTCCTATACAAACGTTTGTCAAAGTTTTATTTAACTTAATCTTTCCATTAAGTTATTTCATAAAACATGAGTGTACATTACAGGTTGTTTGAACTTGCATGCAAGATGTTAATTGTAATTACAGTGTGAGCTACATGTTTTGCCATTGGGCATACAAAACTTTACCAGAAAAATCTTATTAATTGACGTTTAATCAGTTTGCAAAAAATTACCTCGATTAATCTATCTTCCTCAGTAACTATCAAATACGTTGACAATTTCTATAAAATGTTTAGATATTTTATGTGATTTAATGGAAGGAAAGAGGAACCCACCACGCACCCTCGAATTGACCACCCCAACTATTGCAATAGAAAAAGGTTGACAATATCGAACTCCTCTAAAAGGATAAGGGATATAGGAATGGTATGGGTTCCAGGAAGATACCTGACTTGCAGTATCCCGCTGTATGCGCCGACTATTCTTCGACACGTGTTTCGCCTCTGCACGAGGCATCCTCAGGAACGATGGGCAACGACTGAGCCAAGGCTCTCTTGCAATAGTTGGGGTGGTCAATTCAAGGATGCGTGGTGGGTTCCTCTTTCCTTCCATTAGGTTACAATGGAGTTCCGCCAAGTAACGCCTGATTCAATCAACTATTTTATGTGATTATCAAAAGGTAAAATAACTGCTATATAATAATATGAAGGTAGAAAATTGCTTGACTACCAGAAATTTTCCTATGCCCCTAAAATTTATCTCAAATATTAATTTTCACAATCTAACTTTCGGGAAAATTCAAATTTGCGTTGGACAACACGCTACACGTTGCGGCATGCAATTTTCACTGTTATGGTTTCGAACCCGTACATTTTAAAATTTTACCGCTTAATGGGTAGTGCCGGAACGAACTGGACCGGCGAGCACTTAAATATAAATCCTCCGTGAGTATCGGTTGCAAAGAAGGGTAAAATGCTTTTTTTCGAAGCTATACTTGCCAATCATAATAATAGATCGGTTGCGTTATGCATGGTTTAAAGAGGCAACTGTTTGGATGGGTGACCTCAATACTTAGCATTTACGAAGAAAAAGCATTAATCACGGTTCCAGGTTTTGTGTCAGGCATATTTTTTATCAGCTGGACCCCTCGGGCAACTTATAAAGTCCAAGAAACCTATTAAGAGTTTCTTCTTAAATCCATTCTAATATTATAAATGCAAAACTATGTTTATTTGACCTTCTTTCACACTAAAACTATATAGCTTAAAAGTCAGAATAACGCACAGGCTGCTATCTTTTGTCGCGATAACCGACCCCTACGCGGGCTTAGCGAACTCTAATAGATACTTCATACAATATCTTTAAATATATTCTGTAAACCTGAGTCGCTCTTCATATATTCAAGTTACAAGATTGTAACTATTACTAAAAGCATTGTAACAAAACTTTGCGTTCTTCACAATGCCCAATCTAAATACATACGTGTAATATTTCTTAACAAAACGCGAGGACACATTAGGCACGGCCGTAATGCTTGTTAACTGCAGCCGCTGAAATACGAGACTTGGCAACTTTTCATAAAGTACCGTAAACTGCATAACGATAATTTGCTCGTGCTACACGACTACCTAGTAAAAGCTAGCAAAATGCCACTTTAAAGAATTTGCAGCTACTAGATGGCAGCACTATGGGCGACGCTAGAGAGCTGCGGATAAAAATGTCAACTTTCGAGACTTATTTGTATAATATGCAATAGGTTATTCAAATGTACTATTCTGACCCCTAGAATATCGCTATCATTAAGGGTCACTGAACCTGAAAATATGATATTTGAACAGTGGGAGTCTTATAGAGGCAGAGCGAATTTTCCTATGTAAGGGGACAAAATAGCGGTAAAAAGTTTTTTTTGAAAAGATCCTGATTTTAAATCAATACCATCAAACGTAGGCAATAGCTAGTTATTATTTATAAAGAAGTCTATGCGTATACATATAAGCATCACATTGGTGTGAAAATAATTTTGACTTAGCCTAAAAAAGCTGTGTATCAAAATATTTTCATTTTATTTTAAATGATAGGTATGATCCAAAAACAAGGCAACGAACATTAATCTTACTCATAATACCGGAGGGACTTAGACGCGCCGTCGACTTTTTAAACTAATCACATTGTTGCTTAAGCCTAAAACATAAAAACTTACACAAGCCTCGCGTTAAATTTATATAAACTCGTTCTTGTTCCAGCGGTACATTATTTACGCCTTAATTTTCTACGTTATTGCCGTTTTTTACCAGTAGTAAACATAGGTTGCCTTTATCTTCTTTTTTGTGTGAGTGTATAGATTTGGGCCGATAGCCTCCGACATGGTCTATCGATTTGTGTCCTGGTATAGGCATCCGGACCGACGGTTTAACGCCTCATCGAAAGCACTATAGTGCTCTGATGTAAAAGCCATAACAAGACTCCCTCTGCCAATGTTTGTTTTACTTTGGTGATCTGTTACGTACAGCAAGTCAAGGCATGCTAGTCCGACGAGAAGGGTAGCATACCAAAACCCTAGATTCAGGTCTTGTCTTTTACTTCACAGAGGGAGAGACCAGCCAGTGAACATTTTAATCATCAGTCGCTTTCTTGAAGAGTTCGTTTTCGTTCGTACCGGCCTAAAAAGCGATAGGTATATTTCTCCCTCATTTGCAACGGAAAGGTGACCGCTTCGACAGACGTTCTCCGATTAATTACTACCGTTTAGTATTCATTGTCTTTTTTGTTGTTTTTTATCTTTTTTCTTAAGCGAGTGTCAGGCGGGACTGTGTGCGCTTTAGACCGCCATTTATCTCGCTGTTCAGATTGTTTCGCAATTATAAAGATGTATTCAAACGATTAAGTGCGGTGTTCTCGTTTATTTTAATGAAGATTTTGAGTGCTTTTTAAGAAGTTACTGTTCTACTTTTGTAGAGGCTACGGCAGGGTATTGAGCTCTTGCCGCTTCACCTACATGAAAGGAGAACTTACGCAATTACCACGCTTATATACATTTTGGCACAGCGTAAAATATACGAAATACAAAAACTATCAATAAAAAACTAAAACATTTTTACGGCTAGTTGCAATTATGAAAAGTTTATATGTTGTAGTGTGTAAAAGTATAATGACCGAGCCTCTGTGAGCGGCCTTGACCACGTGTGGAGTCTTCCTCTCCATGGGTTAACGAAACTAAATTTGATAGCCTAATGAATCTTTCGAGAATTTCGCCAAACAGTCAATACACCTAATCAAGATGAAAAAATATCCTATTCATAATTCAAACTTCAGTACAACAGCTCAAATCGTAGCACAACATCATATTGTATGTAAATATATTATAAGATATGAGAGTTATGAAAGTTGATCTTTGTATTATACCGAAACACCGCGATATTATGGGTCGAAAGAGCTGCACTTAATCTAGATTTATGATTTGTGAAAAAAATACAAGAACTTTTCAGGGACAAAAAGGTGAACAAACTGCACTTGTATTCCTTTACATCTACCAATACCTGTATATACCTACATAGTACATATTATGTTCACTCAAGTGTATCATTATTAAAATGATCCAAGACATGGAAAACTTTTTTAATTATTTTGCATGGATGTCCTTCTGTGTGTGCATTTCAAGAAGAGGCTTAACCAATTTTAATATTCTTATTTTCGACGATAGTTTTTGTCAAGTGCTCTTGAGCAACTCCATCGCAGCTGTTTAGCAAATACTTAAATAAATTAATAAGCACTACCAAGACTTTTGATTGAGCAATGAATATAATCATAATATATTGCCATTTATCAGTAGCCACAACCATAAACACTTTTTACAGCTGGTTTATAGGATATTAGACCTAGAATTTGGCTACTAACGATATTGATATAAGCTACTTAAACAATATGGCAACTATGAATCTGTAGTAGCCAAATCCATGGATAGATCTAATATTGAAACCAGCCGTTAAATAAAAATATACGCTACACACAGCTATTGCACAAAGCTGGCCCTCAAAATCCCTAATATGACTCCCATCGCATTACCCTCCAAATATTCGGCAAACTGAAGCCTCGGTAACGGAGTGAACTAGAGAAATAATAAATGTTAACGACCCACGCGAATCATATCTCAGGTTAAATAACCACTCAGTAACGCCTTTTGTTCCGTGAGAAACAAATTTGTTTTGATAACTAGAATGTGACAAAAGGTTTTTACACTTAATTCTTATTCTTTCAAGAACTACTTTCTCTATAGCAGTAAATACTATATCGTCAGAGACACTACATAATTTAGGCTTGAGCAAAGTCAACGTATAACTGTAGATCTCAGACTAAAAAAACAATCGACAAATTCGCAAAAATATTCCTACTTCCGAATGGGGCCTGGGTCTGTTATTCCTTAATACAGGTAATTCCATAACCTATCTAGGAGGACAGAACCCAAGGTCCGCTGTATAGTCTAACCAAATTTGATTGAATATCAGCTTTTTTCTCAGCGCTACCGCCTGTCTAACCTCCGCAACCCAAAAGGATAGCTAAACCATATTTCTATGTACCACAACAAAATTGATTTATCAAATAAAATGGTATTATTCTTTAAAAAATGAGCATTAAAAATGCACAGTGACATTTCTAGAAATATGGAAACCAGATCATAGTACCGCAGTGTCTCAAAAGTGAAACCAGGCAAGCAAGCTTCACATAATGGTCGATAGTTTTATCTCCCTAGCCAAGTGGGATACGTATCGCTTTAACAACGTTCAACGTTAGCAGTGTTCGAGTACACCCGCAGGTTTTGCGGGTGTACTCGAACAAAAGGTTACACTGCGATATTACTTACCCTATGGATGGGTTACCCTGTCGAAAGGCTTAACGCTTAAGCCGGTCCGGTCCCTGGACTCGGCGGTGGCCGACGACGTCGACGACTAGCGCTGCCACTGGGTATCGGGTGCGAATCTACGGCACTCATGAATTACTTTTCGATGTTATGTGTGTATTCTATTGTGTTCTAAACGACAAAGAAAAATATCACGAGGAACAAGTATGTTTGAGAGTTCTCCATAATGGTCTGTCAAAAGATGTGTGTAGTCTCCCAATCCGCAACTTGTCAATGTATTGGCGTACGTCCTTACCCTGCTCATAGTAAGAAAAATCCAGCTGATGATACAGATGATAAAATAGGTACATGATGTGCGGATTCGAATCCGATACCCTTTGTATAGCAGTTTGTTGGTATCTACACTAGGCTATCGCTGCCTTAACTGTGAAGAAAATACTGTGAGGCAACCTGCATGTCGCAGATTTCTAATATTCTCGAAAGACATTATTGCGAAGTCAGCCAACTCGCACTTGGCATTGTGGTGAACTATATATAATATAATATTCTGCCACATACACACATCACTATCTAGTCCCAAGCCAAGCAGAGCTTGTGTTATGGGTACTAGATAATGGATAAACATACATATATACTTTTTTTTGTAAATACATACATACTATACATAGAAACACCCAGACCAAGACAAACATCCATGTTCGTGCATACAATTTTTGTTTGATTTGTGCGGGAATCGAACCCGCGACCTTCGGCGTAGCAGTCGCTTATACTCCTGCTGCGCCAACCGGTCGTCACTATGATTCCGCGCCACCCTTCTCATTATGAGAAGAGGTTTTTGTCCAACAGTGGAACACAATATAAACAAGTCTGATGAAGATCAAATAGGTAGCTGAGGTTCTCCATAAACTGCATTATTTAGATATCGCTGTGACAACCGTTATCACTACTAAACATGCTCGAAACTTTACATAAATCTTCTATAAACAAATTCATTGAATCCACTTTCTTCCTACAACATTTCACGTAACTCTTAAAGCAATATTGTATACAAAAAATCGAAATGCGTTCAGCGCAATCCAATTTCTTGTATAAGCCTAAAATGTTTTGAAAATAAACGTCATACCTTACGTTTCAGATGGAACATCCAATATACAAAATAATCACGTTCCTTGGATTGACGCAGACACTCGTTCACTCACCGCTCCGCTCGATCGAATCCATTCACTAGTTCATTCGCTCAACCATTCACCCCGCTCGCGAGTGGATGCATGCCTTTATGCATAATTATTGAATTTTCGAATCCAAATAGTGCGAGGCTTGGGGCGGGCGCAGACAAAAATCCATTTGGCAAATATTTATTGGCGTAACGACGTGGAAGGTACTTAATGGGGATAATAAGTTGGAGCGTGCTCTTCATTTCGATTTTCAATGTCCGGGTAGGCGGTACCGTGGAATATCTATTGGATTCACACGGTGAAGTGTGAGCCTAGGACGGTAGTCATTATTGGAGGGTCTTATTGTTCTTCTGACATCATTATTTTGCTGTCATAATTATTATATTGGTATAGCGATGATGCATGTTGGGTGTTAAGTCAACGAGCATGTTGAGAGTACATACTATGTATACTGTGGTACGTGGATATCCCTGTGCATAGCGTAGGTATGGTATTGTTTTTTATAAGCCTACATTGGTTTGTAGTGAAGTGTAATAATTAATAAGTATATATGCTCCTTTAATTTGAGCCAAAGTTAGTATTACACTTAAGAGCCGTCAACCACTTATACAGTCATTGCTCAGTGGCGGATCCAGCCCATTATATAGGGGCAGGGGTTTATTTTGATTTGGAGGGGCGTAGGCCCGGTGAAAAGGGTTTTAATCAATGGGAACCCTAAAACTCATTTGTCTAAGCAAGACAACAAACCTCTTTTTCTGAAGACCTATAGACCTCTCACCCTGGAGCCGTCCGTGCAGTTGATTATACACTGAATTTATTGTATCAAAATACCTACAGAAAATGGTGACACTAATAATGTGAGTTATATCACATCGCAGACCTCACACTGACACACACATAGAACACTTAAAGCCAATAGGAATACGGCACTGCATGTTGTGCTGCCGTCTAGTCTGCGATGTGAAATAACTCACATTATTACTGTCACCGCTTTCTTATGTCTGACGTCTTTGAGAACGTCATTGGTACTACGTGCAGTCGGGCGACACGACGCGACGGCTCGCTACGAAATGTATTTCATTCATTTCATAGAAAAATATAGAAACTATTGCCTCCGTGGTCCAGTGAATAGCGTAGGTATGCGTCTGCTGATCGGGAGCTCCCGGGTTCGATTCCCGATTCGGGATTACTGAGTGTTCCTCTCAGTAGCAGCACGGCGTTTGGTGATGTGCTCGGTAACGGCAATAGGCTCACCCGCTATTACGTGCGACCTAAAAATTCATGGCGAAATGTGGGTGTAATATTACACCTCTGCCTACCCCTTCGAGAAAAACAGGCGTGAGTCTATAAAAATAATAAAATATATAGGTATTACACCTCTGTCTACCCCTTCGGGATATTGGCGTGAAGACCTCAGTAAAGGTTAAGGATGATGTGTTAGATCTTGTGGATAACACCAAATTTTTAGGCATTACACTAGATTCTAAGCTGCAATGGGGACCACATATTTGTAAATTGTCGAATAGACTCAGCTCTGCAGCATACGCAGTCAGGAAAATTCGCCAGTTAACTGACATTGGGCATCCCTGGCGTCGGGACGTGACGACCCCACCGCCCACTGGGGGAGTTACTCTGACGAGTAGATACTCGTCATAATATCTCCCCCAGTGCAAGCAGTCAACCGAAAGATGGCGGTCAAACCATCCGAACCAGGCGGAAGGAAATCTCGAGATGCTAGATGGGCAGCAGCGTCCAGCACTAAGAACTTCCGCCACTGCGATCGCCAATACGCTTGCCAAGCGTGGCGATTATGGCATATCCCCCCAATTATGAATCACACCATTAAAAACCGGCCCCTAGTCCCCGGCGGCCCCGCTAGTCCTGGTTATGGTAGCGGCCATGGTAACGGCGGGGCAAGGGGTGCGAAGAATCTCCGGAAGAGATCGGGCTACCACCACCAACGACAATTGGCCCTGGCAACACTGAACACGCGCACACTGCGGACCGACGAGAAGATTGTCGAGCTGGAAGAAGAATTGAGCAAGTTGCGATGGGATATCATAGGCCTATCTGAAGTCCGAAGACAGGGGGAGGACTCGATAGTTCTCAATTCCGGTAACTTGCTCTTCTACCGGGAGGGCGACCAACAGTCCCAAGGTGGTGTCGGGTTCATCGTCCACAAATCTCTCGTGACCAACGTGGTAAATATCGGGAGTGTGTCGAGCAGGGTAGCGTACCTTATACTCAGAATATCCAAGCGGTATTCGCTGAAGCTCATACAGGTATACGCTCCGACCTCGTCGCACCCCGATGAGGAGGTGGAAGCCATGTACGAGGACATATCTCGGGCTATACATGGCTACAAAACCCATTACACCGTGGTCATGGGAGATTTTAACGCGAAACTGGGCAAACGCGACGGTGATGAGCTGAGAGTGGGGCCATTTGGTTATGGGCATCGGAATTCCCGGGGTCACTTGCTGGCTAGCTTTATGGAGAAGGAAGGACTCTACATGATGAATTCCTTCTTCAAAAAGCGAGAATGCCGCAAGTGGACCTGGGTAAGTCCAGACGGTGCAACCAAAAATGAGATCGACTTTATCATGTCGACGAAGAGGCAGATATTCAATGATGTCTCCGTGATCAATTCACTTAAAGTGGGGAGCGATCACCGAATGGTAAGAGGCACATTGAATATCTGTACAAGCCTCGAACGGTCGAGGTTGATAAAGTCCACGCTCCGACCGGCACTGGTTCATATCCAAAACCCCGAGAGCTTTCAGCTCGAACTCAAGAACCGTTTCGAATGCCTGGGTGAATGCGTAGATGTGGACGTGTACAGTAACGGGTTCATGTCCATACAACAGGGGCTAAATTTTTTAAGCCCCAGAAAAGCCAGAGAATCAAAAAGATCTCGGATCCGACCCTCGAGCTGTTAGAGGAAAGGCGCAAGATGGTTCTGCTATCTTCCGACGATATGCCGAAATATCGGCACCTCAACAGACAGATCTCTAAGTCTCTGACTCGCGATCTCCGCCAATACAACACAAAATGTGTTCGTGAGGCGATCGAGCAGAATAAGGGATCCAAAGTGTTCCAGAGGGATCTGTCTGTTGGGCAGAGTCAGCTGACAAAGCTGAAGACGGAGGATGGCAGAATCGTATCGTCCAAGCCTGAGCTCTTGGAGGAGATCGAAAGGTTCTATGGACAGCTATACACGACAACGCAACAACCCGCAAGCACTCCAGCGTCAGACCCTAGAGCTGGATTGACCCGACACTATACCGAAGATATCCCGGACGTCAGCATGCACGAGATTAGTGTGGCTCTCAAACAGCTTAAAAACATCAAGGCGCCGGGTGATGACGGAATTACGAGTGAGCTTCTGAAGGCCGGCGGTGCACCCGCTAGAGAAGCCCTCCGGAAGCTATTTAATTCCGTCATTCTCGAGGGTAAAACGCCACAGGCGTGGCACAGAGGTGTGGTGGTGCTTTTCTTTAAGAAAGGGGATAAAACCCTCTTGAAGAACTACAGACCCATCACACTTCTGAGCCACGTCTACAAGCTGTTTTCGAGGGTCATCACGAATCGTCTCGAGAGCAAGCTAGACGACTTCCAGCCTCCCGAACAAGCCGGTTTCCGTAAAGGCTATAGTACCATAGACCACATACATACGCTGCGGCAGGTTATACAGAAGTCCGAGGAGTATAACCAGCCCCTATGCTTGGCGTTTGTGGACTATGAGAAAGCCTTCGATTCGATCGAAACCTGGGCGGTGCTACAGTCTCTCCAACGGTGCCGGATTGACTACCGATATATCGAAGTGCTGAAGTGTTTGTATGAAAACGCCACTATGTCAGTCCGCCTCCAGGACCAGAGTTCGAAACCTATTCAACTCCAGCGAGGGGTGAGACAGGGGGATGTCATATCCCCGAAACTGTTTACCACTGCGCTGGAGGATGTTTTCAAGCTTCTGGACTGGAATGGACTCGGCATCAACATCAACGGCGAGTACATCACTCACCTTCGATTCGCAGACGATATCGTAGTCATGGCTGAGACCATGGAAGACCTAGGCACAATGCTCGATGGCCTCTGTAGAGTCTCCCAACAAGTAGGTCTTAAGATGAACATGGACAAGACGAAAATCATGTCGAACGTCCATGTTGTACCTGCTCCTATTCAGGTTGGGAACTCTACGCTCGAAGTTGTCGACAAGTATATCTACCTGGGACAAGTAGTCCAATTAGGTAGGTCCAACTTCGAGAAGGAGGTCAATCGTCGAATCCAACTCGGTTGGGCAGCGTTCGGGAAGCTACGACATATCTTCTCGTCCGATATCCCGCAGTGTCTCAAGACGAAAGTCTTTGACCAGTGTGTGTTGCCAGTGATGACTTACGGATCAGAGACGTGGTCGCTCACTATGGGCCTTATCAGAAGGCTCAAGGTCACTCAGAGGGCGATGGAGAGAGCTATGCTTGGAGTTTCCCTGCGAGATCGAATCAGAAATGAGGAGATCCGCAGTAGAACCAAAGTCGCCGACATAGCTCTCCGGATAGCCAAGCTGAAGTGGCAGTGGGCAGGGCACATAGCTCGAAGAACCGATGGCCGTTGGGGCAGAAAGGTTCTGGAGTGGCGGCCACGTACCGGACGACGCAGCAGAGGTAGGCCCCCCGCAAGGTGGACCGACGATCTTGTCAAGATCGCGGGAGGAGGTTGGATGCGGGCGGCTCAAGACCGGTCTGTGTGGAGAACCTTGGGGGAGGCCTATGTCCAGCAGTGGACGTCGTTTGGCTGATATGATGAACTGACATTGACACTGCCAGGCTTGTATATCATAGCTATTTTCATAGTATAATGTCATACGGTATTCCCTTGTGGGGAAATGTTGCCGACATTCAGACCATCTTTATTCTGCAGAAAAGAGCTATTCGAGCCATTTATAATTTGGATTATGGGGCTTCGTTAAGGAATAAATTCAAGGAAGTAAACATTTTAACAGTTGCAAGCCAGTACATTTATTCCAACCTAATATATTTATTCCGAAACAAGGCATCATACTCAAAGAAAAGTGATATTCACAATTTGAATACTAGAAATAAGAACAAACTAGTAGTGCCGGCTACCCGGCTAGAGAAAATAAAAAAAATCTTTTCAAGGCCAATGTGTGCGCTTTTAAAATAAAGTGCCAAGCAATATACAAAATTTAAGTTTTAATAAATTCAAAAAGGTTATAAAACGTAAACTTTGTCAAAAAGCGTACTATTCGGTGTAAGATTATATTGAAGACAAAAATGCTTGGGATTAATTTGCTCGGTCCCACAGGCTACTTATGTTTGATTAGTGTTAAGTTTCATGTGAGTGTGAGTTATTGTGTCTATATTATGCTAGTTTAGTACTTTTATATTATTATAAAAAAACCTTATTAATTGACAACAACATTATAGACACACCAGCTCATATACCTATGAAAAATTCAATGTAGTTAATAAGTTTTTAAATTGTATAGAATCAAGACGAAGAAAAGAGTGGCCCGGAGTTTCTTGCCTGATTCTTCTCACGAGGCACTACTTTCTGAACAGGGATTTTTTTTTCAATGCCCAATTATGTTAATATGCATTTAAAGTTACTTTTTTATTTATTTTTATATGACCTTTTGATGTGTCCCAAAAAATTAAAAAAAATTATGAAAATAAACATATTTGAGTTTGAGTTTGGCGTGACGCTCATCATTCATTCATTCATCATTCATAGTCTCACGCCTGTACCCCCGAAGGGGTAGGCAGAGGTGTAAATATTACACCCACATTTCGCCATGAATTTTTCGGTGGCGTGACGCTATGACATAGAAACCAATTAGAGGCGCAGAGACTCGTCGCGTACACTTGCGGTTTGTCGGCTACAAACTCGTACGTTTAGTTGTTCCGTTTGTAAAGTGCTCCGCAATTCATAAATTATTCCAAGTCTCAAAAAAGAAAGAAATATGTGACAGCGTTTGTTTAAAATTTATTCGCTGCACTTAGTTGGGCCGTTCTGCGTTAGTGGTTACACAATGGGTGACTTATGTTATTTTATTCAGCCTGAATGCCATAAGACCACAACACAGTTATAGTATGTAGACTTCTTTCTTTATTTTTTTGTCTGTATTTCTAGTTGTACAGGGTAATCTCTGAAATAGCTGACCCAATAAGAATTTCACTCGAAGAAAGAGAAGTAAGGCTAGGTACATATAGACTATAATTTACCATACCAAAAATAATGCGGGTGAAACCGCGGGCACCAGCTAGTCATTTATATAAAACATCTCTCTTTATCTCTACTATCATCGAATAAAACCTGATGTAAATTGGAAGCCACAACTCAGTCTACGTCGTAAAAGTAGCGACAGTTTAATAAGCAGATAATTAAATTGCCACATACTGCCTGTAACTTTTTGAGCCCAGAGTATATTAATTAAATTATCTTGCATGATTAAGAGTGTTCTATAAAGTTCTGGGCGAGCCTGTGGTTTTGATCAAGCTGCACTAATTTTAAATACCTACCAACCACACAGGCATAATATAATAGATTACCTATACTTTCATTAGATTGAGTTTTCTATAGAAAAATATGTAAGAAATTGGTGATGCTGCCTCTTTTTGCTCTATGATTTTCGGAATTCTAGAAAGGAATAAAGTATTTAATTAATACGATTAATACAATCATTTATGTCGCAAGTTGTGGTCAGTCCAAGGAATTATTTTTCTATAGCTCCTTGGGTCAGTTCATTTGGTAATTTGGAAGCTTCAAAGAATGACATCCACCCCTATCGTCTTTAATCTAAAATCCGCCCACTTGATAATTTTGATATTACATATTTTTGCTCTTTCTGCAATACAATCTCACATAATATCGGGCGATCATTAACGATAGGTATATTTCATAGATTTAGTCTAATACTTTCCCAATCCTAATCATTGCTTTAATACACCCAAACTTATAACTAGAATAACGGCTGTGAACTAATTCACAAAAGCGAACCATTCGATCAAAGTCCATTTATTTTCGAACAAACAACGTGCGGTAACGGGCAGACGGCAGACGCCATTGTACCACACACGTTCAGAAACCGACGCTTTGTGTACCACTCGGTCGATAATGTTAAGGTACCAACACGGGTACCATTCATTCTTCGAATAACTACTTAAATACTCGGGATGGAGATAAAACTTCGTGAATATAGCTGGCCAGCTAGAGGGAGAATTTATTTAAAATTCGAACTCTTAATATGCTTCAATACATGCCTTTCCTTAAAATCAAATGAATAAATATGGCAGGCTTTCTGTAAGAGTTTTCCTTTTCATGTACAAGTTTCGAGATCATTATGGAGACCTCTTAGATATGCAAATTTCCTCATGTTGTTTGTCTTCACAGTTTATCAAAGATAAATAACAATTAAATAGACAGTTAACTTCAAAAATTCAGTGGTGCGCGCCGTGGGTTTGAGCTCGAAACTCTATGCGTTACAGCCTTCTGGTCCCTCGATTAAGCTATCGTTGCTGTAGGACTAACCGGGAGTACAACTAAAAAAAGTCTCAAGTACAATTAAAAGCAAAAAGTACCTCAGCGAGAATTTCACAGAAAGAAATAATTTTTCCACAAAATTCTAAAGAATTTCTCATACTTATCTTATGAGGCGTTAAATACATAACCTGATCTCCCAAAGGTGTGGCACATAAAAATCGGTCGAATCTTAACGATTTTATGTTTACGACGAGACGTTAGCCCGGGCGGGGCTTACCCGGACTAACGGAGGTCTCAGGGGACCGATTAGCCCCAGTATCGACAAGTGATCGGTCCCACACAAGTCCTATTCTACTTGACGGCTTGCCTCAGAGCACCTGACAACTGCCAAGCTTAAAGACCCTAACGGTGACAGCAAAATACAAAGATAAATTTCTCCGTGCATTTTACTTACTCAGATTTGTAGACCCGAATCGGATTGATCTTTATAAATCTGTTGACAAGGGAATCTAGAAAATAGGAGTCGACAAAATTCTCACGTGAAAATGGTAGCGTAGGTATAATGTTTAGACTTTAAAAGTATCGTAAAAGCTGATATAGGCGTATATTTTTCTTGCTGCACAATTTCAACGGCAGTTAATTTATACCTGTACTAGCTGAATCTGCGGATACACTTGCGTTATTAAAGGCTACTTAGGCTTATTATATTAAGTATAGATTAAAAAACAATAGGTACTGTAGTATGTATCCGATGCATTCTATAACAAGTAAGACATTCCTCATAGTGTTTGTTAGTACGTTCGTAGTCCTCATAGTCACGTCATTCACCAACACTACTTAAAGTAATGTCCATCTTACTTGACAGGTGTTCCACCGCTTATATCCTGTCTGTGATGAGCGCCCACCCCGAACTACCTGTCTGCCATGTTGGTTAGTGCGGTACAGCACTGGCGTAGTGATGGGACAGTGACAACCGTTATTGAGTGCGGTTTTAGTATAATAAGATCCCTTAAAAACAATACTTGTCAAAAAACCAAGTCTCGCTAACGTAAACAGTTGTGAGATCCATGTAACACCAAGTCGGTTAATCAAAAATCTTATAAATAGATTGACTCGGCCATCGCATAAATACACAATATATCTCATAAGCAATATATATATCAATTAGGTTGTTTAGTGCGATTGCTAAGTCAATCTATTGAAAAAAAAAACAAGATTTTTAATTAACCGACTTGGTATTACATGGATCTCACAACTTTTTACGGTAGCGAGAATCGTTTTGTTTTACAAGTATTGTTTTTATAGGATCTCATTTCTTTTTGTAGATAACAAAGGTAGGACACCTTTGTTCTTGCCGGTACCTTCTACTTCTTGTACACCAACAACGAATTTTCTTAATTATAGCCCTAACTGCAAATGTAATTTTGTAATCTTAATATATAATATCCTTGCGTTACTGACTGACTGACAGACACGCTACAGTCGAAACTATTGGGCGCAAGAAGCTGAAATTTGGCATGTATGTTCCTTGGGGACCGTAACGGTGCACTAAGAAGGGATTTCCCGAAATTCCCACAGGATCGGCCAAAACGGGTAAATTTAAAAAAAATGCTGGCGTCCTCTAGTTATATATATTCATATAGGATTACAAAGTTATTTATGCAGTTGATGTACCTCGAAAACTGGACAGCTATTGAAAAATATTTTAGTTTTTCTGGATTAATACACTAAACAATAATTGATTATTTAATTTGAATCTTCTATGTCTGCTAGAAGTGCCTTAGACTTTTGATGATTTGTCAGTGAGTGACAAAATTAAGAAACTTTGACTCGTTATAATTCGTAAACTACTGGTTCAAATTGAATGAAATTTGAAATATACCATGTTTATACAATTTCTGCGTGGTTACTAAGAATCAAATCTGGCTTCTAGTTTTATCCGCAATAAAGTTAGAGGGGGTCGAAAATAGACTGAACTGCTTCGAGAAAAGGATGGTACGGCCGTGCCTATTTTTTGCCCAACTTGGCGGGGTCACTGCCGTGCCCCAGATACTGTTACGTTATTTAGGTTAGTTTTAAAATACTTATGGTAATAGGGTTCATAGACAGAGGGACCAACAGATTACTATGCAGAGGGTATCGGGTTCGAATCGAGCGCACCATTACGACTGCCTATCTGACCTCCGCCACCCATAAGCCAAGAGCTCAGATATTTACTTACATAGAAGCGCATTTCTTATGGGCGCTTTGATCCTTAAGAAGTGCGCTTCTATGAAAATCAGTATTCATTGCCATAAGGAATGGCGATATTCCATTGTTACTAGTCTAGTGTCAGTTTATTCAGAGGTAGGTAATAACTTTCCATAACGACTGTCAAAGATCTTCATAACAGCCAGGACCAACGTCATAATGTGCTAGCTGAGGCACGAGGCAAGCGGTACTTAGCAATTCAATACACGCATTTCTCCGAAAAGTCAGCGTTGTGCACCATAGATTCGAACCCGATACCTTCTGCATGGCATTCTGTTGGTGTCTCCACTAGCTGCCCTTTTTACATATCTATAAAGAGCAATATAAAACCCCAATCCGAAATTATAGTTAAATTTCATCTGGCCATAATCTTTATTTCTTCGGCATAAAAATTAAATTCGCTTAATCTCTATGAAATGCCTTGCCTCACCAAAATACCTTTCCCTAAATTCATTTTAAACGAATTCTTAGAGGGTCACATTTGCATATCTGTCGTCACGGAGTGAAAAATGAAAATTATACTTAGTGACCTATATTGCTGAAAGTTCACGGATTAGAAGGCGAGTAAGGTAAATAAATAATTATAATAATTAAACTAAGTAATGGAATATTATTATCGACTTCTCGGTTGGTATAGTGGTTTAAGCGGCTGCTTGACACTGCGCTGAGTGTTGTAGGTTAGATTCTCACACAAGACAAAACTTTGTGCGATCGATAAATTGTTGTTTCGAGTCTGGCTGTCATTGTGTCCGTTGGTTGTATGTTTGTAAAGTCGCCCGCGACACAGTATTTATTCCTAGTGCGAGAGTCGTTTATTTTTAAATAAATAACTAAAATCTAGTATTGTATTATGTTAATGCATATGAATATACGCAAAGTGGCAGGCAGCGGCTGGACACGAAGAGCTAAAAATAAGGCTCAGTGGCGTAACATCGAACAGGTGGACAGCAACAGGCCGATGTTAATGATGATGGTTATGATCTTATCTTACAATATTTTAGGCTAGTAGTACTTTATAAAGCTACTAAACAATGCCCGCAGCTATGCTCCCATATTTTTTTATTTAACTGTTTCTGCCCGATCCCGTGGAAACTTCGGGAAATCGCTTATCACTGCAACCCTGCGATCCTCAAGGAACATACATCCCAACTTTCAGCTTCCTGCGCCTAATAGTTATCGCTGTAGCTTGTCTGTCAGTCAGTCAGTAACACAAGAATTTTAAATATACAATACTTATTATGAACAATAATTATAACTCATAATAATATCAATATCAACGTACCAATATTTACACGATGAACAAAAAAATTATGTAACAAAATTTGTAAAAGAACCGAAAAAATACCATTAATCAAATGTTAACATTGTGTAAGAGAAACAACATTGTAACGCACATCGATGAATATTTTATCATGAAAAGTATATTGTTGATTGGAGGATAACACACGTCACATGATATGTAGCAGTGAAGGCCTTTCTGTGCGTTATCCGATCAAATGCCCGCCCATCCTTTTCTCGTTCCCTCTTATATAAATTACAACGCCCGTGACAAAACCGTTTTTTGTTTGATTAAAAAACTGGGGATATAACTTTATTTTTGGGATTTTGTTGAGATTTTTATTAAAATATAAATAAATAAATGATGTAACAATCATTTTTATTTTGTGTCTGAGCATTATATTTATAAGGAGGTATGTTTAGTGAACTCTTAAAGTGTGTATAGATACAAAAGTAAAACATAACCTAAAAATTATACCGGTGTAATTATAACGTGGTACACCTGACTCTACTCTATCTTTATCATCATAGTAATAGCTATATTATCACAGTTGTATCCAAGATTACGCCTTGGAGCCCGGAAACTGTTTATTTTTGTCTAACAAGATATGACATAATAGGTATTAGCTTTTCCACAGAGCATCTGCAGTCTTACCTTCACAACTGAAAGTGATAGCAATATCCCATGACATTGACCAGCGTCAGTACATTCTGGAGTACTGCTCCTTATAACGAATGTTAAAGATCTTCATGATAGCCGGGACCGATAGCTTAATACGTGCTTTCCAAAACACATACAAAAGACAATACTGAACAATTTAAAGTGTCAGCTTTTTCAGACCGTCCGCATCCGAAAGCTTCTGTAAAATAAACGATTCTCGTCCTGCGACAAAAACCGGAACTGACAGTTTTAAATTCCGCACGCGCTGACTCATCCAACTTATGACCTTCTCATTGCTTAACTTTGCTGACCTATTACGAACGGCAAGTAATTTGCCATTACAAAAAAAAAATTAAAACCAAATTCAATCCACCTACATGATCATGACCCATGGATGTGCATAACATTAGGGGAGGCCTATGACCAGCAGTGGACGATTTTAGGCTCTCATGATGATGATGATGAACTTTAAAAACCAAGCCAACCATCATCAGTTTTCACGGGTACCATAGCGTATACAGAAATGAAACACGCGAACATTGCTCGAACTACAAAAATAAAATAGTACGAAGTGACGGACGTATCGTCCAGTGATTTATTCTCAAAGGGTCGATCTGGACATAATTATGGGAATTCGATTGTGGTTTAAAGTGCTGCGATCTATACTGGTTTATAGTGTGATTGATATGTTTTGTAATATTATAAAATGAAGTTCCTCCCGCATGCTGTATGTCTGTATGAACGCGTTTAACTCAAAAACTACCGAACTGATTTGTGTACGGTTTTCGTCAATAGGTAGTGTGATGCCTAGGATAGGTTCAGGTGTAGACTATTCAATATTTTGGCATTGTTGCAAGCACCATGATCAACTGATCACGGATGATTGAGTTTGGTACAAAAACGATATACCAATATCGAAACAAAGGTACGAGGTATTCATTTCGAAAGACTAATTGAATCCAGAATATATTTTGAATGCTATCCTGGGTTTGAGAAATCCCTAGCATATTTTACGATCTAATTGAATTATAATGATTAACCGTTTCATACCAATTAGTTGTTGTTTTAGTGCATGCATTGTTAAATATTTGAAAGAATATGATAAGCTGAGAGTACTTAATTATTATCAGACGAAATTATTGTTACTATAGCACTATTTGTCAGCCTAAATCCGCATTACATACAGGTAACTAAATATTGAACACATTACTTACCTACTGATATTATAATAGCATTGCTTGTATTTTGCATTACAAACGGGGCAAAACAGATCTCGCAAACGTGGAGACCTTGCATAATCTCTGTCCTTGATTATTTGCATACCGTGATCTGTGAATTGTAAATAAGGCTTATTTTACTAGCAGCCCAAACCAGCATTTAGTAATACTCGCATAATTTAGGGGATAAAACATTTTAAGTGATAGTGTGTTTCTAATCTAAATATATATATTTCCTGTGTGCGTGTGTATGTCATTAAACTTCTCCTAAACGAATGGGCCGATCTTGATGATTTTTTTTGTGTGTGTTCAAGGGGACTTGAGAACGGTTTAGATTCACAATTTAGTCCACTGGAAAATGTATTTTTAGTAAATTTTTAATTTGTATGTAGTTGTGGATTTTGGAATGTTTCACATTGGAACCGACGGACTGCGCTGCTATCGCAGTGTCAAATCTTATATTAATAATTTCGTCAAGGAGTACATCGAAACCTTACCTGAATAACAAAACATTAAAAAATAAAGATTTCGAGTCAACAACATATATCCGCAAAATTCGGATTGTCGAGAATTTTGTTAAATTGTAATGGTTCTGGCAGACAAATCACAGTCGCCATATTGGCCAGTCTAGCGAAACGTCACAGATACCGGATAACATGTTGAGTACTACTAAGTCTTAGTACTAAGTAGTTTGTATGTGTAAATACTTTTTGCAGTTATCTATACTAATAATATAATAAAGCGGAAGAGTTTGTTTCTTTGTTTGAACGCGCTAATCTCAGTAACTACCGGTTGGATCTGAAAAATTATTTTTGTCTACGATAGCCCAGTTATTCCGGAAGTCTATAGGCTATATAACATAACGCTTCGGGCCGGGCAAAAGGCTAAAAAGGCTAAAAGATAATGTCTGCTAATCTCAGGAACTAGCAGTCGGATTTTAAAAATTGTTATTGCCCAAGGCTATAAGCTACTTATATTAAATTACGCCACAACTTTTAGGGGCCAGACAAAAATAATAATATTGTCAAACGGGAAGGGGTAGGGTTGGGTCAAAGGCAAAAAAGGCTAAACGAATAGGATACAATATATATGGGTATCGTTTCGAGATTTTCGGGACGCTGATTAATAATATGAAATTTATTTAGTGATCCAAGATGGCGGTCGGGAAATCAAAGATGGCGGATGAGAAAATTTTAAAAATCAATATGGTTATCCCCTTCGATATTTTAAGGGGTGGGGAATCGAAATACAACATCTATTTCGTGGTCAAAGATGGCGGATGGAAAATCAAAGATGGCGGATGGGAAAATTAAAAAAAATCAATATTGGTATCGTCTGCGATGTTAAAAGGGATAGGCAATCTAAATACAACATCTATTTCGTGATTCAAGATGTTGGATCGGAAATCAAAGATGGCGGATGTGAAAAATAAAAAAAATCAATATGGGTATCGTCTCTGATGATTTAAGGGATGGGGAATCCAAATACAACATCTATTTCGTGATCAAAGATGGCGGATAGGAAATCAAAGATGGCGGATGGGATTTTTCTTTAAGTCGATATGGGTATCGTCTCCGATATTTTAAGGAATGGGGAATTCAAAAACACCATCTATTTTGTGATCAAAGATGGCGGATAGTATTTTTTCTTAAATCAATACGGATATCGTCTCCGATGTTTAAAGGGATGGAGAATCCAAATACAACATCTATTTTGTGATTCAAGATGGCAAATGGGAAAATTTTAAAAAATTAATATGGGTATCGTCTCTGATGATTTAAGGGATGGTGAATCCATCCATGATGTCCGTGTGGTGACGGATTAAGAATACGGAATGTCACCACCCCATATCATCCCATGGGTGTCGTAAAAGCCGACAGAGGGAGCATATTATGCAGAGAACAGCACTGTAAGAGAAGGAAAACTTGATACAAACCCTATAACAACCCGTTTGGCCAGCGTGGTATAGTAGGCCAATTCCTCCATTCAAAAGAGAGGCCTAGTCCAGCAGTGGACTGTTAATGGCTGATGACGACGAATCCAAATACAACATCTATTTCGTGATCAAAGATGGCGGATAGGAAATCAAAGATGGCGGACGGGATTTTTTTTAAGTCGATATGGGTATCGTCTCCGATATTTTAAGGAATGGGGAATTCAATACTATATAAAAATCTTTGTTTGTTTGTTCATAATTTATATACTTACTCTGAAATGATAAGAGATTAAGTGCTAAGTCAATGGTAACTTTGGAAAAGGGGCTTCGACAAAGGGGAATTAAATAAAAATTCTTAAAAAGGCGATACGGAGTTAGCTGGGTCAGCTAGTTTTTATATATAATACTGTTGGTAATATGTGAACCAGGGTAAAAAAGAGCCCGTAGATACTTGACCATGTAATTTTAAATTCACACAATCGATAAAAAGACTTACTATTTGACTCTCCTGATATTCCTTTAGTTGCATATTGCGTCATAAAAGTCCTTAGCATTACCTATTGTGAAAATATACAGGGTGGCGCTACCATAGGGGCACTTTTTAAACAGAGGCATAGCTTACATCATTCTGACGCCATGTACCAAAAATCATCGCTGCAGTAATTTAGCCACAATATCGATTTTAAATTCCGCAATTTTTGCACATGCTTTTAATTCCACACAGCTGATACAAAACGGTCAACGACCCTACATTGCGCGCCGCGACTCCCTACGACGCGACGCCTCGACGTCATCCGAAGTTAGGCTCAGCGCAGACATAACAGAGCGCAGCGGAGAGGATTTTATTAACGCACTTGAAAATAAACTTTATTATTTTTACAATAAAGTGCATAAATGCTTAGCCTGACAAAAAGTATTCGCGCGTCCTCGAAGATACGCGGGAATTCCCGCGCAGCGTCGAGACGGCGCCCGCGTCGTACGCATACTTTCAGTCAGTGTTGTTACTGAGTTTAACGAACTTTCGCGACAACATATTTATTGTAGAGTGGTAACCCAGAACGATTTACTCAAGCAGGCTCGCGAGGTCGCGCGCAATCTTGAGCATACGCAATCCGTAAAGAAAATGCCCGAGACCGCGCGGGGATTATTCCACTCTGTCTGCGTTGACCCTTAGACGTCGTCGTCGTGCAACGTCGCTTCGCCTCGTAGGTACGACTCGTCGTTGTAGGTTTTTGCGCCCGAGTAAATTTTTACAGAACAACACTTTAGAAACCTTCTAATTACCTTTTCAATAAAGTTACATAATAGTAAAATGGATCGGTTCCGGCAAGCACGAAAAAACCTAATTGGGTAGTTCCTTTACTGTAAGAGTGAGTCGGAACTCACTCTTACAGTAAATGCACTACGTGTGACAAGGACAAACATAGTGGAGCCAAATAGAGTTGCCCAATTATGAACAAAATATTGTAAATAGTATCGATAAAAATACCTACGCACCGTAAAAGTTTGTTGTTTATTGTATCCATATTGTTTGTATTTAACGTTAATGTAATCTTCTTATCAATGACTTTACGTTCGAAAATTTCAAAGTGTGGTACAAATAAAGACGACGTTTTTATTAATAAGTAATCAATGATAAACATGTAAAGATATTCAATTATTTAATCATTTGAAATAAGTTAATAATTATTGACTATTTTAGCTCTTTCCGTATGGTATTTTTTAAATGGTCTAAACTCTTATGGGTTCAACAATCTACATAAGAATTATAATAACTTTGTACTGAACTAATTGAAGTATGTGCATAGTATTTCATAAACTTGTTTAACTGTGTCGTATTAGCAACACTATTAAGTAATAGCGATATTGTTAATACAAATAAAGAATGCCTAGTTTATTGTACATAAAAACATTTTGTAATATTTTGTTGTTAACGTATTAATGTGTCATAAATATCGACATTAGTACAGTACAGTACTCGCCAATCTTTATGGCCGCTCTGAATGTAGCCATCGGTACGAACTTGCGCATGGTACAGTCGGGTGGACATGTCGTAACCAAGAAAATATATTTGTAATTATTGAAAATTAAAATCTTCAGTTACGTTGTTAGATTTGCTATATTATATTGTTTAATTACATATTCAATCAAATTCGAGTAATGTAAATTCAGTTAGGTGAAGGGACTTTTAAGCCTGGACTTCTTTCCTTCTTCATAAACGTTAATACGTCATACACTATTTTCCGTGTTTGGCGACGTAAAACATTAAAACGACCGCAAGTTACCATTGTCATTGATCATGCCGATCAATGACAATGGTAACTATATCAGTACAAATAACAACAAGAAACAACGATAGCAACGAGAAACAATAAATAAGTAACACTACGAAACTATTTTAAACGCGACGATACTGTCAGAGCTCAGCGATTATGTGAGTCGTGTACGAACGTAGCACACTCACACTAACGTGCGGGAGGCGAGGACGCTAGCGGGTGGAAGACAGCGCGCGCGGGCGTGCCCTGCCTCCACGCCCCGCGTACGTCCCGCTGATACCTGATTTTGTGTTCTGCGCAGCGCAATGCGGCTAGGTTCGGAGCGGCCATAAAGTTTGGCGAGTACTGTACCTATTGGGTATCCCAAGTTCCATGTACCTAGACAAGTCGGCGCCAGCGGCGCATCGGTGATCGGTGACTCATCAAAGCTTTAGTGCCGCAAAAACGATTGATATAATAAGTTGATCAGATTGCCCGCGCCCTTTTATTAACTTTATGCGAAAGTTGTTTTTGGTATTTAATTGTGTGATTGTATTTAGTTGTGTTATTTCATTGTGTTGTTGTTTACTGAACTTTATCATTCGTCATTTTTACATTATTTGTAATAATAATGACAAACTTTACGTCGTCCGAATATGCGGATATGATTCTCACTTATGGGGAGTGCTTGTGCAATGCAGCAATGGCATTGCGAACATTTCGAGAGAGATATGGTGCTAGTCGAGTATGCTCAATGAACGCCCGCAGCATTGTTCAGGCTGTACAACGGCTCCGAGAGAATCGGCCTATGGTTCAAAGACGAGAAGGAGTCCCATCTCGTGAAGTAGCAGCGTCGCGGCAACAACAAGTGCTGGACCATTTTAGTCGTGAGCCAACATGCAGTTTAAAGTACGCCAAAATATTGTGCGGCGATACAATTTATGTATTAATAACAATGGCGGTCTTTTTGAAAATTAAGTCGGTACCTTTACCTTTTATGTGGGTTTGTGTTACGTGGATTATTGTTAATATAAAAAGACACCAGTGTTTTCCTAATTACTGAACAAATTTCATTAGAGTGATGTGTAGAATTACTGAATTTTCAAATTCTCAAAATGGCTGCCATTGTTATCACAAATGGCAGCCATTTTGAGAATTTGAAAATTTAGTGCTACCTTTTACGTGGGTTTGTATTAAGTGGGTTTTTGTTGATATGAAAAAGATACCAGTGCTTGCCTAATGAGTGACCAAATTTCATTGGAGTGATGTGTAGAATTACTGAAATAGGTAATTCGTCAATAAATGTGAACTACCTCCGTGGCTCCGTCTGCCGCATAGCATACGTTGCCGTTCTTACAAAGGTCAGTAACCTAATGTCATATTGGACTACAAATGATGTTTCGTTTTGTAACTCATATTTTATAGTTTATTTTGTTTGAAATTTTATTTTTTTTATTTTGGCCCCAGGGTCTTTTTGATGTTATATAACATTTTATAGGCATCAATGATACGTTCTTTTTAAATAAATGCCCCTGTGGTAGCGCCATCCTGTACATATGTATAGTAAAAATAGTCTCCATTATATAACACAAATATATATTTTCACAATAGATTACGCTACGATCCTTGGAAGATGGTTAAATTAGTTAGCTTAGATTCCATTACATAGTTAGTTACATACACGACGACCTAATAAAAGCGTTTTAAAAATAGTCTCCATTATTTAGATATTTTCATTAATTCATCTAACGTTTATCCCAGTTAGAACCCGGGGTCCGCTTTCTAGTCTAACTGAATTTGACTGAATATCAGCTTTTTCACGGAGCGACCACCTGTCTGACCTCCGCAACCCAAAGAGCTAGCTATATTTCATGGAACTGATTCCCTATAACGACTGTAAAAGATCTTCATGACAGCCGGGACCGACGGCTTAACGTGCTCTCCGTGGCACGGCGCAAGCGATAGTTTACAATTCCGCCGAAAAGTCATTTGTGCGCGCCGTGGATTCGAATCTGATACCCTCTGCATGGCAGTCTATTGGTATCTCCACTGGGCTATCTTAATTTTTATTAATTCATTCCTTAAATAATACTTCAAATAGAAGGACGGGGTGTCTTGTGCCTACATATTTAAATGAACTGTAATACAAAACAAGTCAGCGAAAACCAATCAAATTAAATGTCAGTACAATTTCATGCCATAAAATTACTACAAAAAATAACCATAAAGATTACTAACACGGTAAATAAAAAACCATCAAATTAAATGTCAGTACAATTTCATGCCATAAAATTACTACAAAAAATAACCATAAAGATTACTAACACGGTAAATAAAAAACCATCACCGTATATTTCTTAGAAACGACACACCTAAAACAATTTAGAGCAACTCGATAACTCCCTTTCAAATCAAATTTCATCTTCCAACGTGTTCTACCTCAACAACGGGACAGAAAAAAACAAATTTCTCACGAAACATAATTCAATAAGTACGTCGTCTCACAAACAAACATAAAACATCGCCTCGACAATTCAATTATAAATAATCTAATAATATTTCTTTCATCCACTGCTACTGTTGTATAGTTCCGAAACGGCACGAATGAAACCTCGCGACACAAGGGATGGCCGCAAAAATTGGAATTGGTAATTTGATTAAAATGTCACTGAGTTCTTATAGGATAACTAGAGGACGCCAGCAGATACGCCTGCGTTTATTTTTAATTTACCTGTTTTGGCCGATTCCGTGGGAGTTTCGGTAAATCCCTTCTTAGTGCACCCCCACGGTCCCCAAGGAACATACATGCCAAGTTTCAGCTTCCTGCACCCGATAGTTTCGGCTGTAGCGTGTCTGTCAGTCAGTTAGTAACGCAAGGATTTTATATATTAAGATGAATGTTCCTTGGTGTTTTGATACTGATATCTTTAACGTGATATTATTATCAGCCGGGCTTTATAATGTGTTGGACGTTCAACGGGCTTATAAAATAGGGTAAAAGTGCTGATAGACATTTAGGGCTACGCAAAGCAAACAAACTGATATAAGATAATAGAGGTGGCGGCAGAAAATAAAAATATGTTCCAAAAAAGCTCCATACTTATAAAAATAGAGCTACCAACAGACACTGAAAAACATCAGGTGTTGACTGACAACAACACCAATATACGACATAATTTTATTTCTAGTAGTAACATTGGAACTTCTAAGTTTTATTAGAAAAAGGCTTTTTGGTTCAGAAATAGACTCCACGCGTAGGCACTGAAAAGTAAATGTTACCCATCGTCTTAGCTCCCACATGTGCTATTTAAGACTGAAATAAAAACATTTTGGGCATTATGAAAAGGTTGTGCGATGTTGCAAGTCACATTTGGGAGTTACTAAAAGGTTATGGAATGATGTTGTATGTTAGGCATAACGTTATTCGAAGTTTCAGTATATATAAAATAATAGCTGACCCGGCGAACTTCGTAGTCGATTCTTTTTTTTTTCTCTCAGTAAAATAAGAACCAAAGAGTATACAAATACTTCGTTAGAGTAGGAACCATCCTCGTACTTCAAGGAATATTATAAAAAATAATTAGCGAAATCGGTTCAGCTGCTCTCAAGATTTGCGCTTAGCAACACACTCAGCGACTCATTTTATGCTGCGTATTTCTATAATTTTACCTTCAATGACTGGTTCTCTTCTACCTTGCTTCAATGTTTGGAAAGTCTAGTATGATGGAGTTTATCCCATGCTTTATTTAAAATAGAAAGTTATTGAGTTGAAGAGCAAAGTCAAAAGTCAAAATCATTTACTCATTTAAGCCACAAAGTGACGCTTATGAACGTCAAAAATTAAAGTTGATGAAAACAAGATGATTCTACATTTACATTTACTGCATTACGAAAAAATAATAAAAGTACCATTAGATCCATAATTATGACTTGCGAGTAGCAATAACTGACACATTTTCACAGCACTTGTAGAGAAAGTAGGTATATAACCTAAATTGTATTTTGTTTATGTGAATCATATTTGCCGCAAACTCCTTAGAGCGCTGCCAGACTCTAGCGATTACTGAATAAGATTAGATCGAACTCTGTTACACTAACTTCAGGTGCACAATGTATGTTTAGGCTTTAAGTAAGCAACAAGTGTCCATGTCACGACAGTAGGAAATGCCAAAATTAATGAAAACCTATTTATATAACCTAAAAATCTCCTACTTTGCCAATGAGAAAATATAATTAAATCTAGTCTAATTTCTAATTAAGTTAAAAACATACTTCTGATTAAATTCGGTGCGGGTTGCAAGACAGTTTAATTTTTTCCGGCACTTCATTCTTGTTTAACTTTGATCGCAAGTACGAAGTATTTAATCTTGGAGACCCTTGGGGGATGCCTGTGCCCAGCAGTGGGCGTCTATCAGCTGATATGAATCTTTATTGATCACTGCTGAAACTGGCTGCTTGACTATTGGGAATGTGGGCAAGGCTTTGCAAATTCATGGAAAATATAGTATTAGTCTATAGATAAGCGATTTATCAAGGCACTCTCTCCTGTAAAACTCATTAACATAAGCAACAGTAAAAAAATAATGTAACGTTCATTAATTGATATATTAATTGTTATGTTATTATATTGTAATATTAATTGATCATAAGTAGTGTCATCAACGACGAGAGCTACAGCCCAGGCGGTTGTGAGTTCATTTCCCACAAAGAACAAAGATTAGTGTGATGAGTGCGATTGTTTATTCCGTGTTTGGATTAAATTTATCTGTAGGTATATACTTTCATTATATACATGTCTAGATAGAGTCTTGTAGGCTACAGTTCACTTTTATTTTTTTGAACACTTGACGTTTGAACTCTCTATCTAGACAAGTTTCTATCCAAAAATTATATCTATGTATTTAAAAATATACAAATAGGTACGTATAACAGTAATATTGTTGTAATTACCTTAGTAAATCAATTTCTAATTTTATGTCAGTTAACCTGGAATATTGTACCGAAAATACTCTCACAAATCGGCAGTACAAGAAGAGCCTTAAAATGATTTCGACCGGTCTCCTATTAGGTCCGGGCCGAACAAAAACAAATAGCTATGTATCAATCGCTTACTCGCAAAAAGACAATATTGTGTACGGCTGTGTTTTAATTCAATACTGTTTAGTTAAGGAATTACTTTTTCTGTTCAAACTTCGGCACGATTGGGGTGGCCAGATGCCTTTTCTTAAATTTGAGGACTACGGAAAAATATTTTCTACTGGATAATTCTGAGAGAGAGAAGTCTGGAGCAATTTATCTGATAAAATGTGTATCACTTTCATTACGGGCACCTTTCCATGTATTTGTATTTAAAAAAAGCCACCCAACCCTATTTCCACATTCAGACATAATCGATATTCATCTTACGGACGAGACCCGAGTTTTGTGACCGGCGAAGTATGGCAACCACAACTAGACAAGACCCATTGGCAAGGATCTCTGCTTTAAAATCCTTTGCAGTTGCCTAAAGCAGTTAAATCACCTATAATATTATTTGCAGACGATAGTACGGCTGTATTTACTCCAAAAGACATTGAAAGTTACGAAAAAGAGAAAAATTACATACTCAAAAATATCATAGACTGGTTGACTTGCAACAATCTTGTAATTAATCTAGAGAAAACAAAAATAGTTCATTATTCTCAGAATAAATCACCAGTAACATTGAACATTTATTATAATATGAAAAAAATAGAAGAAACGGACTGCATTAAATTCCTTGGTCTTTTGATCGACAAAAACATGTCTTGGAAAACGCACATCGAAACTGTCTGTAAAAAACTTAATCAGTTTTCCTTTGCATTGTATAAACTTTCAAAAACAGCAAGCCTTGCCGCAGTCCTAACTGCATACCATGCACACGTAACATCCACACTGCGGTATAGCATAATATTTTGGGGAAATGCTACAGACAAAGAACTTGCCTTAAGAGCCCAAAACAGATGCCTTAGAGCAGTCTATGACATTCGTATTCCAGACAGCTGTATGCCCCACTTTAAAAAGTTAGAAATTCTAACTATGCCTGCGTTATATATTTTTGAGGTGGCAACTTTTGTCAAAACAAATAAAACCATGTTCGGTAAACTTTGCTCGCGTAGACATGTTGACAAAATCTCAAATATGCATTCCAAAACAGCTCTTTTTTCAAAAAGTTTTTTTGGCTTGTCGTCACGCATCTATAATAATTTACCAAAAAAAAAAAATAAGAGCAATTAACGACATAAAAATCTTCAAAACAACGTAAAAGGATTTCCTAGTAAGTAGACCATATTACACAATCCAAGAATTTCTATTTGACTCTTTCGGAAATTGAGCCAATATTTCATTTTATTGTATCTAATTATTTCTCTTGTTTAATTGTGTGATATTTCTCTTATTTAATGTAATGTAAATATATATATTTAGTGTAATTATTTCTCTTGTCTAAGTGGATAATTTAATACATAATTTTTAAATTTTGTTTGTAAAGGAGAAATACCAAATACGGCCTGTAGCGGCCAGAAAGTTGTGAATCGTTGAAATTAAACATATAATTTTTAAAATTTTTACATCGTTTTCGTTTCTTGATAGAGTATCGGTGAAAGAATTTAGTTTTTAAAGATTAATTATTTTGAATAGGCTATGGTAATAGCGGATGAATGTCTTATGTTACCAGCATTAAAAATAAAATGAAGTATGGTAGGCAGAAATTGTTTTAAGGAAATAATATTTTTATTATTATATTAGACAACAATATATTTTATTTACTTTATAAGTATATTTGTAAAAAGAATCAAGAAATATATAATTTATTATACATTCCATAATTATTAATCGGTAAAAATCGTTTTGTTTTTTAATCGATAGTAGAAATATTTTTTCAAACCATTTGCAACACTTTTTTTATCTGTTATGTCATTCGTGTTGCTACTGTGTATCGTTAATATTTTGCTATGATTTATTGGTGTTTTCGTACGGTTTTAATGTAATGTAATTGAACATAAATTCAATAATAATGATCAGTACCTTCTACCCATGCTAAGAATATGCAACGGTGTTTGTGATTGTGGTTAGCTTTTTTGGACGAGTATACATAGTACGAGGTTCCCTAGTACACAGGTGATTATTCATTATTATTGGCCACTCTTTATGTAGTTTTTGTTCTTTAAGACGCAAAGACATACCTTTATTTACATCTAGGTATTATATTTATGTTAAAATTCAATTTTGAGGTATATTTAGTTGCGGAATAATTTCCATTTCAAATATCTCGTATCTTATTTCCACCAAAAGTTATTTAAAAAGAAATTATACAGGTTAATAGAGTAGTCATTTATCTTCAAAACACACATGGTGTCGTGTTTGGCCGTGCCAGGCCCATAATGTATGGCCAAGTGGTACATCTCCTTTATTATAATATATGATATTGTACGCCTTACACGGCTGAGCAATGTGATTCTATATCCTTTTTATGCTATTTAGGTGTAACAACACCCTGTTACCACTGTTTTCACAATAAATCATTTGATTGATTGATTGATTGATTAAAGTAAAATCTTGCCATCGACCAAAAACCACAGAAAACGCACGTCCAGCTTAAAGTTTTGTTGAACCGGATTCTATAAAGAATGAAAATTGGGATGTCTCACAAAAACAGTATATATATACCATTGGTGCATTGGTACCATTGTATATATATATATATATATATATATATATATATATATATATATATATATATATATATATATATATATATATATATATATATATATATTTCTGTCACCAATGGCACACACTTAAAAAGTAGACAAAAAATGAAAATAAGATAATACAAACTTAAAGCAATCCCTCCCGCGGGCTCTCCACCTTGTCGTGGTGGGGGGGCTCAGTAACCGTGGCTTGGAACCCCGCGGTGAAGCTAAGAGGGATCCAGGAGGGGACGCGTTCGGGGGACAGTTCTATCTGTCCCTCGCAGTCGGGTGCGGTCGCGGGAGGAGAGGCGTGTCGGTGTTGCGTTGCCGCGCGCCCTATCTCCCGCGATCAAATGGGGGCGCACCATTCGATGCGTCGCGGTGGGGCCGCAGAGGAAGAGGAGATGCGGTGTTGCATTGCCGTCCTCCCTATCCTCTGCGGCCGCTGAGTGTTTTGGCGGCGGAGCCCAACACCTTAATCCGCCGCCAAGGGGGTTTTGTGCGGGGCCCGCCTGACCATATGGCGGGCCAATACCCGTGAGGGGGTAGCGATGAATGCTTATGCGAATCCCAACCCTCCGATACACGGGTACATGAGGAACACGGGTTGGTTTTTAGTCAGTAAGAGTCTGACAGTCCCCTTCGTCCTTCCCCCGGGGCGGAGGGACTCCATGAGGATTTTCCAACCCGACACAAAAAAAAAAACTTCAAGCAATTGACTAAATTAAGACAGAAAATAAAAACACAAATGTAACATAATATTATTTCAGTTCTGATCATAGATTATACAGCTACTGATTATCAATTGGTAGAATATTATTGCTGATCACTGGCAACCCTATGCGTACCCGGCCGACCAATCGAACGAATCGATAGAAAGCGGAAACGGTGCTGATAAAGAATAATAAATTATTGTCAGTGACTCAGTGAACAATCTATAATCATATAAATTAATTTATAAATTAAGTTTTAAATAAGACGTGGAAGTGTGTGTCTCATCAGTGCCAGAAAATGGACAACGCTCAGTATACGTTGCGGTTATTAAGCCGCAACACTGGTATTCTGCGCAATCCATTTTATTGGCGTCGGCGCCGGAGTGTCTGTTTATGTAGACTAAAATATATTACATCGTTGTGTAAAATATAGGAATATATATAATATAATAAATACATTTAAATAAAATGAGTCAAATGTGGTGTCAAAAGTGGAACCCTACGTGTAATAGTGTAATTAAATAGGTACCTAGGTACTTAGGAACCTATTTACCTAGGTACTTAGGATTAGGACTACATTTTGCGGCTTGTCTGCACCCTGATTGTAGAAATTAAATATGACCAAATACATCATTTATCGGTAGGTAAGTAATTGTATTTTATAATATGCATTGAGATTCAGTTATTCTTGAAGTAAATAGAGTGCCTAATAATTACAATAAAACTGTTCTGCCATAGGACCAGAAGACAACCGACGACCATTATGCCAGTAAACAACGCAACCTTCAATGCCACGTTTAGATAAACTATATATGCTGCTACAACACAGGAATTTGAGATCTGATCCAATACCTGACGGCCATATCCAATAAGGTGAGTTGGTATTTGAGTATTACATATAGCCATCAAGTGTTATGAGATTAATAGAAGATACAATTAATATAGTGTACATAGATTAAGGTCTTTTATTTAATGAATGTATAAATTTACAAGTGTACTTTATATAAATATAATATTATGTATACATGAAGCAAAATATAGTTAATTAGCTTTTTGTGTTTCTAGCAAATGTTTTTTTAGATGTAAAGCAAAGCTATTTTTGGATTTAAGGCTGCGGATTTATGGTGGAAGATCATTCCAGCAGTGGGTTGCAGCATATTTGAAACTACCTCTGAAGGCAGCAGTCCTGTGCTTGGGCATGGATAGTGGATTACTGACTAACCTCACCATATACTTGGTCTGAGTATCTCTCCAGCACAACTTGTCATACAGGTATTTAGGTGTTTTTGTTTGTATTACTCCAAAGAGTAGAGATGCAAGGTGTAGCCTTCTTCTGGCTGTCATGTTAAGAATATTCAGTTCATTCAAAAATGGTGTGACATGGCTGCGCTTTGGGATATTTACACAAAATCTTGCACAGGCATTTTGTATGCGCTGTGTAAGCCGAGCAGTACGTGATAATAAACATGGCCCATAGACAGCATCGCAGTAGTTCAACCAGTAGCTTCCTGACGGGGATACTGAGATATTTTCTTATGTTATATAGTATTCGAAGCCGGTAAAAGCAATTACTTGCAACCCTGCCTATTTGGGCCTCAAAATGCAGCTCAGGGTCCATAGTTAGTCCTAAATTACAAACACTATCCACTCTCTGAATTGTATTGTTCATCACCAGCACTTCAGGATTCGCTGAGAGTATATTCTTGACCTGTCGTTAGCTACCCAGCACCATAAACTTGGACTTTTGGGGGTTTAGGGTTAAAGAATTTTGTTTTGACCATTCGGTGATTCTTTGTAGATCTTGATTTATCTTTTGAAGAGCCAACGATATTGTATTTGGTTCAAAAGAAAGATACACCTGCAAGTCATCTGCATATACGTGGCACTTACAGTGTATGAAGGACTGTACTTCATCAACACTATAAATTAAGTATAAAAGTGGCCCAAGAATTGATCCCTGAGGCACTCCTCTATCAACAATACGCGGCTCCGAAGGCGTCCTACTACCAGGAATCTCAACAGTTTCGGTTTTGTTTGTTAAGTAGCTGTCAAACCACTTTACCGCATCCACCGAAAACCCATAGTAGGAGAGTTTTGACAGCAGCAGGGTCGGGTCAATTGAATCAAATGCCCTGGAGTAGTCCAACATGACCAGTAGTGTACCCTCCCCCCTATCTCGAGCCTCCAGTATATTGCCCACAACGTCGCACAAAGCTGTAGTAGTTCCCCGTTTCTTGCGGAAACCTGACTGTAAGTCAGAGAGGATGTTGTTGTCCTCTATAAATGACACTACTTGAGAATATACTACTTTTTCCAGTACTTTGGATAGACATGGCAATATACTAATGGGGCGCAGATCCTTTACAGACTGTGGGTTACTGGTCTTGGGAATGGGCCGCACCACTGCGCAGCGCCACAACGCAGGGAATGTGTTGGTTTGAATAGACCTGTTTATGATATCTGTTATCGTCTTCAGAGTAGCTGGCAGTGTCAGGGAGATCATTTCAATACTGTTGCAATCAATACCCTGCGCATTAGTGCCTATGGTTTTCAGATATTGCAGAACAGTCTCTTCTGCCACTGGCTGCAATTTAAAGGAGGCTGTTCCATACCTGTGATGTTCCAGGTATGACAACTGTGAGATATCTAACTTAACCTCGCCAGGCACATCCAAAAAAGACATATTAATGGCATCCGGGTCATCAAAAGTCTTAGGTAGGGATCTTTCGGTGTGGTCTGGCAGTACACCTGGTAACTCTTATCGTATCACGTGGTTTTTATTTAGGGGTCGCCGCCCGAAGAAACTATAAATCGTTTCCCAGTATTTTGTTAGATAAATCTTTGGTAATGGTTCTAATGTTATAAAAGAAAGTTATTTCGCTTATTTGTTTTGTAAGTTTTCACACGTCACATGATTTATCCTGTAATAAATGTTAGGGTAATAAAAGTGATTCGTGTGTGCGTGTGCCACAGCGCAGCGTAAAAAAAACCGTAGATGAGTTATGCGAACTTCAAAAGTGGCACATTAAAAAAAAGGCTAAATGTCTCATTTGGCCTAAGTGGCACATTAAAAACAGGCTAAATGTCTCATTTGGCTTCGCGTACGCGCTGCGGTCGGAAGCGCTCGCTCTTTTACTCGCGTGTGTGTACGTTACATTTGAAAATGCCGTCGTGTGTAATGAGATTTTGCACAAACTATAGTAGGAAAATGACTAAAAGTTATGGAATCACTTCTCATTCATGAGTATTACAATATTACAACGTTTTATTTACAATTTATAATAAATTCAGTATCACAAATAATAGAGTGAATAAAAAAATTGGGATTTAGCGAGTGTAAAAGAGAAGCAGTATTGTGCGTGTACAAAGACTAAAAAACAAAGTAGGTATCCAGATGGGACATTCGTAATAATAAAATACTGATGTGTGTTTTTGTCAAGTAATAAAAGTGATTTGAGGCTGAATCAACACAATATATTATTATAATAGAAATACAAAATCATACGTAAGTTACAAACATTGACGGATGATCAAAGTCCATTCACTTGTTCTTGTTTTTCTCCTTTTAGTATTAAACAACTAAGTAGATTGTACTGCACAGTTTTCGCTGCCGACCCACCGTACCCCTGGCAGAACCCCTGGGGGTATGGTGGGTCTTTCAAAGCTTAACCGTACTCCCAGATAATATTGTTGTGTAATATTAATAATATAAAATTATAAGTTTATTAATTTCAGTTCGTTAATTTCAAGTTCCACTATTTTGTACGATCATGCCGAGTAGCCCTATTGAACAGTTCTATGATAGAACTGTCCTAATTCTATTAGCACAACTTGATGAGGAGAATAGAACTAATGGGATAAGTAATAGGAAATGTCCCAGTCTAGTTCTATGTATGTTTTTACAAGGGTATTCAATAGAACTACTGGGAATGATCCGTAGTGTCTCGACATCGCGCTCATATATCCGAATGAATATGTTTTGTAGACGTTCATTTGTTTAAGGTGTAAAACAAATGAATATCTACAAAACAAATGAACGCCTACAAAACAAATGAACGTCTACAAAACAAATGACTTACAGAAAGTGATCAGCTATCGATAGTGATTGCAGAAAACAGGTGCATGCGATTTTCAACCTAATTGACATTAGTCAGAATTTATAATTTTACTACCGTAATAATGCCAGAAAGCGAGAAAAAACAAAAAACAAAGATTGTCATGAATAGTCAATAAGGTCGAAAATCGCATGCACCTGTTTTTTGCAATCACTATCGATAGCTGATCCATTTGTTTTGTAGACTTTCATTTGTTTTGTAGACGTTAATTTGTTTTGTAGACGTTCATTTGTTTTGTAGACGTTCAATTGTTTTGTAGACGTTCATTCGTTTAACACATTTTTATACATACATATTTATTCGGATATGTGAGCGCGATGTTGTGACACTACCCTTGTAAAACATACATAGAACTAGTGGGAAATTTCCTATAACTGTTTCCCATTAGTTCTATTCTTCTCATCAAGTTGTGCTAATAGAACTAGTGGGAAAAAAGTATCACTAGTTCTATCATAGAACTGTTCAATAGAACTAGTGGGAATGATCCGACAGCGCTAGGATGATGATGATGACGGGTCTTCAACAGTACCACATATTACATACATACATAGACTCACGCCTGTTTCCCCGAAGGGGTAGGCAGAGGCATATTAAACGCCTACTTTTCGCCAGTGTTTTGATCCCACGTAATAGGTGGCGAGCCTATTGCCGCTTATCGGGATATTTTGTTTGCCAGAGCCTCGTCCGTTGATCGGCAGGTGCACCACTTGCAGGTGAGGTTGGCTTGGGACCCTAAGTTCTTGGTGGGAACCATATGCACCCACAGATTATACCTATAATATACAAAGCATTATAACCATTAGCAGTAATACCTAAACGTTTTATTCTCTAATTTATCTCCTTGTTGCTCTATATCATCGTACTAGCGCTTGTCTTCGCTTGTCTAAAAATAGAAAAACGTAAGTAGTAAGTCATTATCATACGAGAGATAACACTGTTCAGTTTAATATCCACGTAGCATGTTGGTACAACACTACGAGCATTTCAGCCAGGAGTATGGTTAAGCTTTAAAAGACCCACCATACCCCCAGGGGTATTGCCAGGGCTACGGTGGGTCCGCAGCGCACAGTTTTTATACTAACGTACTGTTTTAGGTTTCCATTGAATGAAATGAGAAGAATAAAATGTACTTTTTAATAAATGTTATAAATAAATCACATTGATTTTTTATTCCCTACCTTAAATGAATTAATCAAATTTACTTTGAGGCGAATTGAATTTACTCAAGACAGACAAAGTGATCATGTCGCATCTGAGTCAAATTATTGTCACAATGCGCGTCGATACAGAGAGCATATGTTTATCTTTTTCGCGCTTGCGATTAGATGTGCTATCTCACTTACACTTCTTATCTAATTCTTAGTGTGTCGCTTTGACATATTTATATTAGTGTGCAAACGCTTATCGCGATGCATGCCACTCGTAAGCGCCGGTTACCTTGTCAGTAACCTGTCTACGGTTTCTTACTAGTATTTCTATGGTTTGAACGATTGAGTTTGGAATACGAATTTTTTTGTACTTTTGCGAAAACGTAAATGCGGGGGTGGAGGGGGATTTTGCGGAGCAACGACGTACGTCCGCCCTCAATCACGCCTAGACAGGCACTGATGAACGGCCGGCGAGCAATATAATGCCAACATTTTGACTATATTTTTTCTTGGAGAAAAATGATAACGAAATTACGAAATCTGTTTTTACCATTTATTTTAAAATGAAGAGCTGTTTCTATTGATAATACTTTCATATAAATACATTATGGAATCTCTAAGCAGTACACGTTTAAAATTGTGATTTAGTGCCATGTTTGACATTTTTTTTTATCAAGCCAATAATTCTAAATCGTGTTTCCGTCTTTACGATTTACTAGAAGATATGTTCAACTTTTATACTTTAATTTTTATTTATTAAAAATATCATTGTTCATGGGACTTTCAGACGTTTAAAAATCTTAAAAAGTACTGCAACCTCGCCTTAAGAACTGCGCTTCTATGTAAATCTGTATTCTTTGCAGTACATCGTAAGCCCTGCCCCTACCACCCGCCGCTGTAGGGCCGTAACAGCTGGTAGTGCGAGTTTGCGTGTTCCTATTTACATCGCAATTTTTTGGAAAATTGTAGAGTTCTTAGATTTTTCCGGAAAATTCGGCCGCCAAGGTTCTCACTATAATGTACTGAATAACAAGTATCAGTTTTCGGTTCACCGTCCCTTACACCCAGTATAAATTTCCACTTAAATGAACGTGTCGAAAAATTTTCGTTCATTTTCAAACTCATTCAGTGTAAAAATATTCCTATCACGCATAAAAGTAGATTTATTTCTGATTTCAGATATCAAGTTACATAAAATATAATTAAACCTGAACCATGTACCGTTAAACATTGTGTAAAGGATCAATTTAGATTAAAAACGCTTCATATGAATTCAATTACTGCAAAGCCGATAAAGAAATACTTTGTGTGAAATTAATCCTACATTTTAATTCTTGAAACATATAATGAACAAACAGAAATCTAAACATATTGCATACAGGCACGAAAAAGCTAGTCCGCTATTCAGCTGACTAGCTTTTTCGTTTGCCTTTATATTCGTTAACTGATCTGTGATCCAATTAAGTGCTATTTTACCACTTTGATGTTACACATAATGAGGACTTCAAATAATTATGTCAGGTACGAACAATTTTTCACTGAAGTTCATCCAAAGTTAGTCATTCTCAAACTATACCGGTTGTTAATCTAACAAATTTTTACAGACTGCCTTCCCCACAGAGCGCCTGTCGTCTCACTTCCGTAGCCTAAATTGTTCCAAATTCTTTGGTTTAGAGTTAGACCAATGTTAGCATGTGCACTTTTTTTCGGCTGTACTTGCTTTCAGAGGTACGACGGGCTATGAATATTCAAAGCAATTAACCCATCTTAAGTGAGATGGTGAACTACGCGCTTAACTTCGCGAATCCTTAGTTTCACGCAGCGACCCCTTTACCACCGTCTTTTCAAAAATAATTATGCGTCTCCAAAATATAACTTGCGATAAAAGCATAACTTCGAGTGTGGGTTACTAGTTAGGAATAAAATAGGTAGAGGGTCATAAAATTAATTCGAATAATAACACTCTATTCGAATAATAACTGCCGGAAAGAGCCATGTCTCAGCAGCAGTTTTTGAGATTAAGAGAAATTTCATTTAATTTTCAAATCCATTTTCATAATTCATAAATTTATTCAAAATATTTCAGCGCCTTTTTCTTGAACAGGCGTCACAAAAGAACTCCCTATTCACTAATTAAAGATGAGTCTTTTGATGGTGATTCTAAAAGTGGAGAGGTGGCCTTTTAACCTTATAAATGGTCGAACCTTTTAAGATCCCACTTCGTTTTTAAGGAAATGTCTTTTCTCTTTTGAAGCTAAAAGGCAGATTTGTAATTTATTGGGTTGGGTTAATGATGTTTGTAAAACTGCGGAATTAGAACCCTTCTTTGATATAGTTTTAATAAATATTTTTTGCACGGTCTATATTTTGAAATTCTTAGTATTTTTGGGTATAATACCTACTTGAAAGACATGTTTATATATAGTAAAGTGTAAAGTGTTAGCCGAAACTACTTTACGTGAGCAGCTGTTATGTGGTACGTATGTTTCTTGGGAAATGTAGGGATGCAAAAAGAAAACTCCTGCGGGATCAGCAGAAATGTGCAGGCGTAGCCGTGTTAAATTAGAATAGAATAGAATAGAATATCTTTATTTGCTGTAAACAGGGTACATTACAGATGTTGATTTAATGATAATATAATGATATAAAGGTGCAAGCCCGTTTAGCCAATTTTAAATAGCATGCAATGTGAAGTGAATTTGTAACAATCGTATTTAATAGTATTAATGTCATATAAATATTTATTAATAGGTCAATAAGGCATTCATTACACCGAATCATAATTGCTTGATAAAAAATCTTGGATAGAATAAAAGTTTTTCTGCATGAGCCAACTACGTAACGCTGGTATAAATTTATTTGTGGGCAGTATTTTTACATAATTTGGTAATTTATTGTAAATTTTAATACTCATGGCATATGAATTGTTTTGAAGCCGGCTACTTCTGGGTATCATATTTAAAACAAGTCTGTTAGGATTTCTTATATTGTCACGTCGAGTGACATCTTTTGCCTGTTTAAACGAATCTGGATTTTGTTTTATAAATTTATCTATTTCTAGTATGTAAAGACAAGCTAATGGGAGTATTCGCAATCTTTTAAATAAAGGTCGACATGATACGTCAGGGGCAATATCGCAAATCGAACGGATGCATCGTTTTTGGGCCACAAACACTTTTTGTATGTGAGAACTGTTGCCCCATATTAGTAACCCATATCTGAGGACGGATTCTACGTATGCAAAATAGGCTGTACGTGCAATGTTTTGGTTTGTTACTTTTGCCAATTTATAAAGAGCATATGAAAAACCGTTTAATTTGTTACAAATTTTTTCTACTTGTTCTATCCAATTAAATTTTGAATTTATTATAATTCCCAGAAATGTCACACAATTTGTATTCGATAAGGTATGTCCATCATAATTAATTATTATATTATTATTATTAAAATTAGCCTAGAGGATGCATAGCTAGCATCCTCTAGTTCAATATAAAACGGCTTAAAGGCCACTCTTAATTTTTATACCGAAATTTTGAATTCAGCACAAAATAGTATCACCCGCGAGCTCAAAAATATTGAAACAATACAAGCATCGTCGCACGTCTGACTCCAGCCAGCACAGAAACAAAATCTAACAAACCTCGTCAGTTCTCGGCACAGTATCTGCTAAGCAATCACAATATAGGTACGCCGAGAAACCAAAACAGTTACGAAGAGACGTTCCGTTCGGAATGACGGCGACTGCAAACTTTCCGCATCAGTGGTTGCACATCAAACACGACCAAGAATCAGGGTTGCCGACTTTTGGAATCGAATCTCCCAATATTGGTGGCTTGAATCCCCGAAAAAACCAATAAGGTACGTATGACGAATAATTTTCTTGAGAAATTTGTAATGGTAGTAATTAATTTATTGTAATGGTAATGGTAGTAATTAATATTACCTAATTGTTTGTTACCGCGACGTTATAAAAAAACCCTTTTTGCATTGCCTATGGTATTAAAAGCTTAAGGTGCTCTGTCGTGTCTAAAAGAGAAATCTCGCCTAATACTTGATGTTTAAAGTTGCGATTTAGGAGGTAGGTAGTTTATATCTACGTTTCGACAGGAATTTGTCACTATTACCTAGAAAAGTCTTCAATCATTTGAATTATCCGAGTAAATAATAATAGTAATGGACTTTTTTTAAACTCCTCCACACTTAATTGAATCCCCCTAAATAACAAATAAATCACCTAAGTTGGCAACCCTCCTCGGCATACAGTGACAATACGGCGGGAACAACAGTGTTTATTTACGGAAAAATGCTGAAACCCATGCGCCTGGAGCGACGCCCTGTATAATATTTGTAGGGAAAATGATGGAGTAATCGATGGTATTTTATTGTTGATGACAGATCGTCTGTAATTCGATTTACGGTTTCGTTTCTTATGATGCTTCTCTTTGACTTTAGGTTAGTTATGATCTTATGATATTGTGTACAAGTTCGTTAATGAAAGTAATACGTTTCGTTTTCGTATCAAAGCTTAAAACATAGACCAGACCAGACCCAATGAATGGAGGCGTCACTCAATCTTCTGGTCGGTTAATAAAATCTATGTCTTTTATTCTAAGGACTGCTGCTCGGGGCGAAGAAATCATCAAATAGTTATTTTATACCTGACTGGAGGATGCCTGCGTTTACGCCGACATTTTCATTATTATTATTTTTAAATTTAACTTTTTTCTGCGCGGAGCTTTCGGAGGAGTATGGGAACGAAAACTGTGACACGAGAATTTTATATATTAGATGTGTGCATATGTGTCTGTTTTGCTTTACATCTTTATCATCAGCCCTGTATATTGTCCCACTGCTGGGCACGGCCTCGTCTCTCTCCGGAAGGGTAAGGTCACGTCCACCACCAGACAAGTACGTGTTGGCACGTGTTGGATTTCATATGTCTTTCGAGAACTCTCAGTCATAAAGGTTTCCTCTCGATGTTTTACCTCACTTTATGAAGCGATCATTAACAATTTAATACGCATTCATCTTCAAAAAGGCAGCTTTAGGATTGATCTCGAAAGCTCCTGCGTAGTAGTTTGCTAGTCACTGCACTAAGCTACCGTTATTTCCAACTTTAATTTACATATTGATTTCTTTAAAGCAACGCTCGTATTAGTAATAAATCCTCTTTCGCGCAGGATTTTACAGACATTTAAGCAAAGGATACAAAGAACTTCCATACTCAAAACGATTATTTGCAGATCATACAAAATGTTGTCCTTTCCGGGGATCAAAACTACAACTCTGTCACAATGTTGAACAATAAGGTAGATTCACTATTCACGCCGTGAGTGCAGACAAAGTATTGCCGGATATTTTCAAACTTTTGCGATTTGTAAAATACATAGTATGTTATATAATAATGATGGTCTCTATCTCGTAATTCTTTAAAAATAAAGGCAGGTAATTATATAAATATTGGCCTTTTTTTTTTTGGTGTCGGTTTGGAAAATCCTCATGGAGTCCCTTCGCCCTGGGGGGGAAGGACGAAGGGGACTGTCAGACTCTTACTGACTAAAAACCAACCCGTGCTCCTCATGTACCCATGTGTCGGAGGGTAGGGTTTCACCTAAGCATTCCTCGCTACCCCCCGACGGGTATTGGCCCGCCAGATGGTCAGGCGGGCCCCGAACGAAACCCCCTTGGCGGCGGATGAAGGTGTTGGGCTCCGCCGCCAAAACATCCAGCGGCCGCAGAGGATAGGGAGGACGGCAACGCAATACCGCATCTCCTCTTCCTCTGCGGCCCCACCGCGACGCAACAATGGTGCGCCCCCATTTGGTCGCGGGAGATAGGGCGCGCGGCAACGTTACACCGACACGCCTCTCCACCCGCGACCGCACCCGACTGCGAGGGACAGACAGAACTGTCCCCCGTACCCGCACCTATGGACGCATCCTACGCAGGCCTCACCCAAGCCCACGTGGAGCGTCCCCTCCCGGGATCCCGCTTAGCTTCACCATGGGAGAAAATCAAATCCACGGTTACTAAGCCCCCCCACCACGACAAGGTGGAGATCCCACGGGGGGGATATAAATATTGCTTTGCTATTTTGGCGTATGTAACACCAGTAGTGCTCACAACCCGATTATCCAATTAGCCTACAAGATTCATTTTCCATCCATTTTAGAAGTACTTACATAGATTGGATATATCTCGTATAATGATATCTAACCAATCTATGTACTTCTAAAACGGATGGGTAAGCAGCCACTTAGAAGACTGTGTTCTGGTGTAATAAAAGAAGCAATGGCTTCTGTTAGTACACCAGAACACAGTCTTCTAAGTGACTGCTTACCCTCGCGTGGACGTCCTATTGAACGCAATAAAGCCAAGATATTTTCATACACATAATCTGATACGCAAGGGCTTTTAAGATAAGCTCGCATAATGACAAAAATTTAAGACATGTATTTAATGCAGCATCGAAGTAAAACGAATACAAGTTTCAAAAATAATTAGAGTGGGTACCATATATAATGGGTTGGCAGCTAATAAGGAGTATCGAAATAAGTAAAAAGTAGCAGTCAGTTATAAGCTTCGTTTTAATTTAAACTAGCAGTAATTTTATTTTGAGAACTGAATTAGTATCTAAGCGGAAACTTGACGATGAATAAAAAATAGAAAATAGGCATTCATAAATAATACAAATTTCTATATTTGGCTAAATAAAATATCTTAACTGTTACTTATACGAAACACTTCATGTGTTTCGTATAAGTAAAAAGACGTTTCCATCTTTTAAGCTAAGTTGACGGAGCCCTGTTCGCAGGGCACCTATTTTTGGGTACAGGGTCATAAGAAAACCTAACATAACCTACTACTAACATTATTAGTCACCAAGTCATTATTTATAGCTTCTCGGTTAATATTTCAATTGACTTGTATAGTTCATTTGCTACCTAAACGCAGCTGCTAGTTTTTAATTATTATAACACCCTTAGTTTTGAATCTTATTTTATATAATAATCGCGAAAATATTTAATCGCTAGCAAGTTATTTTATTAGTTGCAAACATTTAGTCATCTTTTATGTTATTAGTTGGAGAGTTGGAAAATAATAAGCTAAAACTTAATAACCGACGGTACTCAAGGACTCGCTTATTTAAATTTACCTACGTATTTCGAGTGCAAATTGTTGGAGAAAAGAAATCTCAGTAGGTTCTCTGAAAAACCAATACTTATTTTTTGCACATTCTAATTTTATTTGCTTTGTATGGCCTCCTAAACTTCCTGTTGAAATTTTAACCGAAGGAGCCGGATGAAATTTCGACGAAAAGTGTTTGAGACTTTTTATGGGTTGTCTTGTTTTTGCGTTGGATTATTAAATTTGTTTTGATTTTGGTGTGCCTGTAGAACTTCTAAGCATGCTTCACAGAGCGATGTGTAATTAGATGGTACTGGACTAAAATTGGAATGTATCACAGTTTAAATTTCCGCACATGGCCTTACATTTCTCACAATAGGAAGAGGTCTGTGCCCATCAGTGTGAAAGTTTATAGACAAGGCTCTGATGATAATTTTGATAAAGTTACTTCGTTCTAAAAGTTTGTAATGATAAACGTAAAGTAGGAGATATTACGTCACGTGACTTCCCTTTCAAATTATCGATTCTTTCAACCAATAGAAGGGGAGCCCACGATGCTAAATTGAGATTTACTTGAGCGTCATAGAGACCTATTGGGTTGCAAAGTTTAGACGATAAAAAGATAAAAATGTAAATAATGTATAATTTTTCATCGGTGGGGGACCGGCTATAGACTTTCAAAATTATTAAAAGAAGCTGTTGCCTTAATCCGTCCAGATAGGACGTTAGGATAAAGCATATATATCTCAATCTAACGCGCTTCAGTATTTCAAAACGGCGAATTCACTCATTCACATTTGCAACTTCCTAATAATGCCCACGAGTTTGCGTGACACCTAAATCGTCAGATTATTTAATGAGAGCCCTTTTTTAGGTTCACTTAACATCCCCTTAGAAAATCTGACTCACTCGATTAATTTTCTTTTCTTTAACATTTTGAAATCTTACCACCACTATGCAAATGATCAGATTAACATTCCTACTTTATTAATAATACGTAGGTCATGGATGCTATCAGTATCTGACGCGCGACGAATAAATCCCGAAATCCCTTCATGGGCTCCCCTACTACAAATTAAACTGCCGTGACTGCCTCCATGGATAGCGTGTGTGTCTGCTGATCCGAATGTGGGTGTTGTAATATTGCGCCTCTGCCTACCCATTCGGAGATATAGGCGTGAGGATATATGATAAAAATATAGTATATTTAAGAAGTGATAATTTTAGGTAACGGTAATAAACAAACTACAAAAAGTGTCTTTGTTTACTTACTAAACTAGACTTATCAGGGTTCATCAAAATAGTTTGGTTTATAACACAAAGTATCTAATTGTAAAGTAGTGTAAAACTGTAATGTGCATAATATTCTAAACTTACTCCAATGGCAATAGCAGCCGCACTTCAAAACTAATTACCATGTACACTGTACATCCAACTCCATGTCACATAACGAGACAGTGACTTATTATCTGTTATCGAGCGACGGGTCTCTTGGGCACAAGTAGGTCAAGACCCTTCACCTAGATAATTGTATTCAACACTAATAAGGCTAAAGTTCAACGTACAATATAGTAGCTTGAGAAATTTCGACGTACGGGCTTTTTATATAAAAACTAGCTGACCCAGCGAACTCCGTATCGCCTTTTTAAGAGTTTTTGTTCAATTCCCTTTTTTCCATGCCCCTTTTCCAAAGTTACCATTAACTTAGCGCTTAAAATCTCTTATCATTTCAGAGTCTATTAATGATGAACAAACAAACACAGATTTTTATATAATATTGGATTCCCCATTACTTAAAATATTGGAGACGATACCCATACCTATCGACTTTAAAAAATTTGATTTCCTATCCGCCATCTTTGATCACGAAAAAGATGTTGTATTTGGATTCACCATCCCTTAAATCATCAGAGACTATACCCATATTGATTTTTAAAATTTTTCCCATCCGCCATCTTTGATTTCCCATCCACCATCTTGAATCACAAAATAGATGTTGTATTTTGATTCCCCATCCCTTTAAACATCGGAGACGATTACCATATTGATTAAAAAAAATCCCATTCGCCATCTTTGATCACGAAATAGATGGTGTTTTTGAATTCCATATTCTTTAAAATATTGGAGATAATACCCATATCAATTTTTTAAAAAATCCAGTCCGCCATCTTTGATTTCCTATCCGCCATCTTTGATCAAGAAATAGATGTTTTATTTGGATTCTCCATCCCTTAAATCATCAGAGACGATACACATATTGATTTTAATTTTTTTTCCTATCCGCCATCTTTGTTTTCCCATCCACCATCTTGAATCACGAAACAGATGTTGTATTTCGATTTCCCATCCCTTTTAACATCGCAGACGATACCAATATTGATTTTTTTAAATTTTCCCATCCGCCATCTTTGATTTCCCATCCGCCATCTTTGATCACGACATAGGTGTTGTATTTCGATTCCCCACCCCTTAAAATATCGAAGGCGATACCCATATTGATTTTTAAAATTTTCTCATCCACCATCTTTGATTTCCCGTCCGCCATCTTGGATCACTAAATAAATTTCATATTATTAATCAGCGTCCCGAAAATCTCGAAAACGATGCCCATACAGATTGTATCCTATTCGTTTAGCCTTTTTTTGCCTTTGACCCAACCCTCCCCCTTCTCGTTTGACCATTTTATTATTTGGCCCCTAAAAGTTGTGGCGTAATTTTATATAGCCTATAGCCTTTCGGAATAATTGGGCTATCATAGGCAATAATTTTTTTTTAAATCCGACTGCTAGTTCCCGAGATTAGCTGACATTATCTTTTAGCCTTTTGCCCGCCCCAAACAGTCGAAGCGTTATGTTATATAGCCTTTCGGAATAACTGGGCTATCGTATACAAAAATATTTTTTTCAGATCCAACCGGTAGTTCTTGAGATTAGCGCTTTCAAACAAACAAACAAACAAACTCTTCCGCTTTATTATATTACTATAGATGTCGTTTTAACTGCTTAAAAAATATAACTCCAAAAAGTATTTACATATTATACAAACTACTTAGTACTAAGACTTAGTAGTAAGTACTCAAAATGTTATCCGGTATCTGTGGCGTTTCCCGAGAGTGGCCAATATGGCGACTGTGATTTGTCTTTCGGAACCATTAGAATTTACCAAAATACTCGACAATCAGAATTTTGCGGATATATGTTGTCGACTCGAAATCTTTACTTTTTTATGTTTTATTATTCAGGTAAGGTTTCGATATACTCCTTGACGAAATTATTAATATAAGATTTGGCACTGCGATAGCAGCGCAGTCCGTCGGTTCCAATGTGAAACATTCCGAAATCCACAACTACTTACAAATTAAAAATTAAGTAAAAAAAACATTTTCCAGTGGACTAAATTGTGAATCTAAACCATTATCAGGTTCCCTTGAACACACACAAAAAATTTCATCAAGATCGGCCTAGTGTTTAGGAGGAGTTCAGTGACATACACACGCACACAAGAAATATATATATTAAGATATTTTTGGATGACGAGCGATAAACGAGCATGCATGATGAGGTAAATGAATGTTGAGTAATCTTAAGAGTGAGAGTGTGTTTGAACCGGAGATTTTGGCATTCCAGTCTCTGCCTAGCCCAATGACAGGCGTTTTTTTTTTCTTTAGATAGGCTAACGTATCCGTGTGGTGACGGATTAAGAATACGAATTGTCACCACCCCATATCATCCCATGGGTGTCGTAAGAGCCGACAGAGGGAGCATATTATGCAGAGAACAGCACTGTAAGAGAAGGAAAACTTGATACAAACCCTATACCAACCCGCTTGGCCAGCGTGGTATAGTAGGCCAATTCCTCCTTTCAAAGGAGAGGCCTAGTCCAGCAGTGGACTATTAAAGGCTGATGATGATGAGGCTAACGTTTGACCGCGATCTCGCCTGATGTTAAGCGATGATACGGTCGAAGATGGAGCACGCTTGCCTAGAAGGTTCCTATTCACCCGCGACTTGAAAACACTCCATTGTACTCATTAGGAAACACAGACTCAGGCGAGGGGTTACTTACCTTTGCACTACGCATAATAAATGAGGGAGCAAAGCGCTTCGTGCGTATAGATGGGATGTCAACCATATAACGGTGACGATGATTAGTTTGTCTGGTCGTCCGGTGGAGGCGAGAACGTAGATAGATAATATTTTTGCAATTGGTATTGGCACTTGTATTGCATTTTCGTCGTCTTCATATTACTTTAAAATTCTGATGTTATAAGTTTAGTCATTTATAATGCTATTCTAAATTCTTTTAAAATTATCCTAATTTTGTTCTTGGACTTTTCAATTTAGCATGACTGTATCTTTAGGAAAAGTATGACAAAAGCAAAGTAATGTTCGGTTGTGCTTTTTATGTCAGTCGGTTATAAACGGAAGAATTTTATATATACAGATAATATTAAATATTTCAATCTTAACCTAGTACAAAAAATATGTATTCGGTTACTATGAGGCTGACACATCCCGTTAAGGAAAGAAACCTTTGGGCAAACGAAATTGATATATATTTTTAAGTAAACAGCTTATGATGATAATAAAATATGTCCAAGCTAATAATTATTATGGAAAACCAGTAGGTGTAACATTGCATTGCATAATAAAAAACAGAAGTGACAAATTATAACTAAATTGCACAACATTCTATGGTAGCACAATATGCTGAAAAGTAACATTTACATAGGAATATATAAGAGCTATTACAAAGGATCCATGTAGCACGTTACAAAATAAACTTACAACACAAATGTATATCCAATTCTCAACCCACACTGTCACTGACGTTGTTATCTGTTCAGATTGCCTCAAGAGACAACTGGTCCAAAGGAAGGCTATACGGTATACCTACATAATATCCATCAAAACTAATTTGGTTAACGTTCTAGGAACGTATTAGTGCATGGCTAAGAAATTCGGACGATGTCAGTTGACTTCGTAGTAATAGAGTTATGAAATTGATGGTTATAATATTCCAATTACGGATTTGTGTCCAGATCTGACTAATCAGCTGCTGAGAGTCGTTGCGTTATGTTAAGCCAGTGCCCAATTTAGCAGACTGCCACATATTGAGAGAGGGATGCAAAGTTCTCCGATCTGTGGTTTTGAGAAGGTTGTAGCCGGGAGATACAGTATTTGGCCTATTGGAGGCCAACATGAATAGGTATGATGCACAAAGAACCAAGAACATTCAAGGTGACTTCAGACACAGCGTGGAAAACATGAGGTGATATTTTTCTCTATTCCCGCGGACATCTAGGCTCAAATGGCCAAAACAATGAAATTGACAAATTAATGTATAAATAGACAAACATATAAATTAATGTAATAACTACGCATATTGCCCCGTTCGATAAAACAATTAACTCTTTGCAAACTAATATAATAGTTTTCCAAATGTACTTATTTGAACAATATATGTAGCGACCTTTCCTTTGGAGTCACAGCCTACGACCTACTCTAAATTCGCTTGATTGATTCATATTGTTACGGACGAGGTAACGGGATTGGAAGGAAACACCGAGTAGCACTGATGACACTTTATTCGACTTCACACACACGACGCGTCGTTCAATTTCGACGCGGACAGCACCAACACTAGCGTCTTTTGCACTGCACTTCACTGCACTATACTTTCATTTCACTTTATTTCACTACTACTTCTTTCTTCCTTTTACTTCTTCCTTTTCTTTTCCTTTTTACCACTTTTCAACTTAAACTGGCGCTCAGCGCGTCTACACCGCCTTATATACCCCTAGGAATGTTCTAGATCCGCTAATTTCGATTGTCATTTCGTAATGCAATTGTTTTTTTCTATCTCCTGTCTCTTTTTAACCATTCCTTCCTGAACTTTCTAGAATTTTCTAATTTTTATTCGAAATATTTAAATAATCTTTTTTTTAAATATTTGCCATAAACATTTTCCAAATTTCATAAAAACCTAAATCCACATAACTGTTATGACTGGGATTTGAACTCACGCCCTCAGAACGTGAATGGGATATGTTATCCGCACGGCTATCGCCTTGTTGTCAATGACTGGTGAATTTGGCGAACACTTGACAGAGTTTATACGTCATCAAACTAAAAACTGTCACTTCCAAATAATAAAATAGTCTTCAAACCTCTTTGCTTATTATTGTGTTTGACGACCGGCTAGTTTGTCGTGTAGACGTCAGTAGTTCTTGACAATCGTAGTGATGACAATTTTGACATGACACCGGCCGTCACACTACCCTCCTCTAAGACATGCGCGTCCCGCGCATACTTAGACCGATGATACATCTCTCTCCTTTCGACATGGATCAAGTCATAGCCCAAGAAGACAGGCCTGCTCGATTTGTCAAAATACCTGGCAATTTTTGCCAAGGGAACGTCATCAGGAAAGTATGATGGTTCTCAAACTTTTCGTATCACAATTTATTCACAGGTTTGTGGGTCAATTGTGAATTGACAAAGTTGCTTCAATTATCATAATATATAAAGGTACATACCTATGTTATGTTATACCTATTCGAAATAAAAAGTAAAGGCATATTATAAAAGAAAATATATAAAATAAAAAAGGAAAATAAATCAGTAAAATCAATGTAGGTAAATAGAAGCTTCTAATAATCGATATAAGTTAGGTGGTATAGCTTTCTTTTTCTTATTATGCGTAATTATGCTTCTATTTAGCTTTCGTAATCGTATATAAGTACGCAGATCTTAACATCGATTTTATAATGTTATTTTTGTGGGAAGCTTTTTTTATGTCTTGATAGACGACATTTGCCACATGCGTAAATATATAATTTTTATAACACAATGATTTTTCGTGGTAGGTACTCAATATTTTTTTTATCCAATATTTTAAAAACATCCAACAGTTCTTTATTTGAATATATTAAGTTGCCCGATATATTAAGTTAACCCATTTACTTTTACAATTCTTGTATTTATCACATCACCATGATGATAGAAAAGTTTGGGAATATCAGTTAAAAATGAGTAAACGAGTGAACACGAGCGACTTTTTAATGTGTTGGAAAGAGAAACTTTTCAATAGCTGAGTACTTTGTATCTGTCAATGCTGTCACCGGAGTAATGTTGCCAGTACTGTAAATATATTGTACTCATTTAAATCGATAGGTTATATGTATATTGTTTTGTATGTTGTGTTCATTCAATGTTCATTTCGCCAATGTCAGAAAGTGATACAAATTCTGAAGGCTATGAAATTAATACCAAAATACTGAAAGCATGCTCCGATGAACTGATTAAAGTGCTGAAATATCTGATAAATTTATCATTCTGGACTGGAACGTTCCCAGACGCCTTAAAATCGTCAATTATTAAACCCCTTTTCAAAAAGGGAGAGAGAAATAAAATAGATAATTATCATCTATTATATATGTTATAGAACCATATATCAATATATCAATAGATATTATATATCATCATTATCAAAATATATGAAAAGTGCATGCTTAAAAGGCTAATAAGTTACTGCAATAAATTTAATATAATCAATGCAGACCAGTATGGTTTTCAAAAACACAAATCCACAACACTTGCAATATTTACACTTGTAAAGGAAATCCTAACAGGTGTTAACAATAACCACTTCATAACAGGACTTTTCTTTGACTTGTCAAAAGCCTTTGATCTCATTTCCCACAACATTCTTCTGTTATAACTTGAATCACTTGGAATCCGAGGTCTTGCACTAGAATGGATAAACTCGAACCTTAGCAATAGACAACAAAGGGTTATTGTTCATAAAATTGACAAAAATCGCAATATGACACCATATCTCTCTGAATACCAAATTAATAAACATGGTATACCGCAAGGAAGCGTTCTCGGCCCAATTCTATTTGTACTATATATTAACGATATAATAAATATAACAAATCACAAGTGTATCTTATTCGCCGATGACATATCTATTGTTGTGACTACAAACAAAAAAATAAATACCGCACATGATCATGAATTAAATATTAATAATACTATTGACATACTTATAGACTGGTTGACATTACTTAATTTAAAAATAAATTTGGACAAATCACTTTATATTCAATTTAATAAATGCTATAATAATAAATATAATCTGACATTAAATATAACAAAAATTAAGCAAGCAACACACACACAATTTTTAGGAGTAACGATAGATGAGGATTTAAACTGGAAAGCCAACCTAGAAAATGTATCAAACAGAATTAATAAATTTGTATATGCTCTAAAACATATCACAAAAGTCACTAATATAAACACAGCTGTTGTATCGTACCGCGCATATGTAGAATCTGTTCTTCGTTATGGAAATAGTACTGATTCAAATAGAGCTTTCGTGGCGCAAAAGAAGTGTCTTAGGGCTATATATGGGATCCAACCTGATCAATCTTGTAGGCCAATATTTAGAAAAACTGGTTTGTTACCACTGCCATCGCTTTATATATACGAAACTTGTATGTTCATAAAAAACACAAAGAATACTTTAAGACGGTAAATGATGTAAGCTGTAGAAATCGGCGTGATCCAAATAGGCTTGTATTTAATGATATCCCTAGATCAACTAAATATAATAAGAATTGCCAAGCTATGTGTGTACGTATTTATAACAAGATTCCTCACTCGATAAAACAATTAAATATAAATTTATTCAAACGTAAGCTACAAGCCTGGTTGAATGAACACAATTTTTACAGTATAAATTTTTTTTTAGAATGTACACATTGATCACCTGTAAAATTTTGCATGCTATATATGTAGCTAAACATGTAAGGACTTCTATATGTTTTACCATCTGAAATACCATGTTTTTATGCAAATAAATATTATTATTATAAAAATATTAGGCCAGTAAGAGTACCACTGCTGAGCTCAAAATGTTATTAAATCGTAACAAATAACTATGAGATATGGACTTGTATGGTATTTTGATCTTAAAAGATCTCCAATTAGATAATATTTACCCTAAACAGCTTTTTTCAAAAAGTGTCAATGAAAATGTGACGTCATTTTGACGTCATTTCGCCGACACACGGCACGCTGTCACCGAAGTGAGCAGGCCTGTCTTCTTGGACTATGGATCAAGTCATTAAGCTTCGTAGATATAGGAGCTGAAGCCTGTGATCTATGTGCAAGTTTGCTTTCTTTGAGGCACAAAACTTTCCCCATACTACCACCTTTCATTGGAATTTCCACATCTCCACACTTAAGTATACCACCTTTAATGTCTAATCTGCACTGATGATCTCTAAAGAAATCCAGCCCAACAATACAATCGTGTACGATGTCTGCAATCACCGCTCGTTGCCAGTATAGGTTGTCACCGATTTTTATAGCCACCATCTGTTCGCCTTTAACTGGCCGGTAGCCGTTGTCAATCGAGGTGTAGTTGACGGTGTTAGAATTTTGCCGTTCTTTCTTACCAAACGAGTACAAAGTAGTTCGTGTCGCACCGGTGTCCAGGGTCAGCAAACAGGTAACGCCATTGACTGTTCTATTGATAGTTAAACCGTTTCCATCCGTGCGTTGACGAATACGAACTTTCGGAGCTTTCCGTCTTCAGATCAGCGCTTGCATCGAAGTCCTGGCTGTAATTGCTGCCTGATCATCTTTCAAGACTTGAACACTAGCGTCAATCTTACGCCTTTCTGCTACATGTTTCGGACAGCTACGCCTTAAATGTCCGGGCTCTCTACTGTTAACTTTAGGATAAAAGATCTGTGACCAGATCTCTCTACTTCTGCTGCAATAACTCTGTCTCGATCACTCGTAATTTCTTGTCGACCAGCCTCCACTTTTAGAGCATGTGCTAATGCGTCTTTAACATTGCTGTGGTGTTTCAAGCGCACAGCAGCTCTGACCTCATTGTCATAGATTCCGTCGATAAACGCCTGGAGTCGCATGCTTTGAACTTGTTCCGCGGGTGCCGACTGATAAGCTTTTCGCACCATCTTCGTCACTTCCATCGCCCACTGCTGCAAGGATTCGTTCGGATACTGGCGGCGGTTGCGTAACTTGGCTCGGAACACATATTTTAAGTGCTCGTCTCCAAACTTGGATTCTAGAGCCTCAAACAGCTATGCGTAAGTAGCGTCCTTGCCCACGGCCTCAAGCACCGACAATGCTTCTCCACGCAACGCCAGGATGAGTGCAAACTTGGCCTGGTCGACATCCCAACCGTTGCTAATAGAGGCGGCTTCAAACTGCATTCTGTAGGCCTCCCAGGAAGTGTTCCCATCGAATAATGGTACTTTTAAATAACCACCAGAACTTGATGAGTTGATAGAAACCGAAGGGCTGTTGGACTTCATCTTCTTTAACTCCTCCTCTATCGTAGCTATACGGGTGTGTATCTCTTCCGATACTGACGCCATGCGGGACTGCACCTCTTCCTCTATAGTAGCCAAGCGAGATTGCACTTCACCGATACACATCTCCATCTCGGCGATCTTACGGGCGTTCTCCGATATATAACGGCGAATCTCAACCTGGCTCTCCATTACTCGCCAAGCTGCTGCGAGTTTTGCTCGAGTCGAGATTCAAGCTGCTGCGAGTTTTGCTCGAGTCGAGATTCAAGCTGCTGCGAGTTTTGCTCGAGTCGAGATTCAAGCTGCTGCGAGTTCTCCTGAAGTTGTGTTTGAAGATCGCATTTAAGTTGCTTAGAGTTTTTCTGGAGTTTGGATTCGAGTTGCTGAGTGTTTTGCTGGAGCGACTGTTGGAATATTGCTGCGAGGTTTGCGAGGGATAGCTGGCTAGATGCGCTTCCAGACATAGGTACCCTTAGTTCGGAGCCGCTTTCTTGCGAAGGCATGGAAACTCTTTCGGTCGCAAGCTCCGGGAGTCGCCTTGCTCTTGGGCAGCAGCCCTTGCTCGGGTCGTGGGCCCTTCTCTTGGCATGACTGGCATCTTTAATCCTTCCAATCCCACTTGTGATACCAATTGTTACGGACGGGGTAACGAGATTGGAAGGAAACACCGAGTAGCACTGATGACACTTTATTCGACTTCACACACACGACGCGTCGTTCAATTTCGACGCGGACAGCACCAACACTAGCGTCTTTTGCACTGCACTTCACTACACTATACTTTCATTTCACTTTATTTCACTACTACTTCTATCTTCCTTTTACTTCTTCCTTTTCTTCTCCTCTTTACCACTTTTCAACTTAAACTGGCGCTCAGCGCGTCTACACCGCATTATATACCCCTAGGAATGTTCTAGATCCACTAATTTCGATTGTCATTTCATAATTCAATTGTTTTTTTCTATCTCCTGTCTCTTTTTAACCTTTCCATTCCTTCCTGAACTTTCTAGAATTTTCTAACTTTTATTCGAAATATTTAAATAATCTTTTTTTTTAATATTTGCCAAATATTCATAAACATTTTCCAAATTTCATAAAAACCTAAATCCACATAACTGTTATGACTGTGATTTGAACTCACGCCCTCAGAACGTGAATGGGATGTGTTATCCGCATGGCCATCGCCTTGTTGTCAATGACTGGTGAATTTGGCGAGTCATCAAACTAAAAACTGTCATTTCCAAATAATAAAATAGTCTTCAAACCTCTTTGCTAATTATTGTGTTTGTCGACCGGCTAGTTTGTCGTGTAGACGTCAGTAGTTCTTGACAATCGTAGTGATGACAATTTTGACATGACACCGGCCGTCACAATAATTATAATGGCTTGAAATTAGGTAAATGTAACAAAATATCTGAAATTAAATTTCAAAGCAGCTTTTATATAACAAAGACCGAAAGTGGTTCCAAACTTGAGTACTTCAAAGTAAATCTATTGAATATACAGCGGTTTTAAACAATTCAACTATGTCTGTAAATTAGCATCTATGGATTTAATTGGCGACACCGCAGTGTTAGGACCGTGGGGATAAGTTTTGCGAGGTAGGTAAGTTGGGGCGAGCGATGTCGGGGCGTGCGTCGTGCGAACAATGGCTGGGTGTCGTCCGGGACACCGCACGACGGCCGTTCTCAATTAATTTGAACACAACTTGCTGGTTCGAATCAAGCCAGAGTAGTTGCTGTGGTTTATAAAGTTTAAATTGTTTGCCTCCTTCGTGTGGTTGGTCATGTGCAATAAATATTTGCTATGCGAGGTATGAGTTCAGCTTAATGCAGTGAACATTACTAATGTTGGTGTATGATGTTATGCTTTCAGGTATCCTATATACTCAATTATGATGATAGTGAAAAATGGATTCGATTTACAATTTCATCACTTGGTAAAGTCTAAACTATGACTGGGATATCTGCTTTCTTGCAATTTTGCGTGCTCTTATGTAAACTATAGGTTTATGGAGTGGTGTGAAAACTTTGATTAGAAATGCTGATCGTAAGTTGTCCTTTGTAAACATCTTATCATAAATAAATAGATCCGTAATCATCCAAGAGAGTAGGTAAATACTAGTAAAAATAATAGTCAAATATTTTGAAGATTTCTTATACAAAACTTAAAAGACTTTCATTTTAGCAAGTCTCTGAAACAACTAGTTAAAAATGTATACAATACAACAAGCGTTTAAAGTTTGTAGAATAAGATTGTTTTTTGCACAATTATAATTTATATCAAATTGGCATATCGTGATACAAAGAGCAGTAAGGATAAAGCTTTCTTCAGCCATCTTTATTCATCATCGTCATCATCATCTCCGTATATAAACTATCACACGGCTGGAAACGGGCCTCCTTTCCCTATTAGAGAAAGGTCAGAATAAATTCCACTATGCTGGCCTAATGCTGGTTGGCAGATTTCATATGTCTTTTGAGAACATTAATGAAAACTCACAGATAACCAGGTTTCTGGGCCTCGCTATGGTTTTCTTTATCGATTAGCAGCGATAATTATTATTGACAATTTAATACACTCTTAACTTCAAAACCTACTAGTTCAAAGCTACGTATAGCCTTTTTTTCTGCAGAACAAATATTGTATTTAGGTCTGCAGCATTCCCCCAGAGAAGAATCCCATACGACATTAAGCTATGAAAGTAACTGAAATAAACCATTCTAGCTGTTTCTAAATCTGTGAGGCGTCTAATTGTCTTAACTGCATAAGCTGCAGAACTGAGTTTGCCCGAAAGCCTTTCTATATGTGGACCCCATTGGTGTCCAGCATAATACCTAGAAACATGGATGTCTCGACGGGCTCAATCCTAGATTCATTAAGTTGTACATTGGTTGGCATATGTTTAACATTGGGCATTGAAAATTTTAAAAGTTTAGTTTTCTTATTATTAAGTAATAGATTATTAACATTAAGCCAATTGACAACTTTAGAGAGTGCATTGTTTACTTCGTCAAAGTTACTCTGTCGTCGTTTAATATTAAAAATCAAAGAGGTATCATCAGCGAACAATACAATCTCATGATTATTCTTAACGTAATAAGGTAAATCGTTAATATATATCAAGAATAGAAATGGTCCGAGAATTGAACCCTGCGGGACACCCATTTTCAAAGCAGAACCTGGAGATGTCTTACCATTAACCTCGACCTTCTGGATTCTGTTGCCCAAATAAGAAGTCAGGAGATCGAGAGCTTTCTTTTTAATGCCGTAATGATATAGTTTCCTGATAAGAGTATCATGATGAACAGTCACGAGCATAAATATATTACTATGGGCAGATTAGCAAAAATATCTGTCCCAAGAATGAGTTCAATAATATCTGTCTGCACGTACGAAGCAAAAATATCTGATATTATCAGGCAGCATAATGAAGTAGCATCAAAATTATGTGATGAAAATGTCGAAGCATAAATATCTGATGCGACAGGTGGAAAAATGTTTTGATCCCTTGTGGAGAGCAAATATATGTAACGTTTTATATTTCTGTAATTTGCATTGATTCCGCCCTAAAAGCATAAATATGTGACACCAACTAGGTGGCAATAATACCTGACATACAATTTATAAAGAATAAAATATTTGATATTATCAGAGACGAGTATATTATGTATAGCGCCGGTAAAATGGGCCAAATGTTTTATTGTTATGTATATTGGCGGGCAAAGAATATGAACAAAAACACGTTATAAATATTTTTTATTTTTATTTGCCTAATCAACTTAATAAAATAATGATTTTAAGCGAGAGTTTATGTCACCGGAGAATGACAAGAACCGCAAATTTATAAATTTCCTAAGAAATGTAAAAAATTTCGTAGGATTCTAAACGAGAGATAAATTGTATTATTTTACGCCCACCTTTTCGCAAATGGCTTAACTTACAAATTTATGCGTAAAATAATAAGTAAACAATTACTAAACGCCTTGTGCGCTCTGATTGGTTGAATAAGTCATGTGTTTTTTTCCTTCCACTCGCCCGCCATTTTTCGCCACTTTAACGAATAAACTGGAACTATAGCTGGATGTTTATGAGCCTAAGTTAACGGAACCCTGCTTCGCAAGGCTCCTATTTTTCTGTTCAGGGTCACAAGAAAACCTAACATAACCTATTAAGTTGAATTGATGCCGACCTTCATTATCAGCGACCGACCAATCAGAGAGCAGTATGTTATTTGCCGTATTTTAAAGAAGCTTACAATTAATGTGAAACTTCTGTGATTGGTTGAACCGTTTAGAATCTTACGAATAGATATGCGGTAGTTTATAAATTTACCACGAGACGTCGCAAATTGATAAATTTGCGAAAATATGGGCGTAAAGTAATACAATTTATCTCCCGTTTAGAATTTTCTAGTAAATTTATAAACTTGCGGATCTTGTTATCTTCCGGTGAAATCGAATTAAACATAATGAATTAAAATCGAGTAAATCCACCATTTGCATCATTACGTCCTGTAGCCTCTCTTGCATTGTAGAACTATATTAGCACACACTTGCGACCCACGGAGTGACTCCCAAATGTCAAAGGTGTGACAACGTAGAAAATCATGGGTTCCAGCCAGACTTCAATCCTATTGTTGAAACATTGAACTCTACAGATTCTCAATGGGATTCAAATCAAGGCTCTCTGAAGGGAAATTGATTAATTTTAAGGCCTCTCTTTGATTATTAACTTTTAAACCACTCACGAGTTATTCGAGAGCAATGAATGGAATATGTGCATCGAATAGTATCCATGTATGTCTTCATAAATGGATACTGTTCGATAACTCATCGTCAATCCAATGAAATCCAAAAAAAAAGTAAGGTCTGGGAGTCTGATATATTACTATAAAAACAATAGGAGCTCGAACAGTTTTAAAAATAAATTGCAAATTATCATTTATCAAAAAGATTGTCTCAAATCACCACTATAAATATTCTTAAATTTTAATTTTGCTCTTATAGCAAAATTCATATAAATAAAGCCTAAAATAGTCCAGCAGTTGATAAAATAAAAAACTAGCGTTTCGACAGGTGACAAAAAGTTACTGATTTGACTAGGCAGTCCGATACCCTTTTCCTAAACTATTACTCTAGATCTACCCACTACAATAATAAATAGTTTAATTCGGTCGTAGTATTGGATATGTCTAGACATAAATACAGGGCGCTACAAGACCCATTACCAAGCCGAAGTCTACTCGTTATGGACATCATGCCAAGTCATACGAAGCAAAAATAAAACCTGGGTAACAATTTGTTTTTTAAGGAGACACATTTTTTAATCTGCATTAAAAGTGCGCGCGTGCAATTTTCCAAAACCCTACTTATCCATGGGTGCATAGGACATCTATAGAACAGGTTGGCGGGGAAAATGCATCGATTTTGTACCTAATTACGAAAATTTCATAGTAACTTTGAGCCTCAATATCTCCTGAACCAGTAATTTCCCAGGTATGGTCCCGAAGAAACAAAATTTAGTTAGTAGTGATTGGTACAACATGGGATTTCAGTTTTCGTTAAAGGTCTTTTTACACCCTGTATAGTATAAAACAACATACATACATACATACATAGACTCACGTCTGTTACCCGGAGGGGTAGGCAGAGACTACGGAACGCCATTTGCAACGGTCCTGACATATTTCTCTTGCTTCATTCACTCCCATCAGATTCCTCATGCATGCTCTTCTGTTCAGGGTACCTCTAACCTGTCCTGTTTTTAGGATGTCTCCAATCTGGTCAGAGAACGTCTGCCTAGGTATTCCCCTTCGTTATGGATGTCCTGTCCCTTCCACACTATAAAACAACAGCCTATATTAAAACTATTTAAAATAACATTTGTTTTTTTTTAACTATTTCGTATAAATTTTAAATTAAATTGAAGATAAAATAATGTCAGATATTATTGCCACCTAGTTGGTGTCACATATTTATGCTTTTAGGCCGGAATTAATGCAAATTACAGAAATATAAAACGTTACATATATTTGCTCTCCACAAGGGATCAAAACATTTTGCCACCTGTCACATCAGATATTTATGCTTCGACATTGTCGTCACATATTTTTGATGCCACTTCATTATGCTATCTGATAATATCAGATATTTTTGCTGCGTACGTGCAGACAGATATTATTGAACTCATTCTTGGCACAGATATTTTTGCTAATCTGCCCATAGTAATATATTTATGCTCGTGACTGAACACAATCAAAGGCTTAAGACAAGTCGCAAAATATACCTAACGCATCTTGCGACTTCTCCCAAGCTGCAAAAATACTTTTCAGTAACTCAACTGCTACGTCAGTAGTTGAACAACCCCTCGTAAATCCGAACTGTTTCTTGTGAAGAAGATTATGTCTATTGAAATGCCTAAGTAGCTGACTAAGAATTAGTTTCTCAAAAATTTTGCTAAGTGTTGGCAATACAGAAATAGGTCGAAAATTTTAGGGGTCTGATGTGTCACCAGACTTAAATATAGGTGTTATTTTGCTATACTTCATTAAATCAGGAAATGTTCCAGAAGTGACACAACCATTGAACACTGTTGCAAAATGTGGAGCAATTAATGTAATAATAGACGAAACAGTCTTTACTGACAATCCCCACAGATCCTTTGTCTTTTTCATATTAATAGTTTTAAATTGTTTAAGAACATCATCTGTAGTAACAGCAACAAATTCAAAGGCCGTAACACATTCCGGCACGCAGTCTTTAAGCAGCATTTCAGCAGACATGGAAGACGATTTGAGTGACGCTGTAGTTACAATGGGTATATTAGCAAAAAACTTTTCAAATTCCGTCGCTACTTCCAAGTCATCTGCATTACTCACATTATTGATATTTAGTAGGTAGTCGCGACTGCGTGTTTTGACTCTACCAGTTTCGCTATTGATCACATTCCAAGTTGCTTTTATGGTATTTTCAGCACTTTTTATTTTATTTTTCAAATAAATTGATTTTGCAGCATAACAAGCTTGTCTAAATGTTTTTGAGTATTTTTTTACATAATTAATAAAGGCTGGACTATTATTAAAAGTTTTTTCATTATAAAGTTCATATAACCTAATCCGACTTTTATGAATGCCTTCAGTTGTCCATTCACTAAACATCAGACGGTCAGTTACATTTAATTTTTTAGGTTTAAATACAGTAGAAAATTCATCACTAATCAATTTAAATAATGAATTATATAACTGATCCGGATGGTCATGAATAGGCAACCCACGCATTTTATTTGATAGATTATTTTTAAAAAGTTCTAATCGGTTTTCATTTATAGGTATAAAATTAATAATTTTACTCTGAATCTTAGGGTTTTTTCTTGGACAACAGACTAACTGCCCACAGTGATCAGACTGTAACATATTAATTAAGGATTTTTGTAAAGGCTTAGTGTTAATAAATATATTATCAATACAGGTAGCACTTGTGGCAGTCACTCTAGTTGGTTCTAAAAAAGTATGACTTAAATTGTAAGATTTAAATAGATTTAAGAAATCAATTGATAAAGAACATTTCTCTAAAATGTTAATGTTGAAGTCACCACAAATAGCAACCGTTTTATGGCAATTATTAACTTTGCTTAGGGCATCCTCCATAATTACTAGAAAACTTTGAAAATGTGCACATGGAGGCTTGTATACACTCATAACAATGAACTGATCAAATTCGACACAAGATATCTCTATAACTCGCTCAACAGAGAGGCTCACAATATCAGACCTTTGTTTAAATTTTAAAAGTTTATTTATTATAATTAACGAGCCTCCTCGAATAAATTTTTCTCTGCTGAATGAGCTTGCAACCTGGTGGTTGTTGAAATTGAAAATGAACTGGTGGCTTTTTAGCCAATGTTCTGTAATACATAAAATATCAATATTGTTACAGTTCATGAACAATTCCAATTCTAACTCCTTACCCATCAACCCTTGTATATTTTGATGCACCAGGTTAATACAATTTTTTAAATTATTTTTTGTACAATGTGTGGTTGATGAAAGTGTGTTTTTATTACTTATATTTAAATTTATCAATGTCTTGTCTATGTTATTGCCAGAGATTGACTCTATTGTCTCATAACTTAATTTAAAGGATTTGGAACAGATTCCAAGCTTATATTCAATGTCAAGTTAGACTGCTCAATAAATGCAGTGTTATTAGCCAAATTTTTGGCTGTGTTATTAATATAATATGCTAGCGATGATGCTATTTGTCTTTGAATATATTGTGATAGATAGCAACTATCACATGTCAAATAAAAACTTCTAATGAAAGCATTAGAGTCAATAAAGTCAAAAGAATTCGAATTAGAAGTCAATAGATATTATTATTAGATTCCGAGCATGCTACGTAAGATTTCGGATTAGGGACCGAGTTATTATTGCTATTTTGCGATTTATTCGACTTTTGTTTACTATTATTATTATTAGACGAACTAGATGAACTAGGCTGCGTATTATGAAATATTCGACACTGATCTTTGATGAACGAAATAAAACTATCTAGTGTAGGTATTTTATGATTACGTTCAGTCATCTCAAACGCACGAATTGTTTCAGTGTCAAACTTTTTTGAAGCGAGTTGAAGTAACATAAAGTCGGCAAGATTTTTTAATTTTAAGTTTTTAAGGGAATTAACTGAGGTAACAAAGTTGTCTATAAACAGCTGGAAATTCGAAACAGACGCGGCACCGGACAATTTAAGATTTAAAGCTTGATCAAAGTAAGTAGACGCTAGAACACGAGTATCTTGATACCTATCAAGTAGTGACTGGAATATGACCTGATAGTTCTCAGCACTGGGTGTGACACCTGCAAATACGGACTGGGCCTTCGGTGACTGCTTACCTATTAAATAGTACAACCTGTGAGCATCTGTCAGAGAACCATTATTGTGCACTGTAGACTTAAAACTCGCATAGAATAACGGCCAATTTCGTATATCTCCATCAAATGACATAAGCTCAATTGGCGGTAATCTCGGCGCTCGAACCACCGGTCCGGCAGAAACGGGCTGTGCGGAATATTTACCCTCCAATTATGATTGTATGCACTTGATGATACAATAAAGATCTTCGAATGAGGTGTACGCCTGATAATTCGGCTGTTCATCAGGATTAATAGAAAGTAATCTTGCGTTATAATCGTCTAACAACTTATGAAAATCTGTTCGAATACTATTTACTGTCATACAATAGCTAAGAAATTATTCCATATTAATATCGGAAGTAGCGGCAGTTTTTGAGCGCTCGTAAATGTTTTGAATACGCTCAAATAAAATATTACGTTTAGCTTCCAAGGTTGTCAGCTCTTTTTCTTCCGACATGCATGGCTTCTTTTGTTGCGGCATGTTTACGTAGGTATAAGCTTATGAGACCGAATCAAAATAAGAATACCTAAAGTACCTATTATTTTACCTAATTAGGTGATTATGCGGTAGTTATTCGTAAGTAGGCAACACTTTAAAGCGGTGGAATTAAAAGGTGCTTGAAATATGTAATTTACAAGACAACTATGATAGTTCCAGTAATAATAATTGGGTTAGTAGGTAGCTACATAAAAGTATATTACCTACGGAAGCTAGCGGAAATAACCACGTAATTGGTATGTAAATGGACTAGGAGTATAGTTAGGTGCTATAACTACCTAGCTAGGTACTTCTAGAAGATACCTACGCGAGATAAACGAGAGGTTTCGTATAAACGTAAATGAGTCCGGCTTCGTACGGACCAAAAAATGGTTCGGCGATGCACCGAACCGTATGTACTAGGCGATTTGGTAATATGGAAAAATATTAATTATTGTGGACTGTATAAGGATGGCGGATGAACGCCTAGAATAGGAAAAAGGAGTGGGTTCATGGGAGGAATAGGAGGCGGAGGTATGGGAGCACACCTTACCTTGTAAGTCAGTCTTCTTCTTTACAAAATGGCGGCCTCCTGGTGTCTTCGATAATCCTGAAGCTACACTGATCACTCCACTACACCCGCGGGTGGTTTAGTCCTCGTTTATAGTATAAAATAGCGGTAAAATATTGCGGTGCTGCACGTATTTGGCGCGGCACGGGACGGAGTAGGGACGCAACCGATCAGAGTGACGATTGATCCTTGACCCCGTCGTAGCGTCGTTGAATTCTGCGACTAATTAGAGCGAGGCGTGCCTTTGGGAGGATTCCCTCCCAAAGGGATAGAAAGGGACAAAAGATTGCTTGTTTTGGACACTGCGGTATGCAAAGGAATTTATTAGCTAGGTGTTAACATAATTAACTAGCAATGGAAAAAATAGATGGCGCTACCAAATATCAAAGAGATGTTTTGTCGTTTTATATATAATAATAAATATGCCTTTCAATAATTGGTAAGGCTTTACCTTATTTTAAATTGTCTTTCGGGATTTATTTGTTTGGAGTACATCCGTGAACATGGCGCTTGCAACAGTGCCGAAATATCGGTTACTCCAAACAAAGGTACGTGGTATAAATCCCGAAAGACAATTTAAAATAAGTTTAAATGACCACGTAAGTTTAAATTCCTATATAAGGCTTTACCTGCTTTTTAAGCAGTCCATAGTAAACTAAAAGGAACCCTCATAATTTCGCCGTGTCCGTCCGTCCAGAAACCGTACACGGGCAGATGCCCGTGTACGGTTTTACGAAAAATCTATAAGCACTGAAGAGCTAAATTTGGCATCGTTATACATTGCGATAAAATTATTCTGTGCTTAAGTCCTACTATCCTAAAGTCACTGGCTAAGGGATACTACGGAACCCTTATAGTGCGTGGCTCGGTCGTTTTAGTTACTGTTGATTTTATATCTTAATCTTTTTATTAAAAATATATAACTAGACTTCGGTCGTGGCTTTGCTAGCGTGAGTTATACATTTTACTTTCACAAACATTAGGTACACTACTTTTGGCGACCGCCGTACAATAATCCGTTCATATTTTTTTGAGTTTATCAGGTTCATACAGACAGACAGTATAAATAAAAAACATGTTGAAAACGAACAGCTAACAAGAAATAATTAAGTAAATAGCATTGTAGATTTACTTGAATATTTAACAGAGAAGCTTAATGTAGAAGTAATTACTCAGTCAGTTAATTAGTCACAACACCAAAATATACTTCAGGTGAAATATTCAAATTTCATTCAAATACCAACTAACAGATCTCACTTAATTTTAATTAATAAAGTGTTTTTGGCACATTACGCTTACATTATCTAAACAGACACAAACAGAGAAGGTTTTGTTCTTAGCGTTTGTACCTTTAACGCGATAGGTTTTGAAAGAAGAAAGAATGTTTTTGTTGCAGTTTCATCGCATATTTTCATTCATATAATATTCTACTAATACTGATTTACTAACAAACAACGCACAAACAGAACTATTAGGGGCACGAAGATGAAATTTGGCTTGGGGACCAATAGGGGTGTAATAAAAAGCGATTTCTTGAAATTTCACGGGATTACGTACACACGTTAAAATAAATATACTAGCTGCGGATATCTTCTATGTTGGAATATTTATTATATAGATCTGTAAGCGAGAGCCTGGTGAAGATCGCTCTTATCAATATTGTGGCAATGCGAATCTTATCCTTGATTACAAAAGCAGCAAGAGACTTTTGTCCGTCAAATCAAATTAACATAACCATCCTTTATACTAATAATTAACGTCTTTATTTATTTACTTAATAAACAAACCGATGCTCCGGATATATTAACAGCGAAAAATTCACGGTTGAAAGCCTTTGTTTCCAAAACATTTATATTTTCGTATCGAGAAAACCTTTTATCCGAAAATGGTTTTAGAAAGAAAAACATGGAGTCGGAAATTTTATGGATACGTGTGTCAGTGATATGAAAAGCTTATCTATAACAATTTATCTCTAGCGTCCGGCCGGGTAATGGGTTTGATGCCGAGTTGGGACATGCGGACCGTCGCTCGCAAGATCGATGTGTGTTTGATGTCAATATGCCCGCACCCGCGCTGCAGGCTGCTAATGCGTGATGTTGTTTATTGTTACTATGTAGGTACACTTTTTTAGTACCTATATCGATACATAATTGTATTCGTCTAGTGTAGCTATCCTCTGTTTTGCGCCTTCGTGAGTCACTCAGGGCCCCGTAGAATATCAGTGCCAGCGGGTCTGGTGCTTTGCTGAACGGGGTCCCATTACTGCCACGACCTGGCCTTAGTTGTTGCTATTGTTATTATTATGTAGCTGTTAACGATGTTTTTGTCTTTTTTTATTATTTTGTGTGTACCTTTCTTTTATTATGTAATTTGTCTGGTTGTGGCAGCAATAAATCATTTTTCATTTCATTTCATTTCATATGGGGCGGTGTGTGTTATGAGACGAAAAGTCACTTTTAAAACTTGACGAAGTGAATGTTTTTGTGTTATATAAGGGCTGGTTTTCATGCGCAAAATATGATGGCACGAAAAAAGATTGATATTTAGAACAAAGTCAAAGAAGTATTTTCGACTTCTCTCTTTTGGGAGTAGGGTATTTAAAATGAAGATAATTATGTATTGTTACCTAAATTTTCGACTCACGGTCTAGTGTAGTAGTTTAAACGTGACAACGATCGGTGTAAGCCGGTCAAAACGTCAGGAAATTAAGACGTTATTATACCTCTAATACCTCCGTTAAATAAACTTATATTACTTATGTATACCAACTGCGAAAACTTAAACTATTTATAGATTTTAAGTGAATATACCTACCTATTTAAGCTTTGTAAATCATTTAATAAGTAAATATAAAACGTGTTTCTTTCAGAAATATCTCGGTGTTGCAATTACGGTGATGGACATAAACTAGATAAATGTTTTCTATATATCCTTCCACATACACACATCACCATCTAGTCCCAAACTAAGCAGAGCTTGTATTATGGATTCTAGATAATGGATAAACATACATATATACTTTTTTTTTGTAAATACATACATATTATACATAGAAACACTGGTTGGTCTGGCCAAGACAAACGTCCATGTTCATGCACACAAATGGTTGACTTGAGCGGGAATCGAACCCGCGACCTTCGGCGTAGCAGACGCTTACACTCCCGCTGCGCCAACCGGTCGTCTATAACACATGTATCTCTTTATTTGAGATTAGAAGTCGCCAGCAGCTAAGCCGATTTTTGAAAATTAACTATTCCTGGGTCGGCGTCGGGAGGTGACGACCACACCGCCCACTGGGAGAGTTAATCTGACGAGTAGATACTCGTCATAGTATCTCCCCCAGCGCAAGCAGTCAACCGAAAGATGGCGGTCAAACCATCCGAACCTGGCGGAAGAAAATCATAGATTCTAGATGGGCAGCAGCGTCCAGCACTAAAGACTTCCGCCACTGCGATCGCCAAAACGCCTGCCAAGTGTGGCGATTATGGCAAATCCTCCCATCATGAACCACACCTATAAAAACCGGCCCCTAGTCCCCGGCGGCCCCGCTAGTCCTGGTTATGGTAGCGGCCATGGTAACGGTGGGGCAAGGGGTGCGAAGAATCTCCGGAAGAGATCGGGCTACCACCACCAACGACAATTGGCCCTGGCAACACTGAACACGCGCACACTGCGGACCGACGAGAAGATTGTCGAGCTGGAAGAAGAATTGAGCAAGTTGCGATGGGATATCATAAGCCTATCCGAAGTCCGAAGAAAGGGGGAGGACTCGATACTTCTCAATTCCGGTAACTTGCTCTTCTACCGGGAGGGCGACCAACAGTCCCAAGGTGGTGTCGGGTTCATCGTCCACAAATCTCTCGTGACCAACGTGGCAATTATCGGGAGTGTTCGAGCAGGGTAGCGTACCTTATACTCATAATATCCAAGCGGTATTCGCTGAAGGTCATACAGGTATACGCTCCGACCTCGTCGCACCCCAATGAGGAGGTGGAAGCCATGTACGAGGATATATCTCGGGCTATACATGGCTACAAAACCCATTACACCGTGGTCATGGGAGATTTTAACGCGAAACTGGGCAAACGCGACGGTGATGAGCTGAGAGTGGGGCAATTTGGTTATGGGCATCGGAATTCCCGGGGTCACTTGCTGGCTAGCTTTATGGAGTAGGAAGGACTCTATATGATGAACTCCTTCTTCAAGAAGCGAGAATGCCGCAAGTGGACCTGGGTAAGTCCAGACGGTGCAACCAAAAATGAGATCGACTTTATCATGTCGACGAAGAGGCAGATATTCAATGATGTCTCCGTGATCAATTCACTTAAAGTGGGGAGCGATCACCGAATGGTAAGAGGCACATTGAATATCTGTACAAGCCTCGAACGGTCGAGGTTGATAAAGTCCACGCTCCGACCGGCCCCGGTTCATATCCAAAACCCCGAGAGCTTTCAGCTCGAACTCAAGAACCGTTTCGAATGCCGGGGCGAATGCGTAGATGTGGACGAGTACTGTAACGGGTTCATGGATCCTGTCCATAAAACAGGGGCTTAATTCTTTAAGCCCCAGAAAAGCAAGTGAACCAGCAAGATCTCGGATCCGACCCTCGAGCTGTTAGAGGAAAGGCGCAAGATGGTTCTGCTATCCTCTGACGACATGCCGAAATATCGGCACCTCAACAGACAGATCTCTAAGTCTCTGACTCGCGATCTCCGCCAATACAACACAAAATGTGTTCGTGAGGCGATCGAGCAGAATAAGGGATCCAAAGTGTTCCAGAGGGATCTGTCTGTTGGGCAGAGTCAGCTGACAAAGCTGAAGACGGAGGATGGCAGAATCGTATCGTCCAAGCCTGAGCTCTTGGAGGAGATCGAAAGGTTCTATGGACAGCTATACACGACAACGCAACAACCCGCAAGCACTCCAGCGTCAGACCCTAGAGCTGGATTGATCCGACACTATACCGAAGATATCCCGGACGTCAGCATGCACGAGATTAGTGTGGCTCTCAAACAGCTCAAAAACAACAAGGCGCCGGGTGATGACGGAATTAAGAGCGAGCTTCTGAAGACCGGCGGTGCACCCGCTAGAGATGCCCTCCGGAAGCTATTTAATTCCGTCATTCTCGAGGGTAAAACGCCACAGGCGTGGCACAGAGGTGTGGTGGTGCTTTTCTTTAAGAAAGGGGATAAAACCCTCTTAAAGAACTACAGACCCATCACACTTCTGAGCCACGTCTACAAGCTGTTTTCGAGGGTCATCACGAATCGTCTCGAGAGCAAGCTAGACGACTTCCAGCCTCCCGAACAAGCCGGTTTCCGTAAAGGCTATAGTACCATAGACCACATACATACGCTGCGGAAGGTTATACAGAAGTCCGAGGAGTATAACCAGCCCCTATGCTTGGCGTTTGTGGACTATGAGAAAGCCTTCGATTCGATCGAAACCTGGGCGGTGCTACAGTCTCTCCAACGGTGCCGGATTGACTACCGATATATCGAATTGCTAAAGTGTTTGTATGAAAACGCCACTATGTCAGTCCGCCTCCAGGACCAGAGTTCGAAACCTATTCAACTCCAGCGAGGGGTGAGACAGGGGGATGTCATATCCCCGAAACTGTTTACCACTGCGCTGGAGGATGTTTTCAAGCTTCTGGACTGGAATGGGCTCGGCATCAACATCAACGGCGAGTACATCACTCACCTTCAATTGGCAGACGATATCGTAGTTATGGCTGAGACCATGGAAGACCTAGGCACAATGCTCGATGGCCTCTGTAGAGTCTCTCAACAAGTAGGTCTTAAGATAAACATGGACAAGACGAAAATCATGTCGAACGTCCATGTTGTACCTGCTCCTATTCAGGTTGGGAACTCTAAACTCGAAGTTGTCGACAAGTATACCTACCTGGGAAAAGTAGTCCAATTAGGTAGGTCCAACTTCGAGAAGGAGGTCAATCGTCGAATCCAACTCGGTTGGGCAGCGTTCGGGAAGCTACGACATATCTTCTCGTCCAATATCCCACAGTGTCTCAAGACGAAAGTCTTTGACCAGTGTGTGTTGCCAGTGATGACTTACGGATCAGAGACGTGGTTGCTCACTATGGGCCTTATCGGAAGGCTCAAGGTCACTAAGAGGGCGATGGAGAGCGCTATGCTTGGAGTTTCCCTGCGAGATCGAATCAGAAATGAGGAGATCCGCAGTAGAACCAAAGTCGCCGACATAGCTCTCCGGATAGCCAAGCTGAAGTGGCAGTGGGCAGGGCACATAGCTCGAAGAACCGATGGCCGTTGGGGCAGAAAGGTTCTGGAGTGGCGGCCACGTACCGGACGACGCAGCAGAGGTAGGCAAGCAAGGTGGACCGACGACCTCGTCAAGATCGCGGGAGGCGGTTGGATGCGGGCGGCTCAAGACCGGTCTGTGTGGAGAACCTTGGGGGAGGCCTATGTCCAGCAGTGGACGTCGTTTGGCTGATATGATGATGACTATTCCTGCCCGTTCCCGTGGGAACTTCGGGAAATCACAAATTTCAGCTTCCTGTGCCTAAAAGTTTTGGCTGTAGCTAGTCTTTAAGTCAGTCAGTAACGTATAAATTTTGTATATACACAGAAGAAGATATACAGATAGATTGACCTTTCATAATCGCAAGAATGTATATCTAAAATTGTAACAGAATTCCTTATTCCTAACGGGTAATTCAAATCTTTCCGCGATCACTTCTAACTTACCCCATATCCATCCGGTCAGATCACAATGCACATCCGATATTTGTTTCAGTTGCTCATACTCACAACAGGCCGACTAATGCCCGGGATTTACCGACTAAACGGCCAATTCCTTTTCATTGTTATGACCACATTACCGTAAGGTTTTCCGGTCGGTTTCCGGGTCAGACACTAACTAACTACCCACTTGGTAGGTGACAAAAGAGGTCTTCCTTAAAAACGTTTCTTTAAATGTGTCGATTATTGTAGCGATTAGGGGAATCGCTGTGTGAATATTTTACGGCTTAGTTGATACATTATGCAGGCCAGTTTAGTGGTAACGGAGTTTAGTGCAAGAATATTTGTTTTAGAAATTAATTTAGCGGGTCTTAATCGCGTTAACTTAAGTTAACGCGATTAAGACCCGCTAAATTAATTTCTATGATGTATACAAATCGCAAAAGTTTAAAATCGATTAATATTTGTTTTCTTTTTTAGACAACTCCCGCATTAGGACTAAATCCTGTGTCGTGGGGGACTTTACAAACATACAACTAAGGGACACAATGAACACCCAGACTCGAAACAACAATTTGTGAATAACACAAAGTGTTGCCCGTGTGGGGATCGAACTCACAACACTCGGCGCAGTGTCAAGCGGTGAGGCGGCCGCTTAAACCACTACGGCAACCGTCCAGTCAATTAATTGGTTCCTAGTGATATACACTAAGATTAGTTTGACTTTTTAGTAATAAGATGGAAATCTTCATCGTCTTAGCGCAAACCTATTGGCTACAACGGGAATAACGGTTGTAGCCAATATTTTTGTCTCACTCATTAGTTTTACAAAATTTGATAGAATTAGCTTTTTCAAGGAGAGATTCTCGTCTGATCGCCACAATTCAAAGTGTTATTCCGTGGATTAGACCAGTAGCATTCAGTGATATTGAGTGTCAAAGATCTTCATGACAGCTGACACCGAAGGCTTAGCGTGCTTTCCGGGAACCTGGGCAAGTGATATTAACAATTTAATACGCACATACCTTTGAAAACTCAGTGGAGCGCGCCACGTGTTTGTAATTGGTGGGTACCCTCTGCATGGCAGTCTGTTGGCATCATCATAAGGCGATAGCTGCATGTCAATGTAGGTAATAATCTAATGGCAGTAACACGATATTTTTAACGAGTCCTAATGTAAATCAACAAGTGGGGGTTAATACCGAAACCGGCACCGCTGACCTCTCAAAGTCTTTCCGTAACCACGAACGATGTAAGCAGGTCGAAACCTTGGGATTAAAAATACATGTAAACATGTAACCCCATAAGTTATTGTCAATGAATACATTGTGAGCCGTTGCAACTTGCTACTTGTGTGTGGTCGTTCTATACAACTGAAATGATGCCTGGCGGCTTTCCGCGGCAGATGCCGGCGGCACCGATGCCCGACAAAAGCTGGCGGCACCTTCCACCCGTGCTGTGTGTAGCAGCCTTAAGAAGTGCAAAAGAACTATGTTGAATTTTCTCTTGAACTTAAGAGAATCTCGTCTTCTCTTGATAACAAGAAAAAATGTTTCATTCTCTCAACTCCACTCAACTTTCATGCTCTATGATGATAGTGAACTAACAATAGTAGTTTTTTTTACTTTCCTGTACTTAACGTCTACATTCTGGAACATCCAATCTATAGGCAAATATTAGCAAGTCACTCGAATTTTCGTGCGTCCGTGCAGTCTATACGACCGTACTTTTAAAGAAGAGACTGGAAAACGCAGATATTTGTCAAACTGTTGCACAGTTTTCAAATTAACTTAATAGTAAGTTGGGATGGGGATCCTTACTACTAGACTACTACTTTCTCACTTTCTCATCTGTTTTTTTTTTCATTCCTTTTCACTAATGCCAATTCTTATTATCCGTATTTTTTTATTGCTTGTCAGTGAAAGTTCCCATAAAATTGCTTAAGTTGTTCTAAACTTCTATTCTATATAAAAAGGTTTACCTCGTAGGTACCGGCGGAGTAGAATAGCACCACCCCATATCTTCCCGTGGGTTTAGTAAAAGGCGATTAAGGAACTGTGAAAATGTACTGACCCCTTGTAACTTTGTTCACCGTTATAATATTCTATCTGTCTGAGTCTTTCTCCGGTCGTAACGGTCTCCGTTCCACTGGTTCCAGAAGGACAAGGATGAATATGTGCACTTGTGTCCCGCGCATATACTCGTGCACGTTAATATATCCTGCGCAACTGACCGCTTCCGTATAAGGACTCCGTTCTAAGCTCTAGTCCTACGGCGATGGGGGGAACTAGAGAGGCTCCACGTGATGCTCGTTGGGCTTTGTCTGACTCCTACACGTAGGCGGCCTTGGGGATGTAGTATTACATCGTGGTCGCTTCTGTTCTGCATTGGGATGACAGAGTGGATTCGGCAGCACCCGGGGTGACAAAGCAGCCCTATTTAGGGAGGCACTGCTTTCCTCGCTGAGCTGGGGAGGGGGCTAGAAAAGGTGCCCTAAATAAATGCTCATCCCAACCTTTAAAGAGGGTAGCAACCGCGGCTGCCTTTGCATCTTAAATTCGCCGTCGATGCCACAAGAAAAAAATACATAAAACATCAGCGCGAATGACGTTTGGCGCGTGGAATGTGCGAACACTTCTTGAGCGCGAGTCAAATGCCTGTCCCGAGCGAAAGACTGCCATCGTGGCTCGAGAACTTCATCGCTATAATATCGACGTGGCTGCACTCAGCGAAACACATCTTGCCGATGAACTAGAGATGGTAGAATACGGTGGCGGTTACACTTTCTTTTGGAAAGGACTCGCTTCCTCAGAGCCGCGAAGATCGGGTGTAGGCTTTGCTATCAGGAATAATCTAGTCAAAAAACTACAAGAGTACCCTGCACACATCTCCGACCGCATTACCACGTTACGCCTTCACATGGAACATGACAATTACCTTAATGTCATCAGTGTCTATGCCCCTAGACAAGTCTGATGAAATCTAGGATAAATTCTATGAAGAACTGACGAAGTGCCTAGATAATATCCACCCAAGAGAACAGATCTTACTCTTGGGCGACTTTAACGCCAGGGTCGGCTGAGATTACGAGGCTTGGCCTAAAGTTCTGGTTAGACACGGTCTTGGAAATATGAACAGCAATGGGCAGTTGTTGCTTAGTTTTTGCGCTCAACTAGATCTTGCAATAACGAACACTATGTTTAGATTACCTGCCAAGTACAAGACAACATGGATGCATCCCAGATCGAAGCACTGGCACCTTATAGATTACGCAATCGTGCGTCAAAAAGACCTTTCCCAAGTCCAAGTTACCCGCGTCATGCGTGGTGCTCTCTGTTAGACTGGACTATCACCGACTCCTTATCACGAAGCTACGTCTTTGTCTTCGACGTCCTCCTAGATCGCAGCGGTCAAAACAGGAGCGTCTTATGCCTGAACAACTCCAAGTTGCTAACACGAGGGCAAACTATGCTGAAACCTTGAGCACTGCCTTGCTGCCCCTCGATCTAAAATTCGGCGAGGCCAATACTGTCGGGGAATCCCTTTCTTCACATATTCTCCGAACCACTCGATTAACTTTGGGTCTGAGAGTCCGAAAACATGAGGACTGGTTTGATGAGAATGATGAGGTACTAATGGACGCTATTGATAAACACCGTCGGCTCCTGAGGCAGCACAGCAGAACATAAGCGAAAATACGTTGTAGTGATATGGAGCTGCGTAAACTAACGCAGAAAGCGAAGGAGAGATGGTGGCGAGAGAGGGCTCGTCATCTACAGTGGCTCGCTGACACCAACCAGCTTGGTGAGTTTTATACTGATGTACGAAACCTACTCAGCATATCCTCCACAGTAAAAGTCCCACTCAAGCCGAACAATGGCGAAGGGCTTCTTAAAGGCAGGGAGGAAATACTCGAGCGGTGGGTGGAACATTTTAAGAAATTATTTAACGCGGATCATTCTGTCGACCTAGACCACCTTCGCTCCTTACCTCAACACCCTTATGCCCTTGAACTGGATCAGCCGTTGCTACTTGACGAGGTTGCTCTAGCTATAAAACAGCAGCAAAATAAGCGCGCGGTTGGTGTAGACTGCATAGCGGGCGAACTACTGAATTATGGCGGTGAGGATTATTTGTATTCGGCGATGTGGCGATTTTCTCATTGCGTCAACTACAGGATAAAAGCAGAGAACAAGGTCGCAATATGTATCTCTGTTTTGTTGATCTTGAGAAGGCTTTTGATAGTGTCCCACGAGAAGCCCTCTGGATAGTACTGCAGAAACTTGGATGCACTGAGAAGTTTGTGAGACTTTTAAGACTCCTGCATGATGACATGCAGAGCTGCATCGCTGTAAACGCAGATCAGTCAGAATTCTTCCCCGTTACCTGTGGGGTAAAGCAAGGGTGTGCTCTCGCACCCACACTGTTTGCGTTATACTTTGCTGTTGTAGTTAAGGAAGTGTTACGGACAACCCCTGAAGGGATTCGCATCCGCTTCCGCAATAGTGGCAATCTGTTTAACTTAGCTAGACTCAAGGCTCGTACTAAAGTGTCTTATGCACTTATCACAGAAATTGTCTATGCAGATGATTTATGCTTTGTGACCGACTCTCCAGATGGCCTGCAGCAAGTTATGACCACCTTACACGAGTCCTGCCGTAGTTTTGGTCTAAAAATTAATGTCAAAAAGACGGAAGTGATGTCTGTAGACATCCACGGTCAAGAGACACTAACCATCAAACTCGGCAATGATGTACTTAAGCAGGTCAATACTTTCCGTTATCTGGGGAGCACTATAACATCCAAGTGTGACCTTGATGCTGAGATCAACAGTCGGATTGGTGCCGCAGCTGCGGTATTCGGTAAACTGGATCGAAATGTTTTTAGCTCACATGACTTGAGGCTGGCTACCAAAATTGACGTATATAGGGCGGTGGTGTTACCAAGTTTATTATACTCCTCAGAGTCATGGACCGTTTACCGCCGCCATATACGAACGCTGGATCGATTCCATCTTAAATGTCTGCGCAAAATACTAAACATCAGTTGGTCTGATCGCATTCGGAACACGGAAGTGCTGCGTAGAGCCAATATTATGGGGATGGAGGCCTATCTTATACGCAGAAAACTCCGTTGGTGCGGACACGTGTCGCGAATGACCGATCAACGTTTGGCAAAGTGCATCCTTTTCTCTGAACTTGAGGAGGGCAAGCGAAAGCATGGTGGACAACTCCTTAGGTATAAAGATGTACTTAAGCGCCATATGAAAAAGTGCGACATTGAGCCGTGGGGGTGGGAGCGAAGAGCTTTTCAGCGACAGGATTGGAGGACTTTGGTTAAAACCAGAGTCAAAAGCTTTGAAGAGAATCGCTGCTCTGTATTAGATGCTCGACGCGATGAACTGAAGGCACGCCCACCTTGTGCAATAATATATAATAACTGCAACGGTGTGCTCACTTATCCGCATTGTGCGCGAACTTTTGCAAATAAGATCGGCTATATTAGCCATACACAAACACACCTACGACAGCTAGAAGGGAGTTGAAGAGGTCGCCGTGGCCGAAATCGGTCGTGGAGGTATTATTATTATTACCGTCAAAGGGCAGAAATTCTAAAATAGGTTATACAAGTTCAGTAAAAGGCAAATCGGATTAACTAAGATAACTATTTAACGTAGAGGCCTCGGTTTTTGCCTAATTTTAATCTTTTTAACGTGATTAGAATCCGTTTAGTAGTAAATTTTATAAACACATAATTATGACGCACAAAAAGTACACTCAGATTCTGAAAAATATTTTGTGTATGTCATGTACACACAGCCATAAATAAATTTTACTGTAGTACATACTTAAAATACTTTATAATAATAATAATAATAATATTCATTTATTTGCTCAGAATGAAGGTATTTACAATAAGGTGGTTACAGAAATGTTGACGAATCCTTGTACGTTCTACCATTTTGGCATGCAAACATTAATGCAGCTCATCATTAGGTATACACATAAAAGATCAATTAAAATGTATCAGCTAGAAAGTCCGATATGGAGTAGTAACACTTATTCAGTAAATGTACAGTTAGTTTCTTTTTGAAACTTTTTACTGGTTCCTCTTTTATATAATCAGGAATGTGATTATAAATAGCAGGTGCCATACCAAAAATACTTTTCCTCAATAATGCAGTTCTATATCTCCCAGGGCGTAACAAGTTTCGGTATTCAGATCTTAAAGTTACATCTCGATGTCTGTTTTCCGATATAGATAAAAATAGGTTATTATTACATTTAACAAAAAGAGCAATTTCTAAAATATAAAAGCAAGGAAAAGTCAATAAATTATTGTTTTTTAAAATTGGAACACAGCAGTTGGTAACTTTTAAAGCAAATATTGCTCGCAGACGGCTTTTTTGGGTTTTAAAAATACTCTCCCTGTCGGTACAATTTCTCCAGAAAATAATTCCAAACCTTAAAATGGAAACAACAAGACCATGATATGTTAGTAATACTGTTTTGATATTAACTTTTTTCCTAAGGTTATAAAGTGCATATGCAGATGCACTGAGTTTTTTACAGATTGCTTTAGCCTGATGCTTCCATGTCAGCTGATTGTCAATTAAGATTCCTAAAAATTTTGTAACCTCTACTCTGTCTACATCTTGGCTATTATAGTTGATGTTTAAGTCATTAATACGTAGTCTTTGATAAAAATGCATTATTTTTGTTTTAAGTATGTTAATTTGTAAGTTGTTACTATTTAGCCAATTTATTATAACTTTTACACATTTTAAGAGTGCTGTACTGTCGTAATGCAAAAAGTATCATGGGATGGTGGATTTGATGTGGGAGATCGTTAATGTGAGTTATAAATAACAAAGGCCCAAGGACGGTTCCCTGTGGTACACCAAATTTAATTTCTCTACTGGAAGAGACGTATCTTTTTTCTAATTTCGACTTTGCACATATTTTGTATATTTCTGTTATTTGTTTGCGACCTTATAAATATGTTTTTATTAGGTTTAGGATATTACCTCGAATGCCATAGGTGTTTAGTTTTTGAAGTAGTATGTTATGGTCGACAAAATCAAAAGTTTTCGACATATCTGTATTAACAGCACATATAGGCGTTTTACAATCAACATTTGACATAATAAAATTCAACAAGTCAAAAATTGCCATGTTTATATTTTGCCTGAACCCGTATTGCTCATGGCAAAGTATATTAAATTTATTAAAGAATGATGATATTGCATCATATATGACTTTTTCTACTATTTTTGAAAATAAAATTGATTTATGAAATAAAAACTATTATTAGTTAAAAAAATACAACATAGAAATATGAAATGCATTATCTATAGAACTGCACTGCCTCACAAGTGAAACCTGGCAAGCAAGCTTCACACCATGGTCCATAGTTTTATCTCCCTAGCTAAGTGGGATACGTATCGTGTTAACACAAAACCCATAGATCACGTTCGATTCACTTTGCCAACAACGGCTGAGTCGCACATTCGTCTATGGTTTTAGATCGCTTTGCAGTCACTGGTAGTACAGATAAAGTTGTAAAGGCATTTTCAATTTCAGTCAGCAGTATTCTGAATTGAATACGGCAAGCGACTAACCACTCACGCACAAGACCTTGTGAAAGGGAGGAGATTATAGTTGGAATGAGGACGTAGCTTCGAAAACGATAATACTGGCATGATCAAAATTTTAACGTTCTTCAGTCAATGCTTGAGCAAATTTAACCGTAGTATCCGAAAAACACTACCAGAAACTTGGGGTTTCACGGGGAAAGCGGTCTTTTCAAAGCCACAATTGATACCATTAATTATCATCAGCCTAACATATTCTACTGATGGATATAGACCTCTCCAAATACATGCCAAAGAGCCCGATTTTCAGCTTTTCATTTCCAGCGGCTGGCAACGAAAAGCCGAAAATCGGGCTCTTTGTGTATATCGTCACTCCACCTCTTTGCTCGTCTAGTATTGATGATCGAAGCTCCACCTAGCCGGCGGGCGTCCGATACTATTATGACCTGATAATTAAATTACACAAGTTTTAGCAAAAACGGCGTAAAATAAAAAAGTGGAACCTGAAAATTTTCAGTAGATAGGCAAAGTTATTTTTAGTAAAGGAATTGTTCAATTTAATTGTGTAAATTTTAAAACCAAACCAGCTTCTGGAATTTAAAAAATGTTGACAATTGCCGTACTAAATCTATGTCTGAACCAGAATCAGTCATTTATTCACATGAGATGGTATTTCAAGTTGTTACATAATGATAAAAGGAGAATGTTGACAAGAAGAAAGAACAAATTTGTGTTTATTGTATTTAATGGATCTTATTACCACTCTTTTCTTATCAAAATGACTAAATTAATATTTTGATAAACATATCCACCCTGCCACACCCATCAAACTATTTCGATTTCATAACACCTATCAAATAGCCGTCAAATCCGCCATGTTTATTAAACGAGATACAACGTGTACGATGACATCACACGTGTGACGTAACAGCTGCGACGTGACGTCACCGCAGGATCCGCCAATCAGCGACAATAATTAATATCTGATGTGTTTGACGACTATCAGTGTCAATGTGGCGTATGGTTCGCTTGAGTGATCACTCTGTGTGTTTGTAGTGTAAGCTGATGGATAAGTACCTATCTGATATTATCTAAGAGATAACTTTAAAGAGACAGATTTGTTATGTGGAATGATGATAAAAGATGTGTTTGCCAACAATCAGTGTCATGTGGCGAATGGTTCGTTTGAGCCATCAATCAGTGTAGGTATTTGTAGTGTAGGCTGATGGATAAGTTTCGATGGTAGACGAGATATTATCTAAAATATCATTTTTAATTTATTGACAGAATTGTAATGTGTAATGATGATAAATTATCCGTCACAATTATGTATGTATTAAGTTGATACAGAATTTCCACAGTAGAGGTAGGGCGTACAGTCAGTGGTGGAAGCGCTGTCTTCCTAATAAGTTATGAAATAACCGGTATTAAGGAGTAACAGACCAAAACCTTAAAACCTTATACGGTGGTAGATTTCTTTTTGCGAATATACATAACATAACTTCACGCCTTTATATATCGCCTATAAGGGGTAGGTAGAGGTGTATTACACACCGACACTTCGCCAGTTATGTTTCAGTCCCAATGTAATAGGGGGCTAGCCTATTGCCATCTACAGGGCACAAAGTTATTAACATTTTTAACACACATCATTTCGAAAAGTCAGAGGTGTGTGCCCAGGGTAACTGGGGATTAGTGGCGATCGAACCTGAGACCATCGTCTCGGCAGTCCGTTACGTATACCACTGGGCTATCGTTGAATTTTTGCGAATATTTGCAGATGATTACGAGATTGGTTTCTTAGTCTGAGATCTACAGTTATACCTACTTTGACTTTGCTCAAGTATAAATTTTAACTATGTAGAGTTCTTGTGATGTAGAATTTATTGCTATAGCAAAAGTAGTTCTTGAAAAAGAGTGTAATAACCTTTACTTTACCCTCACAAGCTAGATATCAAAACAAATATGTTTCTCACGGAACAAAAGGCGTAACTGAGTGGTTGTTTAACCTGAGATATGATTCGCGTGGGTCGTTAACATTTATTATTTCTCTAGTTCACTCCGTTACCGAGGCTATAGTTTGGCGAATATTTGGAGGGTAATGCGATGGAAGTGATATTAGGGATTTTGAAGAGCAACTTTTTGCGATCGCTGTATTTAGCATATATTCTTACTCATGTTGGTATATGGATATGGCTAGAGATATCAAGGGCTTTTAATTGTATTAAGTGCTTTATAGGCATTTTCTTTTCTTTTTCAATGATATAGGATGCATACAAGCAGACGGATCGTCTGATGGTAAGCGATTACCGCCACCTCGGTAATATAATCTAACAGTAACTCGGCCGTCTCGTCTCCCCGAGTTATATGCCTACAGACGCGCCGGACGCAAACAAGCAATAGGGCCGCCCGCCCCAAGTATTTTAATTACATCTACCTACTCGAATATTTCTGGTTTTGTGAATGTTCATATTAATTATATTTTTTTATTTAAACAAATAAAAATCATGTAGGTATGTAAGTACCCTAGGAATAACCAATTGGTTACACTAATTAGACTAAAAGTTACACTAAGCAGATTCATATCCGCTTTCATTTTGAAAAGAACTCTTATTGTAGGTAGGTACTACTAATCATAGACTTCAATCAAATAATACATTGTCCATAACGCAGGTAAAAGTGTTCTGCTAGTATACATTATTACTATAATCATACCAATATGTTTTTAAAAATATCAACATAATAATAGATTAAGCTAATCAAATTTCGACATAATCACGCATAAGTTAAGGATTAAACATTGCAACGTAGGTAGGTACATTTTGAATTTGAAAAATCTTACCTTTAAATGACTTAGCGAAGATTTTTAAACAGCACAATATACTGCCGTCCTTAAACTATAATGCCGTTAAGTACCAAAACCACATTTTGAGATACGCGCGAAAAACAGTGAAATAATTTCAAATGGATGCTACTTCCTAACTTGAAGTCACATGTGAACTTTTAAAATACCAAAAAATATGTCATTAAAAGCTCTTTAAGTCAGTGCTGGTGCCATTCGAAAACGTTTCCGTAAATAAATTAAAGAAAATAAATATTTCATATTTTCGCAAAGTAATCTTTAAAATATCTAGTCCTAAAAACAGGACTATAATGCCGTTATGCATACCTTAACGGCATTTTTGCTAATGGTAATATCCTAATATTGCAATTATATTACCACTCTTCAGAAAATCAGTATAATACAAACCTTAAAAGCCGTTAAAAGCGCTAGAGATAATAAAGGTTAGCATTATTGCTTAAAAAAGTAGACTCGAACTACGCTATAATGCCGCTAAGTCATTTAACGGCAATCAAGACAAGTTAATTTCAATAATACCTCAATGATATTTTTGTTATAGACTTTTTTTATTGATTACATTGCTAAAATGCCGCTAAGTACAAAACCTTTGGCGATAACGGCATTTTAGCAATGCAATACGCGTCATAAAATAAAAAGAAAATCAAATAAAATAAAAAAAATCAATTAAATTCTTTGTTAATTCCTAAATCAATCATTATTTTTTAAAATATCTTATCAAATCTTTTTACACTTACTGCATAACCATATGGCAGCATTTAAGATCTATAAAATATGTTCTTTTTCATAAATTCACCTCGATCACAATATTTTTTTATGAGGAACTTTGCTAAATTAAGGCAAACAATAACTCAAAAAGCCAGTCTTTAGTTACTTAAAATTACTTGGTACTATCAATTGACCTTTTATTATTAATTGGATAATTTGGATAAATAATTAATCAAGAATGCCAGCTTCTCTCTGGTTCTGCAACTTGTATGGTCTTGAAAGTGTTTATTTTCTAATATAAAATAAACGAGTATTATGTCAAAATTAAACAAGTAATGTACTTTGCATCAGTATTTAATTCGTTATAAGTTGGATAGAACATTATTTTACCGTTGAATTTTAACAACTCAACATGCTTTAGTTTTATTTATTAACATGCCATAGACATTCAAGCCAAAGTATTTAAAAGTTAAGAAGAAAAATAGTATAATGATGTTATAAAATCAGATAGTCTTAGTCCTAATTTTAACATTAAAATAGACCAATTTTCAAAAGTGGTTCGCCATCGTGCCATAAAAAGTGGCGTGTTTATAAGACTGACCAAACATTCAAAACACCGCTATACACTTTTGAGCCCATATCGATTATGCCTGGGTTTGACTAAGCATATTCGTTGTGGGCGTCAAAGCAGCGAAGTTAAAATAGGACAGGGTAGGACATTTCACTTAGATGCATCTCGAAAACTGGATACACCTTGCCACTCAATGAAACCCTGAAGACGATACGAGGCAGGCCGAAAAATGACTTAATAGTTTAACGGGATTTAAGGAAGACTTTTGCCCAATAATGGGACAGAAACGGTTAAAAAACAAATATAACTTAAGTTTAAAATAATATTTGCGAATAAAGTGAGAGTTTATGCACTTCCCCTTAGTTCATGTGTAGTTGACTGATTAAATTGTTGAAGAAATCGTGGGGGCGAGAATACATTAATTCTTTGACATTTTCCTCGTGAAATTCTTTAATTGCCAATAAAGTGATAATCTGTTGGAGCAAGTGACAGGCCCTAGGGAATACGGAGGGTGTCGAAGACTTTCTAACCTCCGCTCCCTCATATTTAGCAACCGTCTTTCACGAAGTTCTGAAGCAGCAGTGGACTACAACGCATTAAAATATGATTATAACGATTGACTGGTGTCGGTTGTTTAACAGGAACCTTCCCATCATAGTTTGCAATTGTTCACAATACAGATCTACCGTAATAGGTTGTCCAGATCTTGAAAAACTGAAGTGCATGATACCAGCACTGGTCCCCTAGACAACAACCAGTACTTTTTCTGAGTGAACTTACACTTTTGTAAGATTTGGTCAGTTTTTCTTAGTTCAACTCGTTGATGAGTGTTTCTTATTGTGGTACCGGACCAACTTTTTCATCACGAGAAACGATACGATTCTAAATTCGCTCTTTATTGTGACGTTTGAGTAAAGTAACACAGAACTCAATACGTGTTTGTTACTGTAATTCGCTTAATCATTTCTCCAGCTGTTTCTTTCTAATTTGATTTAAAAAAAAAAATAGTTTCATAAATCGTAACTCACACCGAAGACTACCGTTAACTCTGATGTGGTTTGCATTGAATTTGCTTCGATGCTTACATTTATTCTTTATTATCAAGTATAGTCTCGGGCCGTTAACGGGTTTTGCAAAATGATGCAAGGAAACACAAGCAAGGGGGAGCGCGCAGTCACTGGGGAAGGAATTGTGACTTTACACTGTGTAGTAATGTTAATTTATACCGAAACTAGAGGACCCTCTAGAGGAGTTACCCGTTTTGGCCGATCCCGTGGGAATTTCGGGAAATTCCTTCTTAGTGCACCCCTACGGTCCCTATGGAACATACATGCCAAATTTTAGCTTCCTGCGCCCAATAGTTTCGGCTGTAGCATGTCTGTCAGTCAGTCAGTAACGCAAGGATTTTATATATTAAGATACTGTATAAATTAACTTTACTGTGCACGTTAGGTGGAAATCGTACATAAGAGTAATGCTTCAGTAACATTGCTTTAGTAAAAGCGAGACACACATAAGCACCTGCTTAGCCCTGTAGACTTAAAGACCATAGTTTGGTAAACCAAAACAAAAAAGCGTGCTTGTGAGAAAAGTTGGTAAATACCTAGGAATGTTATTAGCCATGGTTATGAAATAACTAATCACCCGCACCGTGTCCCGTCATCGCGTGCGTAATAAATGCAGTTATATAAGAAATCAATTCGTGAATTGTGAAATAAATATTTTTAAATAAAACGCTTAAATGCGGCAAGAGGCTTTTTGCGGCATTTTAGCATAGGATTCTTAAATAGTGGATTTATATTTATGATTTTTATACATCAATAATTAAAATAGCTAAGCTAAAAAGCCGTTAAAGTACTTTTGTCGCACTATAGCGTAGGAAAATAATTTAACGGCAATGTAGCAAGGCAAATAATTACAAATTATTTGATAAAATTTGTGGCTATGTAGCCTAAGCCGCTTTTTAGCTTAGCAATGTCACATAACGGCGTTTTAGCGTAGGTATGATACATGATTTGTGCATTTAACGGCATTTCATGGTTTTATATCTTGATAACCATAAGAGCTATTGAAACTGTTTTCAGACAGATCGATAGAGCTTTTTTTTTTCTGATAAAATTGTCTAAGAAACTCAAAAATGACAAAATGTCACTTAACGCCATTTTAGTTTAAGGATGGCAGTATAGTCTACAACTCATTTTCACAATTATTATTTAAATAAAGAACACTGCTACGAAAACCGTCACCGTCCGTTCGTGACTGGTGGCACGATCGCGGCCGTACTTTAGGGTTTACTGCGCTCGAGGCGCGTAGGTGGTGGTAGGGGGTGTCAAAAGTGTCAGTGTTGTGTGGTGGCTGTCAAGACAAAAAGTGTTTTGTAAATAATTAGACACGATTTTAAGTGCTTAAGAGTATATAATTGGATAACTACAAGTGATTCCTATGTCTACAAGTGTTATTTACAAAAAAGAAACTAAAGTAAAGGAAATATTACAAACATAACTTTGCTGATGACTTTCGTTTTTAAAAATAACAAACAGCTGTCACTTTAAATTTTTGTTCATGTACCTTAAACTATCTTGAACATATCCGGATTTTTTTTCACGGTACAACACCATAGTGTTGCCAGTTTAGTTACATAAATCCGGTCGAAAGTTAGCGAAAATGGCCAAATGCACTACATGCGGCAAGTTTGTGGCGGCAAAGGGAGGCGCTGCTACGTGCTGCAGGTGCGCAAATAAGTACCATTTGGCATGTGCTGGATTATCTGATACTGTAAAAATCGGCAATGACTGGAGCTGTCAGGGGTGTAAAGAGAAGACGGGTAAAGGCTATATCAAACCTGCTTCTATGAAGGGAGTCAGCAATCATGGCAGCGAAGACTCCCCTACGAGTATAGACGAAGAGTATGAGTCAGCAGGAGATACAGAAAAACAAGGAAGCAAGGACCGAAACAACTTAGCGAAGGAAATGAGTCTCCTCAGGGAGGATCTTCGAACTATGCGAGAGGAGCTGAAGTCTGAGCTACGGGAGATCCGGTTGGAGGTAGCTGATCTACGGCAGTCTGTTGCGTCACACAAGAAGAAGGTAGAGAACCTGGAGACTCGACTGATAAAGCTGGAAGAACAGCAGAATGAATCTTCTCCTAACACTATGGACGACACTATGGTCCAAAAGCTTGAAAATACAGTAGAGCACCTCAAGTCCGAACTGAATGACAGAGAACAAGACCTTTTCCTCTCGGATATTGAAATCGCAAATCTGCCCGAAGATGCTGGCGAAAATGTGGTACATATTGTTGAACTTATCGCGAAAAAACTGGGGGTGGAGTTGGACTCGCGTGACATAGTCTTCGCTGAATGAGTGGGTCCAAAAGCAGTTGCAGCAGGATCGGCAGAGTCAAGGCGTACAGACTCAGCAGCAGTGGGGAGTCGAGGTCGCCGCATAGTAGTGCGACTAGCGCGTCGGGCCGTGCGAGATGATTTTCTACGAGCTGCACGGGTGAGGCGAGGCGCTACATCGGCTGATCTGGGCTTTGCGGCGCCGCCACGACGATTTTATGTCAATGAGAGGCTCACTAAAACAAACAGAGTATTATTTTACCGTGCCAGGCAGGCCGTTACCAAGCTCGAGTGGAAGTACACATGGACAAAACGAGAACGAGTTCTGGCCAGACAGGGAGATGGAAAACCGACACACACCATTTGTACCAATCATGATCTTGAGCGGGTTTTTGGGCGAGAAGCGTTGGAGGAAAATAAGTATTAAGGATTTTTTGCTATGCATCCTCATAGATAAGAACACTTCTCATCGCTATATTTTAAGTTTTAGTAAAGATCCAATTATAAGGTCAGCTGCATCACAATTTGTACCAATTTTCAAAATCATACCTCTTTGTACCAATGTGATATTTTGTAAGTACGGATATATGGCAACATCATATATAAATTTCAACGAGTGTCACTTTCACCTGCATGTCAACAATCTCAAAATACACATAACTCATCAATGTGCAAAAATTACAAATCAATTTACGATGATCACATTAATTTACAGTAAGTCACTAATTACAAATTTAAATAAATCAGTAAGTAATTACTTGCTACATACTCTATGGTATGGCTGCAGTGTTAAAAGGATGGGATGTCTACGTAAGGTATATGTATGTTTTTACAATAGGGACTTCACATACATGACAAAATTTAATAAATCAACGAGTAAATACTTGTTAAATACTTTATATTGGTGTAACTGCAAATTTAAAAGTTTAGATTATCTACGGGACATCCCCCGTGTTTGTTTTTATAATAGTAATCATTTTAAATGCACACCTAAATGGACACACGCACAATCAATGCAAAATTCATATCTGGCTCTGTTAAAAATAGAAATATCCAATAACTATACTTTTAAATTGGATATGCAGGTTTTAGTTTCACTCATTGACAGTATTTTTTTACATTACCATTATGGTTAATGGAAAACGTCTGAAGGTTGGACTATTTAATGCAGGGTCGTTAGGGACTAGGCATGATGAGTTTCTAGTGGCCATGGACACGCACTCAGTGGACATAATGGCCATAAACGAGACATGGCTGAGGGCTGGTGAGGAGGGAAAGGCCCCCATACTTCCAGGCTATAAATTGAAACATAGCCCGAGACCCAAAAATATTCGAGGCGGGAGAGGAGGTGGAGTGGGATTTTATATAAAATCAAATATTAGTGCTAGGACTCCATCTCACCCGGTACATCGAGAGGTAGAGGAATATTGGTTGTTATTAACTATCATGAATAAAAGGATTTTAATTGGCACTGCTTATAGACCACCTTGGTTATACGTTGACACATTTCTTGAAGGCTTAACTGATAGCATTTGTGCATCGGGGCCGTATGATCACATAATATTATTGGGAGATTGGAATGTGAATATGCTGAATCTAGAAAATTCTAACACCAAAAAAGTACAACAGTTTCTGGATTACACAAATATGTCTCAAAAAGTCAGTACACCCACTCATTTTGCTGGTCAAAGTAGTACCTTGATAGACTTAATATGCACGGACTTGAATTTACAGACTGTCATGGTAGATCATGTGCCTGAACTCGGCCAACACTCATTTGTGACTTGCGAGACTCAACTTAAAAAGCAAAAACCTAAGCCAAGGTGGGTTACATATAGACCTTATAAGGATATTTTACTTGATATTTTTAATTCAGACTTAGAAACTTTACCACGGAATCTTATAAGTTCATAATAACAATATGGTGGAAATGTTTACATCTTGTATAATGGCGCTATTTGATATACATGCACCTATAAAACAAAAGCTTTTCAAAACTAAATATACACCATGGATAACAGATAATGTGAAGTTGATCTTTGGGTTACGAAACAAAGCTAGAACTAAATATAAAGAAAATAAATCAGAAATAAAAAAGCAATATTATCTAGAACTAAAACACCAAGCAGTTGTTGCATTACATAATGAAAAATCAGCATATTTTGCACAACATATTAATGACAATATAAATAACCCAAAAACCTTGTGGCGTAACTTAAAGAGTCAAGTCCTGCCATCTCCCAAAAACACCTGCTTACCAGATTACTTTGATAATCCAGATAGCATCAATAGAGATTTTTTGAAGGTGCCAGGAGGGGGCGTTGTGAGCATATCTAGTTTAACCTACTATGAATATCATAGGTATGATGATGATGCAAATTTCAAGATTCAGCCGCTTGACCAAGGTACTATTTTGAAAATCTTGAGAACCATTAGTACTAACGCGCTAGGTGTAGATCAAATCAACCTAGAGATGCTTAAACTTACTCTGCCTAACTTGTTAGATACTATTACAGAGATAGTTAACAAATCTATCACAACACATACATTCCCTGAGCTGTGGCAACACGCAATTATCAAACCCATACCCAAAACGAGCCATCCCAATTCTACAAAAAACTTACGGCCTATTAGCTTACTGCCCTGTTTGTCAAAGGTGCTGGAAAAAGTAGTTTATTTACAAGTTATGGAATATGTTGAAAAAAATAACATTCTGCCGGACAAACAATCAGGGTTCAGAAAAGGACGAGGAACCGCAACAGCTTTATGTGATGTTGTGGGTAACATACTGGAAGCTAGGGATCGTGGAGAGGGCACTGCCCTCATTCTTCTAGACTATTCCAGAGCATTTGACGCTATAAATACATCTCTATTATAGTCAAAATTAGCTTACTATGGATTTGCACCTAACACCATAAAGTGGTTTAATAGTTACCTCACTAATAGGTCCCAACATGTAGAAATGCAAAGGGAAGACGGTATGGTCATGTCTTCATCTGCTCTCACAGTGAACAGAGGCGTCCCACAAGGCTCAGTACTCTCAACACTTCTCTTCATCATATACACAGCTGACATGACCCCTTCTTTAAAAAATTGCAGTTTTCATATGTATGCAGATGACACGCAGCTTTATCTCTCTTTTAAGCCTGAAGACACCTTATCAGCTGTTACAAAGATAAATCAGGACCTTGACAGAGTGATTGAATGGTCAAAAAAACACTCATTAATATTAAATCCACATAAATCAAAATTTATCATTCTGGGCAGTAAAATACAAGTAAAGACTATATTGCAAGTTAACCCAGCTATCATTTTGGACGGTCAGAAATTAGAAGGGATAAAAGAGGCCTCCAACTTAGGTTTATTAATTGACTCTGAATTAAGGTTTGAAGGACATCTAATTAAAATAGTAAGAAATTGCTTTTACAGGTTAAAAATTCTTTACAACATTCAAAACTATCTTAGTACTAACCTTAGAAAACAGCTTGTAGACAGCCTCATTTTATCCTGTTTCAATTACTGTGATGTAGTTTATGGCCCATGTTTGCTGGCAAGAACTAAGAATTTAATACAAAGGGTGCAAAATGCATGTGCCCGATTCTGTTTTAAGATTCCAAGACGAAATCATGTCACACCATATATTAATGATAACAACATCCTTAAAATGGAATCTAGAAGAAAATTACATCTTGCCACATTACTTTTTGGGGTAATGGCTAGTAAAAAGCCTACCTACTTGTATGAAAAGTTAGATTGGAGATCAAACCACTTTTCATACTCCACCAGATCCTCAACCAGAACCCTATCACAAACTAAACACCGTACAATGGCTTTCCGGGGCTCTTTTAGATACTTAGGTACGAAATGCTGGAACAATTTGCCTCCTCCGATAAGGGACATGAAAACAAAAGCATCATTTAAAAAGTACCTCAAGAGCTATTTACTCTCTCAACAGAAACTACAGTTACAAGATACTACTGCTTACCTGTGAGGATATAGCCCTAGTAACATTAGTCTGGATTGCTTACAGCATATTAGTATCTCTGAGGTCTGGTTGGGTACTTGCAACAACTCCTGAAAAATTAAACATTAAACTAAAATAATGTCATATTATCCGCTATGAGCAAATAAGCAAATTAAATGTAGAAACTTAGTAAACGGGCATACCTGCTAGTTATGTATTCCTTTGTTTCTTGTAAAGCATATGTTTTGAAAGTGTACTGAATTAGTCATAAATAGTTGGACATGTTCATATGCAATGGTACGTAGACGACCATCACGTTTCAGTGGCCTTTTGACATATTACGTGGCGGCACTGAAAATCAGTACTGTGTTTGGAACTATGGCGTCCATCGCAGTGTTTGCTGAGTGTTAGCCCGAATTGCGGCACGCGGTGTATAGTGCTCATAGCTCATGCAGTTATTATTGTTTAAGTTACTTAAATGTATTTTCAAAAGTAAAAATTATGTACAAATTGTTCAATTTCTGGTCTAGATACACGTGATGAGTCACGTGGTGACACGTATCACATAAATGTCAACTAACTTAACTCAGTTCGTGACAATTGACAAGACATGCCAAGCGTCATTAACTCATTATGACAACAAGTTGCCCAATAGCAAAAAAGTGTCTTTAGTCATTGGTCTTAGTTGAGTTAGTGTTTATTGACTTCGCCAAAATATGTTTTTAGTGTGGTTCTTTGTTGTTTTTTAGAATAAGTAAATTTAAGGAGTACTGTGCAGCGTGCTTGCAATAAAGATATATTTTCTTTTCTTTTCTTTCTAGGTATTACTCGAGTTTCGTGCGTTTTTATGGAGTTAAAATACTGTTAGATGTTATTACCGTGCCGCCACCCATGGACACTCGCGCCACCGGTGGAGTCGCAAGTTTGTTACCGGCCTAATTAGTATTGTCTGTGCTAATGAATTTCGTTAATTATTGCTAAATTGTAGCAGTTGTTTAAGAGCACCAGTCAAAAACCAAATGAAATCGGTAAAGTCTCTCTATATGTAACCCACATGTACAAACGAGAGGGCACACATGCAAAAAACAAAAATATTTGTTTATGACTAATACGGTATCATGTTAATAATTAGGACTATGGACTGGACTATGCCTCTCCTTTGAAAGGAGAAATTGGCCTACTATACCACGCTGGCCAAACGGGTTGGTATAGGGTTTGTATTAAATTTTCCTTCACTTACAGTGCTGTTCTCTGCATAATATGGTCCCTCTGTCGGCTCTTACGACACCCATGGGATGATATGGGGTGGTGACAATCCGTATTCTTAATCCGTCACCACACGGACAAAAGTAAGTAAAGTAAGTATAAATAATAATAATTAAATCCAGTTCCGGAAACTGGCACCCACGTGAGCAACATCACGAGCAAGAAGCTAGGTTATCTTAGTTTTCCTCTATATGACACCATATGGCATGTAATTATTACAAGTGAGCGCGAAAATATCTTTATATAATATCTCATCTAATATCTCATTGTTAATATTTTTTGTATTTCGTATATTTAATTTTTTAGTAGAGCTTTGCTGATTTCAGCCTGAATGGGCCGGCTCGACCGGGGAAGTAATACCCTCTCACAGAAAATCTAAGTAAAGTAACAGTACTTAAGCTGTTGCGTTTCGTTCGGTGAGTGAGAGTACCGGAGGCCCTATCCCCTATTCCTTCTCCCTCATCCCACTCTTCATCCTATCTCTTTTCCCAACCCCAAGGTGCGGCAACGCACGTGTGACTCCTGTGGTGTTGCTTGTGTCCATGGACGGCGGTAATTGCTTAACATCAGGCGATCCGTCTGCTCGTTTGCCGCCATATACTATAAAAAAAACGCTATGCCCTGTATATAGATATATTCATCTTCCTTTCATGTAAGTAAGCAGCAAGGCCCCATTTCTTCTGTCGACTACTAACAAATGAATTTTCGCTTTGTAGGCCGGTACGAATTTAAACACGTGGCAAAAAATAGAAAGCGACTGATGATTAAAATTTTGACTGGCTGGTCTCTCCCTCTCTGAAGTAAAAGGCAAGCCGAAGAATCTAGGGTTTTGGTATCCTACCCTTCTCGTCGGATTAGCATGCCTTGACTTGCTGTTCGTAACAGATCAGCAAAGCAAAGCAACATTGGCAGAGATTTACATCAGACCGCTATTGTGCTTTCGATGGGGCGTTAAAACGTCGGTCCGGATTCCTATTCCAGGACAAATCGACAGACCATGTCGGAGGCTATCGGTCCGAAATCTATAGACTCACAAAAAAAAAGAAAAATAAAACAACCTAAGTTTACTACTCGTAAACAAAAAGGCAATAATAGCAAATTAGGGCGTAAATAATGTACCAATAGAACAAGAACGAGTCTATATAAATTTATCGCGAGGCTTGTGTAAGTTTTTAGGGTTAAGCAAAAATAATAATAATATATAATATTATCATTAGTTATTTCAGTCCTATCTTTATCCCGGTTGCATGCATGACTTTACCATTAGAGCTCAGGGTCCGGTTATTAGTCTAAACAGATTTAACAGTATATTAGAAAGACGTCCGCGACCCGATAGCGATATTCTAGGGCTTAGACCAGAGCATTTGACTATCCTATTGCATATTATACTAATAAGTCTCGAACGTTGATATTTTTATCCGCACCATGTCTCTGGCATCACCTATAGTGCTGCCATCTAGCTGCACATTCTTTTTAATGGCATTTTGCTAGCTTTTCCTGGGTAGTCATGTAGCACGAGCAAATTATCGTTATTCATTATCGTTATTCTTTATGAAAAGTTTCCAAGTCTCGTATTTCAGCGGCTGCAGTTAACAAGCATTGCGGCCGTGCCTAATGTACCCTCGCATTTTGTTAGGAAAAATTACACGTATGTATGAAGATTGGGCATTGTGAGGAACGCTAAGTTTTGTTAGTTAACGGTTGTAGTAATAGTTATAAACTTTGTATCTGACTTGAGGATTTGAAAAGCAGGCTTGGGCTTCAGAACTTAGGTATATTATTATACATTTTACAGGGAAGACTTCTCTTCAAGATCTTTTCGAATGTTAGTATATCATCGACCTAGGTGAAAAATGAGCCACTTGAGGCAATATCGGTATAGAAAGGATTCTTGTCTTAAGATTAAAATCGTGATCAATAGCTTCCTGACAGCTGACGTAAAATCAGCATGTTGCGGTCACCCATCCAAAGACTAACCTTTAAAACGTCGCTTAACCCAGTCGATCTAATTATGTACGGCAAGTCTAGCTTCGAAAACAGCATTCTACCCCTGTATGCTACTGATACTCACTGAGGATTTATATTTAAGAGCCCGCCGATCCAATTCGTTCTAGCACTACCGATTAAGCCATTAAATTTTAAAATGTACGGCTTCGGAAACCGTAACAGTAAAAATTGCATGCCGCAACGTGTAGCGTGTTGTCCACATCAAATTTTGAATTTTCCCGAAAGTTAGATTGTGGATTCATATTTGAGATGAATTTTTAGGAGTATGGGAAAATTTTTGGTAGTCAAGCAATTTTGTACCTATTTTAGTAGTTATTTTGGATTTGATGTGATCATAAAATATTTAATCATTTTATGGAAGCTATCAACGTATTTGATAAATACGTTGATAGCTTCTGAGAAATGGAATTGTTTGCTTTGTTTCTGAAACATGAATTATTCTATTTTTCTGATAAAGCTATCTATCTAACTAAACAAATAACTGAATGGAAAGATGGTTAAAAAAACTTAGGCCAACTTTGGTATAGGAGTTTTTAGACCCCCGTAGACCTTTGATTCTAACGATTGTAGTGTGCCAAAAAGAACTGGAACTGACGGTTCTATGTGCCTTCTGAAGTAAGGTAGCACTGTAACATATATGCGAGATGAGGTCAGCCATTCAAGTAGCACGATGTTTGTTACTGTGGTTCCACCAAATATCAATGCATCTAGCTTCAACATACTGTAATGTTGGGGTTTGTGAGAGTAAAACAACCACATCGGTCAACCTATCTTTAATGAATAATAATCAAACATACATTATAAAATGCGCACATCGCGGAAAGGCAAGTCAGCAAAATATGTATCTATCGTTATAAGGAATCGTACAGAATATACTTATTGCTATTAAGGAGCATATATACTTATTAATTATTACACTTCAACTCCCACGGAAAAAGAAAAAAAAACAAATCAATAAATATGTTTTTGTTTTTACAAATGAAAATTATATTACTTTTACGCATAAAAATTATAGAACGTAATACAGACAATACAATTTCGTATCAGTGAATCTAGTAAACATGTTAACATTATCCTGGGTATCCATCTAACCTACCAACATTAAATTTAACTTATATACTAATTAAGTATTACTACACTGCAGTGAAACAATACATTAAATTACTGATAATATGGTCTAGTTCTATTTTTATGAACTACATCAATTTTATTATTTTTATTTATCCTAACATTACAACCTAAATCTTCTAATACTCTATAAGGACCTTCAAAAACAAGATCTAACTTACGACCTGTTTCATTTTTTAATAGAATTAAATCGTCTTTATTATATTTAATACAATTCATGCTTTTGTCATACATAGCTTTTCTCTTATGTTCACGAGATATTATTTTTTTCCTGGCATCGGCATGCGCCACTTGTAATCTATACTTTAACTGTAAAGCATAGTCATTGGCATTGTATAATGGTTCAACAGATTCACAAAGTCTACTAGGTATTTGACAGAGTTTACCAAAAACAAGCTCATATGGTGTATAATCCGTTTCAGAATGAACAGTGTTTTTGAAACTAAAGCACCAAAACGGCAACCAATAGCTCCATGCATCGGAATGATTTTGACATTGTAGTCTTAAAAATGCACCCAGAGTTTTATCGGCATTTTCAAGTGCACCGTTCGATTGGTGATGGTAAGCTGTTGACATTAATTTATCGATATTTAACAGTTTACAAACCTGTTTTATTGTTTCTGAAATTAATTCCGTCCCGCGATCAGTTGCTATACATTGAGGTACACCAAACCTTAATATAAATTCTCTTACGAATGCATCAGCAATGGTCACGGATTCTTTATTTTTAAGTGGTATGGCCTGTAAAAATTTTGATAATTCGCACTGCAAGGTCAATATATAACAGTTTTCATTTATATCTCTATCTAAAGGTCCTACTACGTCTAAAAATATCTTCTCAAAAGCCGTGGACGCCGTTGTGGTTATTTCCATTGGCTCCTTAATGTAACGAAAATATTTTGTCTTCTGACAATTCGTACATTTTCTTACAAATGTTTGTACGTCTTTATAGATACCTGGCCAGTAGTATCTTCTTTTTAACGTATTTATCATTCTACGTACCCCAGCATGTCCACTGGAAGGTAGTAAATGAAAGTCATTAAGAATAATTTTTTTTTCGTCATCATCAGTGATTCTTTTAATTCCTCTTAAAACATTTATTCGTGGTCCGGACCAATTAGTACATGACATTATTTCATCGCAAATATTCTTTATAAATTCTACATTATCTTTATTCTTTACTACGCAAACTTCATCAATGCACATTTTGTTACAAAACAATCTTAATTTTTGCACAAATTCGGCTCGCGAGAAATGCACCTTAAAATCAAGATTGATATACAATATTTTCTCACCAAAATTATAAGCAAAACATTCGTCTTCATGCGTTATAGTCTTATCATGTATTTGTTTTTCCAAATCACTACCTTTCATAAGAACCATTTCTACCGACTCGCACGGTTTTCTTAATATATCTACGACTCGTGGTTGATCAGGCCGTTTGTTAAGATTTATTAAGATCCGTATTCACATTCTTCTCCTGGCTTCCACTCAACTCATTCAATCTTTTCTTCTGACCTCTCGTTAATACTGCCATAACTTGTGCATGCATACTCTTTAATTCATCCGATGTCGTACTTACGCGTGATACGGCATCTGCAATAACGTTTTCTTTTCCTTTAACATACACAACATCAAAATTATATTCTTCCAAAACTAAACGAAATTTAAGTAATCTACTGGATGGATCTTTCATTCCAAAGAGATAAACTAATGGTTTATGATCTGTCATGATGGTAAACTTCCTGCCATAAAGATACGGTCTAAAGTGCTTGACTGATCAAACTATTGCCAAAAGTTCCTTTTGAATTGTTGGATAATTCTTTTCAGCTTTATTTAAAGGCCTACTTGCATAAGCAACTGGTCTTAGATCTTTGTTACATGAAACTGAATCTACAGCCGTACCAGAAGCATCTGTTTGTAAAATGAACTCATTATTGTTGGAAAAATCAGGATATTGCAAAATAGGTGATGATATCAGCGAGTTTCTAAGAAATTCAAACGCTTCTTGACATTCTTTTGTCCAAACAAATGGTTCATTCTTTCTGCATAATTTATTTAATGGTAAAGTTATATTCGCAAATGACTTAATAAATTTACGGTAATAATTACAAAAGGCTACAAATCTTTTGACCTCATCAGTATTTGTAGGTGTCGGATAATTTTGTAAAATTTTGGTTTTTGAAGGATCGGGCAAAACTCCTTTTTCTGACACTATATGACCAAGATATAATATTTCTTTCCTAAGAAATTCACACTTTTGGGGATTTAATTTTAAGTTAACTTTCCTTAATCTTTCTAGCAAGTTTATTAAATTTTTGTTGTGGCTACTCAAATTACGTCCAAAAATTATCAAATCATCCTGATACACTTGTCATAATTTAGACCAGACATTGCAATGGACATCATGCGACTAAAAGAACTTGGACTTATCTTAAGTCCCATTGGCAAACGTTTCATTTGGTATTGGCCATCATTTGTAGTGAAAGCTGTTAGCTTTCTACTGTCCTGCTGTAATTTCACTTGATAGTACCCTTGGTAAAGGTCAAGATGAGTAAAATATATAGCACCAGAAAGAGAGTATATCATCGTCTATCATTTTTTTTATTTGCCTAGTTATTTCTGGTTTTAATGCTTGGGGTAATCTATATGGTTTTACATATTGGGGTGTTGAATTTGGTTTCACTGTAATAGATTGTTCATAAATATTAGTAGTGGATAACTTGTCACCATTCAAATAAAAAACATCACAATACTTTGCACAAATTAATTCAATAGATTCCTTTTCATCTGTATTTAAATGATTTAACTTTAACTCACCTAGCAACATTTTTAACCTATTAGCATTCACTTCACTTTTATCAAATTTATACATACTATAGTCACTTAACGGTTGCAACTCACCTAGAGAAAACGGCAATGTTAAGTCTTGATCAGTTTCATTTAATATTTTAACAGGAATTCTATAGTTATTTTCTTTCGTTATTGCATTTGCCAAAAACACATCCTTCGCTAACTCTCTCCCACAAACAACAACATCATCATTCATATGTTTTCCTAGATAAAGGTAATGTATAGATTCGGAACGACTTGGAATATAAAGTATATTATCAGTTTTATGCTGCTCTTCAATAAATTCTAAATAATGTTTTTTATTTGCCTTACTAATTGTTAACATATTTGATTCTAAATTAATATTAGCATAAAATTTGTTTAAAAAATCTAAGCCAAGTATACCATCTGCTCTCAGTGGTAAATTATCAAAAACAATAAAATTATGACGAAATATTTCATCGTCATTTCTCAAATTTAAATCAACTAAACCTTGAGACCGTTTCTGACCACCTATTCCATTTATCAAAGTATCATCATTAGAAACTAAAATATTTTTAGGTAATGCTTCTTTCTTTATAATGGATAAAGAAGCACCCGTATCCACAAGCCAGTAATATTTAATGTTATTGACATGAAATGCAATATATTTGGCATTACCGTCACATGATAAAATTATATGTTTAACCTCGAAAAAACTTATCTGCCTCCGACTGAATATTATCTTTGTCGTTCTTACTTCCTTGTGGTACATCATGCTGTTCTCCTACAAAAACTTTGCGTGTTCTACCACGGTTATTAAAATATCGCGCTCCTCTGTTACTACTACCTCTAGAAACCCTATTACGATTCTGTACATAATCAAAACTTGAATTTGAATTCCTAAAACTGCCATAACCATGTGGCATTCGACCTTGAAAATAACTGTTATGGTATTGACCTCCATAGTTACGAAAACTACCTCTTTGCTGGTGATAACCACAGGAACACGTGGCGTTATGATTACGCCGATTGTTAAAATAATGCAGCACGTTACCTGATATTGATGAGAGGGACGATACCTCTTCGTCCTTTGCTGCTTGAATAGCGTCCTTGAGGTTGTCGTAGTTGCGCGCGGTAATGATTGTGCTCAACCTTGGACTGCGAAGTCCTTCTGAAATTATTTTAAGGGCCAACTTTTCATTTCTGGGTTTTAAAACTTGGAAAGCATTTAATCATCTTCTGCCTGTGCGATGGTTAATTCTGTTAATAATTTTTCTATTTCAGCACCATATGTCTCAATGGATTTATTACCTTGCTTAATATTGTATAATTGACTTTGTATTGCAATAAAGGATTTTTTCGGTAAAAGATGGGCTTTTTAAATCTTTAATTAAATCATCAACAGTTTTGTAAGACTGTGCAAGTCGTAGTTTCGCATTTTGTGATAATCTACTTTTTAAGACGAACGTAATTAAAATAATTTTACCTTTTTCATCCAACATGCCCGCACACATGTCTATCGAGTCAATCATCCGCTGCGTTGTCTCCTCAACACCGTCCATAGCTGGAATCAGACTACACGCCACCTTCATATCGAACTCCATTTTGGTAAACTTTGTCTTAGGTAAAATACACAAGTTCTTTATTTCCTCATACACCTTTCTAATATTTTCGAATAACTCTACAGCCGATGTCAATAAATTGCTATCATTAGATTTTTTGACAAGCAATATTATTTCCTTACATTTATCAAAACTATTTGACGCTTCATTCAACTTATTTTCTACAGTTTTACCTAAATATCAACTCTGACCTTTTTTAATTAAGTATTGTCGAATAGTTACTAGACTATCATACTGCTCTGTTAAACATTCAATCATTATATAAAAGTAATTTTATAAAATTCCATATCTAATGATTCACTACTCTATGTATAATATTAGAATCAAGTAAGTAAAGTTATTGCGAAACGACAACGCATGACATGTGCCAGCTTGCATTTTTGTCGTGAGGTATCAAGTTCGCTGTGCCTTTGTGCACGATTCTATGTCGTTTTAATATTAACGTTATAAAACCAATGTTATGCCACAAAATATGAAACATCTATAGGTATATTATATAGTCATATTATTGATAGATGTCTAACACTACATAATTATTTACTACAGAAGACGTATATAATTGAAATCTAAAGACATAATAGGAAAAATAAAAATAAAATATAACTTATTAATATGTAAACCTTATAGAAACGTCTGATCCTTTTTCAGTAGTAGGTATTCGCTTATCCTGATGTCTCGGCAGCTCAACCTCGAACGGATGCCCGGATACGTTCAATTGTACGAAGACCCATCTCTTCTTTGATCCAGCGACTGTGACACTTCTTATAGAGGCGTAAGCCAACGTATAAAAGGAAAACAATAGTTACCACGAAAATGACGAACGTCAATACGCTCAATCGCTCTAAGTGACCTCCAATATCCTTCAGGGTTGCACCATTGTCCCCGCCAGCGGCGTTTTGGCTAAGAAAGACCTCTTCCTTTTCGACGGTCGATCCACACATATTTGACGCAATCTGTTTTAATACGTATATCTATACGTATAATCTATTTATAGCCACTTATAACTTTCAAAAAGAAACCCCTTAGCAGAGCCCTTAGGCAGGGTCGCCATGTAATGTTGGGGTTTGTGAGAGTAAAACAACCACATCGGTCAACCTATCTTTAATGAATCAAACATACATTATAAAATGCGCACATCACGGAAAGGCAAGTCAGCAAAATATGTATGTATCTGTCAAAAGTACTATAACTAGTGACATCACGTTCCTATTTTTGAAAATCTTTTTAGTGTTTAGAACAGTTGTACTTAAGTGAAAGTGCTACAAACCTGTTATAGAAGGACGCGAACGCTTGTGACATTGTTCGTAAGTCGTAAATCTAACAACAAAGTAATTTATAATAACATTATGTGAGTGGACAATTGAAAAAACATTGAACTATTTTTCCATTTTTCGAATATACCCACTTAATTAAATAACAATCTCAAACGTCAATTAAACTCCTACATTGAAACCTGGGCTATTGAGATCTGCGCTTGTTTGGTCAGTCCAGTGTGACCAATTTATAAAATTTCCCACATATATGGGCGAATTTAGAAAATTATTGCCTATTTCTTTTCACGTTATCTGCGAAGCCCCAAACCACACGACCGCCTGAATAACGCGGTTAGCGACCACAATTTCAAGATTGCGCTGATGGGAAGATATCCAAGTGCACATTATTTTCGTTTATTGGGAAATAATTGCTTTGGAGTTTAATGATGTCTGCTACGTCTAACTCCTGTGCTGGATGCCGTACCAGAATCGCATCCAAAGAATGCTTGGTTTGTGCATTTTGTAAACTGAAATACGATCTTAATTGCGCTAATGTGTCCGAAAAGCGCTTTTCTGTTATGAGTGCTGACCAGAAGAATAAATGGAAGTGCCCCGGATGCCGTGCTAAACAACCCAAGACAGATAATAGCAACACCCCTTTACGGGCTGATGATCGGTACGATGTAACTTCGGATACTTCGCCATCATCTGTCTCGAAGAATGACTCACCACCCAATAAAGACAACGTTACACTGCGCACTAAAGCATTTCCGTCTCATAACTCAAGCTCCAAAGTAGACTTAAATCTCAGTAGTGCGCTCACCAAGGAAGATATAAGGGAAATATTTAGGGAGGAGTTTAACTTGATGAGATCTGAATTAACAATGGAGTTTCAAAAAACATTAAAGCAAATGGTAAGGGATGAATTTCAACTAATTAAAAACGAGATATCAAGCCTCGAGACTAGTGTGAAATTTTTAGACCAAAACTACGAGTCAACTAAAAGTGTGGTTACGTCATGCCAGGATTCACTTAATTTGCTACGAAAGGAAAATGCTAACTTGAGCAGCACTGTAAATGGCTTACTCCTGAGACTCCAAGACATGGAAGAACACAACAGGTCTAGCAATCTTGAAATACAATGTGTCCCTGAGCGTAAGCAGGAAAATCTGGTAGCAACAGTTGCGAATCTTTCAAAAACTATATCATTTGACCTGAAAGAAAACGACATACATCATTGTACTCGAGTGGCAAAAAGCAACAGGGATGATACTAGACCTCGTTCAATTATTGTTAAACTCGCAACACCGAGACTCCGCGATACATTTTTGGCAAAAACCATCAATTTCAACAAGACCAATGCCAATGATAAATTAAACACCACTCACTTGGGATTTGGAGGCAACAAAGCCCCAATTTACGTTCTGGAACACCTATCACCTTTAAACAAAAAGCTACATGCAGCGGCCCGTCATGCTGCCAAGGATAAAGGCTATAAGTTCGTATGGGTGAAACAGGGAAGGGTTTTCATGCGAAAAGCTGAAACATATGAAGCAATATATGTTAAAAATCTTGAAACGCTTGACAGACTTAAGTGAGTGGTTCTTTCTTCTTTGCTGGTATATCATAGTAATATATGTTTTTTAAATTCGAATCGCTAAATTTATACTACCAAAATGTCAGAGGTCTCAGGACCAAAACTCATACATTCCTTTGTAATATTGCTATTGCCAATTATGACATAGTAATTTTGACTGAAACTTGGTTAAATAAAAGAATCAATGATGCTGAATTATTTAATAACCGGTACACCGTATATAGGAGAGATCGTGAGAGTACAGGGTTTCATGCTAATAAAGATGGTGGCGGAGTTTTAATAGCAGTTGCTAATAAACATAACTCATCTCGCTGTACTAATGCAGAGAGTCAATGCGAGAATATTTATGTGAAAGTTGAAATAAGTAAGAATTGTAGTTTGGTTTTTTGTGCTGTATACCTGCCTCCTCCGATAAATAGAAATATATTAGAACATTTCATAGATAATTTCAATAGAGTCAGTGACCTAATGGAAAATGTTTGTATTATAGGCGACTTTAACTTGAGTTGTATAACTTGGCCCAATGTTTCGGCAAATTGTGTTAATGATCCTTTTATTCACAATGGTTCCTCTTTGGGACAGTTGCTAATTGATTTTGTGTCGCTCAACAATTTTACGCAATTTAATAATGTTACAAATAACAGAAATCAAATTCTTGACTTAGTGTTAGCTAATAATATTGATATAAGTGTTAAAACATCTACTACCGTAATAATATCCGCTGACCCGTTACACACGCCAATCGATATAACCGTAGAGCTTAGGAAGAATAAAGCATTAAAAACTAATAATAGCATTAAGTTTAAACATAATTTTCATAAAGCAGACTACACAAAAATAAAGGCTGAACTAGATTGTATACCTTGGCTGAGCAAATTTAAAAAATGTAACAGCATAGACGAAATAGTATCAGTATTCTATGAAAATATTAATAACATCATTGATAAATTCGTGCCCAAGACTCAAGCTAAAACAGGAAAATTTCCGCCGTGGTTTAGTAAACAACTTATTAAAATGACTAAGGAGAAAAATAAATTATTACATAGATTTCGAGTTTTTAAAAACCCCTTAGACGAAATCTCACTCCAAATTTTAAATAAAAGATGCAAACATTTGGCTATCAGTTGCTATAATGACTATATTGAAAAAATTGAACACAGTATAAGGCTAAACCCTAAGTACTTTTACACCTATCTGAAAAATAAACGTAGCAACTCCACACAATTTCCAGGTACGATGCATTTAAATGACAAAACTGAAAGTAGCGGCACCGGTATATGTGATCTTTTTGCACTCTTCTTTTCCTCTACCTTCATTAAACCAGCAGCTTATAATCAACCAGCTGAAAACATCCAGTTGTGCTCTGATAGCCTTGGTCAAATACATATATCACAAGATAGTGTACATAAATATTTAAAAGGAATCGATATTAATAAGGGTGCTGGACCGGACGGCATATCGCCATTATTTGTATCAAGATGCTCATCTTCACTAAGCTTACCGCTTTTTCTCATTATGAATGCATCCGTATCTTCTGGCATATTTCCTACAGCGTGGAAAGTAGCTAAAATTGTACCAGTACATAAAAGTGGAGGAAAAGCAGATATAACGAATTATAGACCCATATCAATTTTGTCGTCATTTGCCAAAGTATTCGAGGCCCTAATTTACCCGTTTTTAAGAAACTATACCAAGCAAATTCTTATCGAGGAACAACATGGATTTATACAATCTCGCTCTACAAGTACAAACCTGGTCACTTACCATAACGAATTGGTAAATGCAGTTGATGCCGGAATACAAGTTAACGCCGTCTATATGGACTTTGCTAAGGCCTTTGATCGAGTTTGTCATTTTGTTCTGTTGCGCAAACTGGCAAACTATGGCATATGTGGATCACTTTTGCAATGGTTCAAATCATATTTATTAGACCGAACCCAATATGTGGTTGTTAAAGGGTTTCAGTCGAAGACTTATTCAGCTACATCAGGCGTTCCCCAAGGCTCCCATTTGGGACCATGGCTATTCAACTTGTTTATAAATGACATAATCACTTGTATTAAACATAGTAAACCTTATCTTTTTGCTGATGATTTGAAACTACTGAAAACTATAAAATCCCCTTCGGATTGTAATTTACTACAAGAAGACCTTAACGCTATTTATGATTGGTGTGCAAATAATAATATGTCAATGAACGAAAACAAATGCAGTTTTATAAATTTCACACGTAAACATAACATCATACAAAATCAATATCATATAAACGGTGTAACACTTAAAGAACAAACAATGGTACGAGATCTAGGAGTACTCTTCGACAACAAACTCACATTCTTACCACATTTAGACAAAATTATTAAGAAATCATTCAATATGCTTGGATTTCTTATTCGTAATGCAAAATTTTTCCGTAACCCTAAAACCAAAATATCACTCTTTAACGCTTACGTGCGAAGTAATGTCGAATATTGTAGTGTGGTGTGGTCACCAAGTTACAAAGTGCATCAGCTAAGATTGGAGCGGATCCAAAAAAGATTCGTAAGACATCTTGCATTCTCTAGCAAGTTAGACAAACATCTAAGCTATAAAAATAAATTGGATCATTTTAAAATGGATTCCCTATTGACCCGTAGACAGCTTCACGATATGATTTTCCTACATAAAATCCTCAGAAATGAGTTAGACTGTCCAAGTATCTTATCTGCTGTCACAATCCGTGTTCCCCGTCGAATACCCAGGCGCGCAACATTGACTAACGGGTTACTTCAACCACCTCCCGCAAAGACCAACTTAAAACAGTTCAGTGCCCTGTCTAGAATCTCCAAAATGTTTAACTCTATTAGCGGCAATGTAGATATATTTAACACTGGCTTGCAAAAATTTAAAACAAATGTGCTAAAATTGTTGAGAAACAAAAACTATGTGTACCCCAGTCGCCTTTAATTTAACCTAAGAAGATTTAGCAACTTTCCGTAACCTTATATAAGTTTTAGTTATAAGTTCTGTTAACAGTTAATTTAAATGGTGCAAGCTGTGACACCTTAAAAAGTTGTGCATCGTGAACCTAACCTGTGCTTAATATATAGAATAAATTTCGATGTAACAACTACTGGCTGTCCATAGAAATAAATAAATAAATAAATGTATCTATCGTTATAAGGAATCGTACAGAATATACTTATTGCTATTAAGGAGTATATATACTTATTAATTATTACACTTCAATACAAACTTCTGTAAAATAATTTGATGACAAAATCCTCTGGGAGATTCTGAGCAATTTCAGGTTTTTCTTTATTTGGCACTGCATTGGCTTCAGTACTCAGGTAACTATGATTTGATCCCTGACTGCAGCTATTTACCTACCTATTGAATTTATTTAAAGCTTATTTATTTAACTTTGACTAGGGCTATCTCAAGTTTGTGTTTGCGATAAAAAAATGTCTAAATTTACATTTCGAAAATTTTTTATGTTTGAAGGTAGCCTGCTGGTTAAGGTTTAGTTGCCAAGCCAAACTGAAACATGGTCGTGTGAATCTTTTTGAGGCATATTGTTGATGATAAATAATCGAAGGATACTGAATGCTAGTCCCAATATTTTATTTATCGATGAATTTGGGTACAAGAGATGTATTATATTTGACACATTTTTTATGTAGCTTTCATACATACATAGACTCACTCCTGTTGCCCGAAAGGGTAGGCAGAGACTACTGACCGCCATTTGCAATTCGAAACGATCCTAAGCTATCTCTGTCTTTATGGAGCATTTAGCAATATCTGGGTTCTTCTTCTGTTCAACAGATAATAGTAATTCTTTAGGGTTTTGCTACCTTGCTGCCAATATACACAATTACTTCCAGTTGTAACATTACAGCCGTATATTATACCCTAATCTCGGTAGTTTAGACAGCCCTGCTAGATCGGCGAGTAACACGAGAACCCGAGATTCGAGCCGCCGTTAATCAGAATAAGACTTCATCTAAACGTATGAAGGATTGTTAAAAGTTTTAACGACGTATTTTTTCTACAAAATCTTTTCGTTGGAAGTAAATAAATATTAAATGATGTAGTGTTCCATAAATTATTTGCGATAATGTTGGTTAAGTTCGGCTTTCTTGAGAATTTTTAATAAACCAAAATGTTCTTGATGGAGTATCGGCTTAGTAAGGTAAGTAAGAAAGTTCGTTGCTTTAGATTTTTATTGCGATTGCCAATCTACCTGGTGAGGGTCTGGATTGTTGAAAAAGTTTGTAAATAGCCTCATAGCTTTCTTTATTGGTCGGTAAACAATTTTGGTCGAAGATCGGTCTGTGGATATGTAGTCGCTTTGGGCTTTGTTTCTGAGTTTACAATCATTGGATTTTGATCGGCGTGTAGTTTGATACTATGCTCATCAGAAAAGATTTATATCTGAAACTAGAAATCTAGAAAGCAATGCAAAATTACCAGAGTATTTTTTTTTTAAAGACAACTCCCGCATTAGGACTAAATCCTGTGTTGCGGGGAACTTTACAAACATACAACAAACGGACACAATGAACACCCAGACTCGAAACAACAATTTATGAATCACACAAAGTGTTGTCTCGTGTGGGGATCGAACCCACAACACTTCGGTATAGTGACAAGCGGTGAGGCGGCTGCTTAAACCACTACGCCAACCGTGGAGTCTTCTATTACTTATTTGTCACTATGTATTATTCAATAGAACAGATCAGATAAAATTGTATTTTTTTTACGACATGTAATAAAACTTATTGCTAATTACCAGACCTAGGTAATAAATATCACACATTTTTTTTTGTATTTTATAGAGACGCTTCGGAGTGATTGGCATTTCTTCTTATCCTTCCAACTTACCCAAGATTTATTTCACATTTTTCCCATCCCACATAGTAAAATACATTCAGACAAAATTAATAAAAGGCTATCAGCATAAATGAGACAACTTTCCCCCTTTCGTCGCCTGTTTCCAAACATTGAAATTCCTGTAATCACTTTTATGTTTCCCATCGCGTCTTAACGATCTTAATGTGCCATAACCCAACATGAGTGTCTTGGGATCCCATATACAAATCGATTCTCGTTCTAGATAATCTTTTTATATATAATGGCGGCAATAATTGCCGAATAACCATATAAACCCTCTTCAGGAGTTACAACCCTTTTTCAAGTACAAATTTCAAATTAAGTACCACAGTTTTTACAATAATCTGGATGGTTTTCATTTAAAAGTGAAATCATCGCGTGGTTCTTACAATCTAAGGTTCGGCGTTAGAGTAATCGTTATTGCGTTTCGTATAAGTTTCAATTTCGTTTGTTTTGTCTGAATAAGGGTGAGGTAGACTTGTAAATGAGATGGGTAAGGCCAAAGTAACAGGATCAAATTAAATTTTTTGCTTCGCGTAAAATGCATGTGTGAGTCTGTTATATTATTATATATTCAGAGGGAGTTCCTACATTAATATCTTCCTATGAGTAATGAATGTACCATCGATTTAATTTTGTAAGGTGAGAGGAATTTATTATCTCGATTTGTGGGAAGCGATATGTACGGTATTTGGGGAAGATGGGCAACAAAAAACAAATTGCGAGGTAATCCAAAACCCGATGGATTGCATCAAATTAAAGACTACGAGCAATAAACCTAATTATATTGAAAATAATTGGCAATAACATCGGGGTAAATTTGCATGAATTATGGTTTATTCCACTTTATTCTCCTGGGTGAACAAATTAACATTGTTGGTGCAGCGGATAATATTTTGAATAGCTACTAAGCCTATGAGCGGAAGATGAAATGTATATACAGAGTGTTTGGTAATTCAACCAATTCCTTGAAGAAGGTTATATTTGAGGTCATTTGCAACAATTTTACTTCCATCAACTAGGGGTCCTAAATAAGGGTTTTATATTTTCCACCTTTTCATCAAAATAATCGAAATTAAAGAAACTGTTCACTTTACTTTGTTGGCTCTAAATTGTCACTTTTTGGAAAGCTTGTTAACTAGAAATTGTTTTCAATAAAAAATTGGTTAAACTAAATCAAGATTTTAGAAATAAAGGGTCCTAAGTGACGAAACTTTATATTTTATATATATATTTTGTATGATTTTCTGAATATTAAAATGAATTTATTAAACAAAATATGTACTACACTTGATGTACAAACTAATTAAAAAACATCAAAGGTTCATTATTTCAATTTATTGATTGATTGTCATGGTAACAATGTCAATATTTTTCTCCGCTAATTTTTATTAAAATAATTTGGGTAAATTGTGAGTAATATTGTTTTCTATACCGATAATTTGAAAGCTTGTGAAGTGCTTTTACGGTGATATAACACTACAAGGACTCTCGCCGATAATCGCAGACGACTACGGTCCACATTGATACGAATCATGCCGCGCACGCAGCGATCACCGCAAGGTAAAACAAATACACATAGCAAAATTACTTATGAGGCATCCGATTCGGATATTCCAATGCCTGCCACGGACAATCCACTTGATTCTGTCAGCATCAGTACCAGAAGCAAACGCCGTCGCCCCGAATCTTCACCAACTAAAGACGAGTTTGAGGAATTTAAAAGGGAAATATCACAGATGCTACAAACGTGGAAAAACGAACAAGACATGAATCTTACAAAATTAATGAATGAACATAATTTATCTTTGTCTAAATTGGTATCAGAAATCACGGAACTTAAGCTTCAAAGTATTGAGATACACAAATCCAACTTACAAATTGAAAAAAGTATAGCTTTTGTCAATGAGCAATACGAGGATATGCTTAAACGATTTGAGGGTTTACAGTGTGAGAAACAGACCCACATTGAGAATATAAAAGCGTTAGAGGCAAAAGCTCAAGACCTGCAGCAATTATCCAGATCATCTTCGGTGGAAATACGAAATGCTGCGCTAATTAAAGATAATGAGTCTATGGCTGACTTAACCGATACCATCATAAAAGTGGGTTACACGATAGACATGCCAGTCAACACTTCCCATATAAGAGACATATATCGTCTTTCTGGAAAACCTGAAACTGCGAGGCCGATTATTACGGAATTTATGAGTGTTCAAACTAAGCTCCGTTTTATCGCTCAAGCTAAAGACTTCAATAAGAAACACTCAAATGAAGATCGTCTTAACTTGCATAAGATTGGTTTAGCTGGCGAACGTCGGCCTATTTATGTCGCAGAATATTTGCCCGCCAGCTCTAGAAAGCTCTTTTCGACAGCCAGAGAATACGCAAAACTTCACAACTACAAGTTCTGCTGGACCACAAACGGTAATATATTCTTAAGAAAGTCTGAAGGTTCCAAGCAAATATTAATAAAGTCTCCGCAAAGTCTACAAGCCCTAGGTGAAGTGAAACAATGACTATTTAGCATAACTTTGAAATATTATTTTACCAATTTCTTCGAATATTTTAATCTAACACAAACACTACACAATCTTCACAACACACGTAAGTCAAACATTTTATTATTGTTCATCCACCATCTATTATTCATTACAGGTTTATATTATCATTATTTTAACAATAATAATAATAATGGTTTGGATGTAGGAAGGGGGCTCGTGGTACTAAGGAGCTCCTCCTCATTGACATGGCCATTAGCCAACAAGTTCGCCGTAACCGAAAGGATCTGGCGGCATGTTGGATAGATTATAAGAAAGCGTATGACTCCGTGCCGCATACATGGCTTTTGAGGGTGTTAGAGTTGTATAAAGTAAATACAACTCTACGCACCTTCTTAAAGTCATGTATGGGGCAATGGAATATGACTCTTTGCTATCCAGGATGCCGACGGATCCAGGAGGACTGCGAACGTATTAAAATTGAGCGGGGAACTTTTCAGGGCGACAGTCTGAGTCCCCTTTGGTTTTGCTTAGCCATGAACCCTCTCAGTACTTTACTGGAGGGTTCAAGGTTAGGCTGCAAGTTACAAAGAAGTGGTCAGGTCATATCTCACCTGCTGTTCATGGATGACCTGAAGTTATTTGCCCACTCTGAGGCCCAACTGATAGACTTACTAAACGTAACCCAAAACTTTAGTAAATCTATCAATATGGAGTTCGGTGTGGATAAATGTGCTGTCATTCATGTGAAGCAGGGAAAGATGGTGGAATCTGAGGGGATCCAACTCTCAGATTCCATTAACCTAAGAACGCTTCTCTTAACTGATACCTATACGTACTTGGGTATGTCACAGGCTTTATGTATCAATGAAGCCGTCATGAAGCAATTGTTGCAAGAGCGTTTCTTTGGCCGCCTGAAAAAAGTACTGAAAAGTCTTTTATCAGGTGGCAACAAGGTTCGTGCTTGCAACGGTTGGGTCATGCCACTTCTTGTATAATCTTTTGGCATACTCAAGTGGACTCAGTCTGAATTGGACGCCCTGGACAGAAGAGTTCGCACTCTGTTGACGGCATATCGTATGCATCATCCACGTTCATCCGTGATGAGGTTGTACATCCCGCGAAAGTGCGGGGGTCGCGGCTTTCTGAATGTCAAGACCCTACACAATCGCGAGGTGTGCAATCTCAGAGAATATTTTCCCCGGGCGAACGTGGATATGCATCGAGATGTTGTCGCGGTAGACAATGGGCTCACCCCGCTCAGGTTGGCTAAGGAGAACTGGAGCATGCCTGTAGTACTTAGTACTGATGATCGCAAGCGTGTATGGCAGAGCAAGGAGCTTCATGGCAGGTTCCATCGGGCCCTATATGGACCCGGTGTAGACCTATTAGCCTCGGTGAACTGGCTACGCTTCGGTGACCTCTTTGGGGAAACCGAAGGGTTTGTTTGTGCAATTGCTGACGAAGTTATCAAGACGAATGACTACCGGAAATATATCCTGAGGGATGGCACTACTGATATTTGCCGTGCCTGTCACCAACCTGGTGAATCCCTCAGGCATATTGTTTCCGGTTGTTCACGTCTTGCTAACGGCGAGTACTTGCACAGACATAACCAAGTAGCCAGAATTATTCACCAGCAACTTGCTCTGAAGTACAAACTTGTAGACATCGAGGTACCGTACTACAGGTATGTAGCAGAGCCAGTTCTCGAAAATGGCCATGTCACATTGTACTGGGATCGATCTATCATCACGGACAGGACTGTTGTAGCCAACAAGCCTGATATCGTGTTGATAGATCGATCAGAGCGCCTCGCAATAATTGTTGATGTCACTATTCCTCATGACGAGAATCTCGTGAAAGCCGAAAAGGAAAAACAGATTAAATATCTGGACTTGGCTCACGAGATTGTCGACATGTGGGATGTGAACTCAGCAATTATTGTGCCGATAGTCGTGACCGTTAATGGTCTAATAGCCAAGAGCCTCGACCGTCACCTTAAGAGGCTCGCGTTGGGTGCTTGGGTCAAGGGCCTGATGCAGAAGGCAGTACTTCTGGACACGGCACGTATTGTGAGGAAGTTCCTGTCTCTGGAGCCCTAACCACCGGCAGCTTGGACTCTGTGCCCGATGCTGATGGGACCCCACGGTTATTTTTATATTCTTAAATGTGTTTATTTTGGTAAATAATATATTTAAAAATGTAATTTTAATTAGAAAGATAATAAATAAAGGAGATAATAATAATAATTTTAAAGTTTCAAACGGTTACTTTTGTCAACTTACACGGGTCTACCTACGTCATGCTCATGCACGCTCTGTATGTGATATCTTATTACATATGATAATACTTATTATGCCATGGTTACACTCTAGCGATTCTAAAGTGATAATCATATACTTGCAATTAGTCAAAGAGCACAATACTTTCGTGTTCTCTAGACAGAAATCTCGCTCATATTTTAAGCTTGTGATTATTATTTATAATGACTAATTTGAATATTATAAATCAGGAAATTGACTCAATAAGTGTATCTAAATCAAACAATTGTGAACCAAGTAAATGTATGCAATATATAACGCGTCCACTGAAGGGATTGTCAATACTACATTTTAATATTCGAAGTATAAGTAGAAACTTTGATGCGGTCTCAGCATTCATGGAGACTATGGGCTTTTATTGTGACGTACTTGTACTATCAGAATGTTGGATTAGTAAATTATCTTACTTGTCAACTTTAGAGGGTTACAACTCGTATTATACCAAGAATAACTATAGTCAGAATGATGGTTGTGCAGTATATGTAAGGTCATCGATCACAGCAAATGTATCTGAACCTCGTCTTGTTGATGCAAACTGTCTTGTATGTCTCATAGATGATATGTCACTTATTGTTACATATCGCTCTCCAGCTTACAGAAATATTGGCAACTTCATTGACTTCTTAAATGATGTACTGAGGGCTCCTACACAAACTGTGATACTAATGGAAGATACTAACATAAATATTATGCCCGGATGTACTGATTGTAATTCGGACGAATATCTGTCATGTGTAGCTGCCCATGGACTCCTGCCCGCCCATTATTTTCCTACACGTGGCGCAAATTGCCTTGATCATGAGCTCCTAAAAACTAACCTGTCGGCCACCACCCTAGTCATTGAATCAACAATAACCGACCACTATCCCGTGTTATTATTTTTAGAAACAAATAAAAAATATTTAGGTATCCCTCGCACTAGATACAATATTAACTACAAGCTTGTTGTTAGTGAGATAAATAGTGCTGATTATGCTCCTATTTTTAGAATCACTGATCCAAACAAAGCCGCAAATATGTTGATAGATAGTATCTCGAGCACCATAACAAAACACACTGTAGTTCATATAATTTCTAGAAGACAACGATGTCTCAAGCCCTGGATAACGCCGGGTTTGTTGAGGTGTATGAGACATCGTGATCGCTTGCACAGTAAGCTTAAGCAATAATGTAATAATGAAATATTAAGAATATCATACACGAGATATCGCAATTTTTGTAACACTCTTTTAAAAAATGTTAAAGCGTAATGTGGAAGCAGCGTTGTCACGGGTAATGACATGGTTGACATGTAATTTACTTACATTAAATATAAGTAAGACAATGTATGTTCCATTGCTATAAGATCTCATCTGTGCCCACCGCAATCACTAACTCTCAAAGTGCACTCATGCAATTCACCAGGAGACTGTAATTGCCTAAAAATTACCAAAGTCCCTAGTGTGAAATATCTTGGAGTACATATTGACCAACATATGAACTGGCACAAACATATTGAATTACTATCGAATAGGATACGCAAAATGATTTATATTTTTAAGAAGCTACGTAGTACCGCAGATAAAGATACACTTACAATGGTCTATTTCGCTTTATGCCAATCTGTTTTAAGCTACTGTGTACCTGTATGGGGTGGTGCCACTGAAAATGTTTTTCTCCGCTTAGAACGGGCTCAAAGAGCTGTCATTAAGGTAATGTTTTCGCGTCCTATTAGGTATCCCACGAATCAACTTCATGCTGAATGCAAACTGTTAACAGTGAGACAACTGTACGTGCTTCATTCAGTTCTGCGAAAACATACGGAACGCCCTATCACCGCTCCTACAGGTAGAATCAATTATAAAGTTGGACTATCAGATTAAAGTTAATTTAAATACACTCACATACTCACACACACATCACATACACACTCACGTACATACACACACACACACACAAACACACACACAAACACACACACACACATACACACACACACACACACACACACACACACACACACACACACACACACACACACACACACACACACACACACACACACACACACACACACACGCATATACACACGCACACCACATACTTATAGGTTAATACAAACTCTTACTAAAATAGTATTGTTAAACATAATTTCATTTTTTATAGCTATAGGTACCATTTAAAAAAATAGAAAAGAAACTGAGGCTAACATACGGGTAGGAGCGCTGTCGTCTGAAATACAGGGACATACACCTAGTTCAGAGGACAGAGTTTTCTTTAAATGTGTATTTTTTTTTAATAAGCCTTGTTATTACTGTTTTTAAAGTGTCATATTTTTTGGAACAATAAAGAATATTATTATTATTATGTCGTTTATTAAATATTCTTCTCACAGCCACATTTCATATACTTAATAAATTTCACACTAAGAACTAAATTAAAAGTGGGCGTTTAATATGCCTCTGCCTACCCCTTCGGGGAAACAGGCGTGAGTCTATGTATGTATGTATGTATGTAACTAAATTAAATATATAAAATGGGACCACAGAGACCCACCGGCATCGGGCACAGGGACCAAGCTACCGGTGGTTAGGGCTCCAGAAAAAGGAACCTCCGTACGATGCGTGTCGTGTCCAGCAATACTGCCTTCTGTATAGAGGACTTGATTCAGCCGTCTAACGAGAGCCTCTTGAGGTGGTGGTCGAGGCTCTTGGCAATAAGACCATTTACGGTCACGACTATCGGTACAATGATCGCTGAGTCAACATCCCACATGTCGACAATCTCGTGAGCCAGGTCCAAATACTTAATTTCTTTATCTTTTTCGGCTTTCACGAGATTCTCGTCATGGGCTATGGTGACGTCGATGATCATTGCAAGGCGCTCTAATCGGTCTATCACCACTATATCCGGCTTGTTAGCCATAGTTCTGTCAGTAATGATAGACCGATCCCAATACAGAGTAGCACGACCATTTTCAAGAACTGGGTCGGGCACATACCTGTAGTACGGTATTTCAAAGTCGACAAGTTGGTACTTTAAGGCAAGTTGCTGGTGGACAATCCTGGCTACTTGGTTGTGTCTATGCAAATATTCGCCGTTGGCAAGACGAGAATTATTATTATTATTATTACCTTTCGATATTGGTACAATTACAGTCTACTTTAATAACAATGAAAATAATACGAGCCGTTTTCTTAACAAAAGCAGAAGATTTCTTACATGAAAATTCAAACATACTTGATATTTCAAAATTGAGTTTTTGTATTATCTTCTTTCTAAACCATTTCTATTGAGATATGCTCAGTCTATTTACCACTAGTCAAGTTGAAATAGTAGAATCTCTTCGGTAATACTGCAGAATACCTTCCTCTTCAGCTTAATTGTTTTTACAACATACAAGCTGGCATCCATTCGAAATATGTAAATATGAATGTTTCTCTAGTAGCTAAATCCATTGATAGACAAAATATTGGGACCGGGTTATACAGTAGCTTTCGGTTTTCGATTATCTGTAGAAAAACCAAAGCAAAACAAACTTGGGTGACTGTATCGAAAATACACAAACAACACAACACAGGCTAAACTCCCAACACCTTTTAACACACCCGGTCATAAAACAAACGACACAGCACCGTTATCCGTGTTTTCACAGCAATTTTTGCCCGGACCGGTTTAATTAGTGCGGCCCGGATAAGCGCATAAATATTCCACATATTCTATTAGTCCATGGTTATGTGATAATTTTATTATTTGTCTCTATATGTTTGTATTCAATATACGTGTTCATTTATTATTTCGTATTGATTTTGAACCAATATTTATGAAGAACTCAGATGAAATACGCCGTGTTTCAGGTGGTTTTTAACTGGATTAGAGACATACGGGCTCAAAATATCCTGGCATTGATAAACAAGAATAAGAGTTGTAGGAGCTGGCTTGGAAACCGTGCCCGGTAGACCACAGTGTGATGGTTGCTGACTGAACTTGTATAAAGATTAAAAAGAGAGGCCATGAGTATTTTATTTTGTCTTTGACATTATTATAGCAATCGCGTGAGTAGCTTTGTTAGCGCGATTGACCTTCAATGGCTTCAAAAGTTCTTGGTAGTAGCTCTGTTCTTCTACGTAAAATGGACCCAATGATTGTGTCTATGCGAGAACAAATATGGCATACAGCATCTGCATAATTTTTAAAAGCAGTGTGACGTCTGGAAATTTTCAATCGATTGCAAATTACTTTTTTTACTTTTTTTATTTAAAAGACTCTCCAAAATATTGACGGACAAGAACGTGCCGGGAATGAACTCAACAACACTCGGCGCTGTGCTAAGCGAAGGCAGCACTTAAACCACTACGCCACACATGTTGTCCAACTTTATTGATACTTCCGTATATGGGTAACGGTTTATTTAACGCAAGCATTAAATAACATTATTAGTCTTGGAAGTCGTTTGGTCTCCTCAATAAACATTAAAGTAATGAAAAAAGCTCCTAGTTACTCCATTAAGCTTCTAGCTCATTTGTTATAACGTCAGATCCTCATTCATCAAAAATTTATGCTCATCTTATAATTTAGTCTTTCAGAGAGTAAATATCATATTGTTACTTGGACTTCACCAGGCTCTGCCCGTGTGGCAGTTTAGTTATCGTGGTAAAAAGTAGACTAAGCCCCTATCTCTGCACACAATAATTTTATTATCAGCTTAATACGAAACTTCGAGAAGTCCATGAATTATTTGAAAAGAAAAATTAAATATCATCTTTTATTAATTATGAGGATAATCTTACGACGATCGACGGTATAATAGATACATGACGAAACCCAAGGCAATAAATTATAAGACATTTTAAATTACGTCTTTGAAAACTGATACTTGAATATTATTATATTATGTACCTCTACATCAAATAAAAATAATTTGGGACATTTGTACATTACTCACATTGTAACATTTCTTGAATGATGAAGTTTGTGTACAATAAAAAAATATATAAATGAATAGACTTAATATCCTACCATTTACATCAACCAAAAACCATAGAGTCTGCTCAATATAAAGTGTGTATGTAGAATCATCTGTCTCTAGTACATTGCGGATGCTGTCATCTGGTTGCTACGTGATTTAATTAGTGGAGGCTGCAGCGCTTCGTAAACATCTCCAGTAAGGGTTTACGTTTTACTTGTTAGAGTGATTGAGAAAATAAGTCTACGTAATTGTTGTCGATTAGTGTGTGTATAAGATGGTTTGTTTTGATCGTTTTAGTGTTAACTGTTAGGTATCTTGGTTACGTATAAGATTCATGCGTGTAAGTTTGATGTGTGCTTTCAAATTTAATCAGAATATTAGTATGCCCATTTAAAGAAGTGCGTGAGCGATTACCCGCTAAGCAAACTAGTATGATGTGAGTAACTCCCAAAAGTTTACTTTTTATATCCTCTTTCTTTACTACGCTTGTTCAAAAACTTTAATCAAATATTAACATATATTTTTTGTAATGTTGTACTTTTTCTCAATTACCTCAAACTTAGCAGATTTAATGTTTTTCATGATACCGCCTGTGGCATCCGACTTGGAAAGTGAAGTTGCTGAATTTCAGAAATATTCGATTCTTATTTTTAATTTTATTTACCTCGGTATTTTTAAGAAAGATATCGCACATCTCAGTTCATAAAAAAGGATCAGGCTCTATTACACATTATTTTCTATAAAATACAGGTAAACCTTACGATAAAAAAATAATATTCAGGGTATCATCTTTCTAATTACTGTAACCATGATGGCTGATCATAGTGCGTTGTCCGTAATATCAAGCTGTAGTGAATACAGCCATCATTATCGGACCACTTGGAGGCCGTCAAATATCGTTAGCGAGCCACATCTGCATCAATAACTATATAAAAAATACGATGCCCAATAAAATTCCAATAGCCTATATAAAATTTGTCTGTGGCAGGGTGAGCGGGTTAATTTAGGTATGTTTTTTTATTTGAGAATTAAGGCAGCGCATGCGAATAATGGCGGACCGTTTTACCAAATTCCAAATGCTTAAACTTGAACGAAGCAAATAATTTCTTCTTCAGTAAGAAAACAAACAGATACAATTGCTCCAAATAACATTAATTGTTGATCCAAAGAAGGCTAGTTTATTCAGCACATATTCAGATACTAACACATAAGTTTAGAAACTTGCATGATAAATAAGCGAAAATCTCCCTAAACAGCAAGTCATAAATAAAATTATTTTAATATTTAAGAGACTCACAAGAGTGTTCTGTATGAGAAAATGTATGTACATACGGAATAGAGACCATAAATCACTAACATTTTAATTTAAAGCCTTTTATACAACACTCTCATACAAAATGCAAAGTAGTTTGTGTGTTTACTTAAACTGCAGTATTTTTCTATTTTAGTGCACGTTAGAATAATACATAAGCGATAAGTTTATTTAAGTGGCAGTAGAGGCATAACCCGCTTAGTGCATATTGCTCAAATTATGATTTCAAAGAAAAAGCAGTCTTTATTTTTTGTAGATACAGTTTGCCAGTTGATACTTGATTGCACGGGCTGTTTCCGCAACTCCACGTCTTGGCGCGTATTTTGCGTGCGGGTGGGAATGGTGTCTTCATTCGAGCCACCCCAGCTCTTCGAGGAAGGCCAGCAGACTCTTGATGTGGCCCACTGCCTTCCTCAGGGTGCTGTATCTCGTCAGGTACTGCTGCCTGTACTGTGCGACCTCAGGGCAGTCGAGGAGCAGGTGGGCTGCCGTCTCGTCTGCTGCCATACAGGCCCTGCACAGCGGGCTGTCGGTGATACCTTTAGTAAATAGGTGTTTATTAAAGAATCCGTGTCCTGTGTAGGCGGCCGTGACTGTCCGCAGTTGTTGTTTGGACAGCCGGAGGATTTGTTTGGCTATCTTACCGTCTACTGCGGGCAGAGCCTCCTTGGCCTGCCTACATGTTTCAATACCAATCCAGGACTGCTTGTGTTGGGTCCTGGTCCTATTTTTTACCAGGTTGCGATAAAAACCAGAAGGGAGGGGAATAATGGGCTCGGGTCCCACCACCTCTAAAGTGGCCCCTCTTCTGGCAAGTACGTCGGCTGCGTCATTCCCTCTTGAGCCACTGTGGCCCTTGATCCATTGCAGTGTTAATTTGTTTTCTTTAGCTACCTCTGTTAGTTTCTGGTGGCATTCAAGCGTGAATGCCGAGGTGATAGTATGGCTTTTGAGGGCTGAGAGGACCGCCTTACTATCTGAGAGGATCCTAATGGATCGTTCCCTTACCTCACGTGCCATGATTGCTGTGGCAGCTAGGATTATGCCAAAACATTCGGCCTGGTAGACCGTGTTGTAGGCTCCCAGTGGTGCTGCGATGTTGATGTTTAGGTCCTCGGAGAATACTCCTGAACCTGTACCTGTATCCGTCTTAGACCCATCTGTGAAGATCGTGAGCTCGTTGTGATTAACCGCTCCTTCGTGTAGATCCTCGTACAGTTGAATTTTGTACTTCTTGTCGAACAGAAATTGTTTCGGTATTTGGTCGCCAATGGCTTGTGTGAGAGGAACTTCTTTAAAGAGTGTATTTAAATTGCTAGTGTGCGGTGTGTTGGTGGCTTTCCAGAGCTTCAGAGCTCTTAGCCGGACCGCCATCATCGTTGCTTCCTGTTGTATAAACAGGTGCAATGGAGGCAGGTCCAGCAACACTTCGAGTGCCGCTGTAGCTGTAGTTTTCATGCAGCCCGTAGCCGCTAGGCATGTAAGTCTTTGAAGCTTTTGAAGCTTGTTGGCGGCCGTTGTTAGGTTGGTCCGAGGCCACCACACTACTGCGCCGTAGCTTATCATCGGACGTATTATTGTCTTATAAAGCCATAAGACAATTTTGGGGGATATGCCCCAGCGTTTGCCTATCATCTTCTTACACTGCCAGAAGATAATGCTGGCTTTGTTGAGCTTATTTTCCATGTCGCTGTTCCATGTCAATTTGCTGTCGAGAGTGACACCTAGGTACTTGACCTCGGTAGACAGCTTAAGCTCTGTATTAAATAACCTGGGCAGTCGGTAAGTGCCCAGCGCGCGTTTGTGTGTGAACATAACTAGTTCGGTCTTGGTCGGGTTTACAGATAATTCGTACTCATTACACCACCACTCTACTATGCGTAGGGCTTGTTGGGTTAGGTCGTGCACTGTACTGGTTACCTTACCTGAGGTGAGTATGGTTAGATCATCTGCATAACCTATTGTGTAGAAGTCTCTCGCGTTGAGTTTGTCTATGAGTTCATTGATGACTAAGTTTTTGCTGAGCATGTTTTGTATCCACTGTATGAGCATCTGATCCACACCATGCCTGGCTAGGGCGTTGCTTATGCTGGAAAAGTTTGTCTTCTCAAAGGCTCCTTCTATGTCAATGAAGGTGCCCAGACAGATGCATTTTTGTTGTATAGCAGCTTCTATCTGGTTCATGACCTGATGTAAGGCCGATTCCGTCGATTTCCCTGAGCTGTATGCATGTTGATTGGCATGTAGGGGTAAGTGTTTAAGTGCCCCACTTCTTAGTTCCCTCTCGAAGAGCCTTTCCAAGGCTTTAAGCATGAAGGAGGTCAGGCTTATTGGTCTGAAGGACTTTGCATTGGTATAGTCTGTTTTGCCAGTTTGCCAGTTTTCAAAATGACTAAAATCGTGAATACACTTCGAATTTTATATGGCAGCACACGATATTAATGCACTGACTCCTGGTCAACGTATGTATATACTGCGGGCAGCCGCATGTCGGGCGCTACATTGCGACCAGCCGCTAGAGCGTCCAAGCTCTAAAAAAAACAATGTAAATTAATAGTGGTGGACAAAATATATATCTTATTTTCCATCTCTAGATTATTGGGTTTTATATGAAAGCGGAACTGTGATCCACATACAACTCAGAAAAAATCGTAATGTCAATGTACTGGTTCAAAAATCGCTAGCAGATATTACATCAAACGAGATCACTTTTTGCTAACCTAATGAGGTAACTCAAATAGTCCTTGCATCTCAATTGGAGGTAGTTAGTTCAGTTTAGTATTACCGCTATTAAATTTTTATTTGCTTCGAACTTTGGCTTAAAAGCTCGGCACTAATAATAATTTTCTCGAGTTAGCTACGACTTTGAAGGGGATATATCATATTTTTAAATTTTAAGGTATAGTAAAATTGAAATTAATGTTAATTAGTCGGTAAGCTTAATGATTTAATCAACTCTGCAGCTAAAATAATCAAATAACTCATTAACATTTTTTACTTCAATATTCTATTCTATTTTATTTATTTTATATTTTCAGTATTTATTATCATCATCATCATCTCTTCTCACTATGAGAAGGGTAAGGCCATATAGTCCACCACGCTGGCCTAGTGCGGGTTGGCAGACTTCACATGTCTTTAGAGAACATTGTGGAGAATTCTCAGATATGCAGGTTTCCTCACGATGTTTTTCTTCACCGCTTAGCAAGCGATAATTAACAATTTAATACGCACATAACTCCGAAAAGCCATAGGTGCGTGCCGTGGATTCGAACCTAAGACTGTCGGTCTCTCCACTAGACTATCGCTGCTTTTATTATCTTAATAAAAATAAGCAAGTCAAAGTTTGTATGTAACTTTTTATCTCTTTTATGGATTGACTTCAAACTTTGTATGTTGGTTCCTTAAAAGACGATAGTGAACACTAAGAATTTGTTTATTTTTTAATTTCGACCCTGGGGGGGTAAGATAAAGTGTGTTACTTATTATTCCTTCAGTGGATTGACTTCAAACTTTATATATTCGTTCCGCAAATGATGATAGTGAACACTAAGAATTTGTTTCTTAGGAAATTTCTCCCCTTAGGGGCTAAGATAGGGGTCAAAGTTTGTATAACATTTTTATTCCTTTAATGGATTGACTTCCAACGTTGTATATTGGATCCTCAAATGATAAAAGTGAACCCTAAGAATTAGTTTTTTAGAAATTCCACCCCTAAAACGGTAAGATTGAGAGTCAAAGCTTGAATGTAACTTTTTATTCCTTTAATGAATTGACTTCAAACTTTGTATATTGGTTTTGTTTCCTAATAGGACGTTAGTGAACACCAAGAAAGGAGTTTTCAAAGTCGCTAACCTATAATCCGATATGTCCGATTTTGTAATATTGTAAAATAACTTTAAGTAGGTATATCTATGGATTGTATGATCTGAAAATAAAGATTTTATTATTATTATTATAAACAAAACTTCAATGGATTCACTCCAAACATTGTATATCGGTTTCTCAAGTGACGTTAGTGAATTGACCACTAGAACGGGGAGTTCAAAGGGGTCCCAGTATGTATGAAACTTTTAATCCCTTCACTTGCTTTTTTCCATCGTCCCTGATGTGCATTTAAATTTCATTAATTTTAATTTATGCGGCGGGCTCTCATCTAAGCGCTCTTCATCTTCACTAACTATTACCACTAGTTATTTTGCAATTTTTAATTATTTTCAAGCAGGTAAGCACTTTTTATCAGTTATCTGCTTTGTCCAACTGCTGACCAAGGCTTCTATCATTTCTATAACCATAAATAGTTAAATACTAAGAAAGGGTTTTTGAACATGGATAAATTATTTTACATTTGTTTTAAATGTCGCTGAGATATAGGTACAAATGTATACTGCTACGGAATCCTTGACTCATTTAATTTTAACTAGCTTTTGCTAGCAGCTACGCCTAAATGAAATTGTCATAGTTTGAGATTACAGACAGTTTGTTTATATTTTTTTTATGGTCTCAGGCCTGTATCCCCGAAAGGGTAGGCAGAGGTGTAATATTACACCAACATTTCGCCATGTTGCATATTAGGTCCCACGTAATAGGGGGCGAGCCTATTGCCGTTACCGGGGCACATCGGCAGACTCCGTGCTGCTACTGAGAATTGGGCAAAACTCAGTAATACTTTTGCCCGACCCGGGAATGGAACCCGAGACCTCCCGTTTAGCAGACGCATACGCTATCCACTGTACCACGAAGGCAGTCAAATATTATTTAGTTGTATAATCTATCTTTATATAAAATCCTTGCGTAATTGATTGACTGACAGACACATAACAGAACGGACTTACTGGACGCAAGAAGTTTAAATTTAGCGTGTATGTTCCTTGAGGAGGGTAAGGGTGTGTGTACAAAATATTATATCTAATCGTAATTTACGCGTGCGAAGCGGCGGGAAAAAGCTATTAGTTTATAGATTATTATAGTTTCATAAAATTCTCATAAGAAATATAGTACAAGAAGGTATTAGCTAAAATTAAAACAAAGAATATACATATAAATATTAGGTTGGGGAAAAAGTCTTTTCACATTATAGTATGTATGAACTTGTAATAAAATCTCTTTGGCTATACTATATGTATCTGGCTGGTTTTGGTATCATTGAAAGATTAAATTTTAAAGAACATAATTTATTATTCCAAATTCAAATCAGGAAAATGTGTGATTTTTATTTGTTTTTCGTGCTGTCAAGATGAGTGAATCTAATGAAGAAAGGAGAAATACCAAAAACGTCCTGTAGCGACCAGAAAGTTGTGAATCGTTGAAATTAAACACATAATTTTTAAAATTTATACATCGTTTTCGTTTCTTGATAGAGCTTCGGTGAAAGATTTTAGTTTTTAAAGATTATTATTTTGAATAGGCTATGGTAATAGCGGCTGAATGTCTTATGTTGCCAGCATTAAAAATAAAATGAAGTATGGTAGGCAGAAATTGTTTTAAGGAAATATTATTTTTATTATTATATTAGAAAACAATATCTTTTATATACTTTATAAATACTTTTGTAAAAAGAATCAAGAAATATATAATTTATTATATATTCCATAATTATTAATCGGTAAAAATCGTTTTGTTTTTTAATCGATAGTATAAATATTTTTTCAAACCATTTGCAACACATTTTTTATCTGTCATGTCATTCGTGTTGCTACTGCGCATCGTGAATATTTTGCTCTGATTTATTGGTGTTTTTGTACGGTTTTAATTGTAATGTAATTGAATATAAATTCAATGATAATGAACACTACCTTCTACCCAAGCTAAGAATATGCAGCGGTGTTTGTGAGTGTGGTTAGTATTTTTGGACGAGTATAGTACGAGGTTCCCTAGTACACAGGTGATTATTCATTATTATTGGCCTCTCTTTGTGTAGTTTTTGTTCTATATGACACAAAGACCTACCTTTATTTACATCTAGGTATTATATTTATGTTAAAATTCAATTTGGAGGTATATTTTGTTGTGGAATAATTTCCATTTCAAATTTCTCGTATCTTTTTTCCACCAAGAGTTATTAAAAAAAAAAAAACAGGTTAATAGAGTAGTCATTTATCTTCACAACACACATGGTTTCATGTTTTTCCTTGCCAGGCCCATAATGTATGGTCAAATGGTCCATCTCCTTTGTTAGACCTTGTGCTGACGAGTAACCCGGCCCAGTACAGTGTGACAGTACAAGCCCCTTTGGGTTCCTCCGACCACTGTCTAGTTCGCACTACAGTGCCATTCGCTTCACCACCACAACCAGTGAAGGCAAAGCGACGCTTGTGGCACTACTCGTCAGCGGATTGGGATGGTCTGCGAGACAATTATGCGTCCATCCGTCATCTCAACGCTGCTTTGGTGGGAGGGATCTGTCGGAGAGTGCGTCTGCTGTTGCTGGGGAAATCATGTTGGGTATGGAATATTATATTCCATCCACTGACGTCTCCAGCAGCAGCGAAGTACGGCCCTGGTTTGATCGCGAGTGCGCCGATGCTGTTAAACAAAAACAGTCGGCTTACCGCGCTTGGATCAGGGCTCGGTCTCGTCGCGATCCGAATGTCCATCTCATCAAGGCAGCCTATGATAGAGCCACCAAGGTCTGCAAGAGGGCATAAATAAGAACGGATGCCCAGCGCATTGCACGGTTTGGTCAAGAACTCTTGTCGCACCCCACGGGCAGCCGGGGATACTGGCGATTGGCCAAAGCCGTGCAATCTAATTTCTGCCAGCCTTCTCTGCCGCCGTTGTTGCGATGCCCTGATGGATCACTGGCCCATGGGCCGCAAGAGAAAGCTGACCTGCTTGTCAATCTCTTTGCGGCCAACTCCCGAATCGATAATTGTAGTGCGCAGCCGCCTTCGATTCCCTACTGCGGCCACTCCAAGCCTTATATTAAAATCAGGCAATGCGATTTTTGCGCGACACTGCGATGCGACTCGATGTTCGGAAAGCCAGTGGACCTGACGGAATTCTAGCGGTTGTGCTTAGGAAATGCACAGCCGAGTTGTCTCCAATGCTAACAAGCCTGTATCGCCTATCATATGCCTCTGGCGTAGTGCCGCAGGCTTGGAAAGAGGCGAACGTACAACCGATTCCCAAGAAAGGGGACTGTTCTAATCTGGGCAACTATCGACCCTTTGCTATCACCCCTATCCTCTGCAAGGTGTTTGAACGATTAATCAACAACCAACTCGTTCGCTACCTAGAAGATCACTCTCTCATCAGTCATCGTCAGTATGGCTTCAGACCGAAACGATCAACGGATGATCTTCTAGCGTATGTCACACACCGTTGGGGTGAGGCGATGGACAGGCATGGGGAGTCGTTGGCTATTAGTCTCGACATCTCCAAAGCCTTCGATAGAGTCTGGCATCGTGCGTTTCTTTCCAAGCTTCCAGCTTGCCGCCTCGATTGTGCAACTGGGTTGCCAATGCCTTCCTGCATGAGCGCCGTATATGAGTCCTTTGTGACGGTGAGTCATCGAAGATTCTCCAGGTGAATGCTGGTGTGCCTCAGGGGTGCGTGTTATCGCCCACGCTTTTTCTTCTGCATATCAGTGATATGCTCACTTTTAGGGGCATACATTGCTATGCAGATGACAGTACTGTACATGGGCGATATCTCGGACACCCTGCGGCTAAGCAAGCCGATACTGAGGAGTATAGGCGAACACTTGATGCTGAGCTTGACTGGGTTCTGAATTGCATCTCGCATTGGGGTGATGAAAACCTGTTCGAGTTCAACGCCAAGAAAACACAAGTGTGCGCATTCTCAGCCAAGGTATCTCCATTCCTTCCCGATCCCTCACTTCTGGACACTCCACTACCGATTCAAGATAGCCTCAATATCCTAGGTATGGACATACGCAGAAATCTCAACCAAAAGAACTACATCGAGGGTGAACAAGGTGAGGAGGTTTTTCACGCCGGAGCAGTTGTGTCTGTTATACAAGACCCAGGTTCGCTCCTGCTTGGAATACTGCTCTCACCTTTGGAATGGCTCCGCTCAGTACTTATTGGACACCCTCGATAGGTTGCAGCGGCGTGCTGTCCGTATCATTGGGGATCCAGAGGCCACTAAGACTCTTGAGTCACTGCAATTACGCAGAGACGTGGGCTCAATGGCTGTCTTCTACCGCATCTATCACGGTGAGTGCTCCGAAGAGCTCTTTCAACTAATCCCACCCTCTCCTTTCCTATCCCGAACGACACGTGCTGGGATGAGGTGCCACTCTTACACGGTAGAACAGATACCATCACACACCAAACGGTTCGGCGCCTCTTATCTCTGCTGTACCATTAAGATGTGGAACTCTTTACCAGCCCACGTGTTTCCCTCCACTTATGATCCCGGGTCCTTTAAGCAAAATTTTACTACAAAAAATTTAAAAATGCAACACAAGGCGCGAAAAAAATTTGCGATGTTTATGGACCTAGTACAGTGTCTGTGAGAGTAGCACACATTTGGTTTAAGCGTTTTCAATCCGAAAATTTTGATGTCAAAGATGCACGTCGCTCTGGTCGCCCTATTACGGATAAAATGGGTGCCATTTTTGAAAAAGTGGAGCAAGATCGGCATATCAGTAGTTACGATGCAGCTGAAGAACTAGGAATTGACCACAAAACAGTTTTAGTGCATTTGAAAAAACTGGGAACACTACAACGCTTGATATATGGGTACCTCACGAGCTCACTGAAAGAAACCTAATGAACCGTGTACTCATTTTTGATTCTTTATTACGACGTAATGTAACTGAACCATTTTTGAAGAAGCTGATAACTGGTGATGAAAAGTGGATCACGTACGACAAGAACGTGCGAAAAGGTCGTGGTCAAAGGCCGGCCAGGCTTCACAGACTGTGGCGAAACCCGGGTTAACACGCAACAAGGTGATGCTGTGTGTGTGGTGGGATTGGAAGGGTATTATTCATTATTAGCTGTTACCACCAGGCAGGACCATCGATTCTGAACTCTACTGCGAATAACTGATGAGATTAAAGCAAGAAGTTGAGAGAAAGCGGCCGGAATTAATCAACAGAAGGGGTGTGGTTTTTCATCGCCAGACCTCACACATCTTTAGCCACTCAGCAAAAATTAAGAGAGTTTGGCTGGGAGGTGTTTATGCATCCGCCGTATATTCCTGACCTTGCAGCTTCAGATTTCCACATGTTTCGGTCTCTTCAGAAATAATTAGGCAGTGTCAGGTTAACATCACGAGAAGACTGCCAAAACCACTTGTCGCGGCATTTTGATCACAAGTCCCAAAATTTCTATACCAATGGGATCATGTCCTTACCTACAAGATGGCAAAAAGTTATCGAATAAAATGGTACCTACATACTTTAGTTAAAGGTAAATAAACTATATTAAAAAATGTTTTGAATTTTCTTAAAAAATGCGAAGAAACTTTTTCCTCAACTTATTACATCACAAGAACGCATTAAATAAACATTAAAGTTACAAAAACACCCAGACGCTTAAGTGGGCTTACATTTCACAATACTATTTTTATGTATCTTTCTAATAAAAAATCGGTCATTGGGTAAAAAAAGTACGTATATTTTTATATAAATACTACCTATATTTTTTCGCTGATGTAACCGTCTACGTAGTAATCGTATTAAAGCTATTGAATATCAATCATCAAAAGAGTCACGTTTGCAGAGAAACGTGCCGGCAGATGCTTTTAAACCAATAATAAGGCTTTTGCCTCAAAGTAGATTAATATCTATATAACATGATGCAACATTCGGAATTCTCTTGAGTATAAAACCGGGATGTTTGGACGCTCTCACGCGGATCTCTATCAAACTGAATTGGTGGTATCTGTATTAGTCAGCACTCTGCAATAGTAATGGTAGCTAATTGCTATTTTTGTTAATTGCGAGATTTCGTCGGTCAACCTTTGATGAAAAGTGTAGTAGCGATGAATCACAATAGGTCTCAAAAATATGCACAATATTAAACAGAAATCACTCTAAGTACTATTCGGTCAAGAAGTTCTGACGATTATCGGTGGCCACTTTTAACACAAAACTAATTATATATTCAATGGTGTAAGCTATAGTGTTTGATGATTGTTCGTCTAAGCTCACTTTTGTATACTATTGTCATATTCTAGACAAACTAATATGCGTGTATTAAAATTACAACCGAAATTTAAAACAAAATCATTCCTTACTACAAAATCCAGCCAAAACAACTATAAGTTTAAAATCAGCGTCCCTTATTAACCCTATCAAACCGCAGTAGAACCAAAACAGTCGAAACATTTCAGCAAATTCTTCCCAACCATGAATATTCCGTACATTGGGATAACGTCGCATTGACGTTGAACGCACGGCTTGAAACCACCAAAATTAAAATGGTAATGCTTCGAATAACCGGCGGCATATTAAAGAGATACGGGAAAAAACCATTTAGCAACAATTTGCATATACTTTGTCGAGATGCGAGTGACGGTGGATTGCAGTTAAACTTGTATTTCATCAGCGGAAAGCCTAAAGTGCCTCAAAGCGGGTATACGTAGTAAATAAGCCTAAAATTGCAGCACCTGCGGTATGATGCCTTATATTTGCAGTGCGTTGGTTTTTCTTGACAGAATTTATGCAAATTCTGCTCTAGAGTAGATAATTGGCTGAATTTGATAGTACGTAGTCCTTAAATGTACTTAGTATTTAAGCATATGTATTCAGATGCGCAATGAGACTTATATTGGTTACGTTTACGTAAATAAATTAAAGATGAGCTGACAGGTGGCAAAAGTCAAATGAAAAGTAAGTTATTTCGCTTCATAAAAACCGTCAAATGTTTAAAGACGTCTGGTAAAGAATACAAATAATGAGAATATAATAAATAAGAATTGGAAAGTAAAAGCCTTTCTCATAAAAGGTGCTCTCAGGAGAAAAAGCAAGTACGAAACTCATAAGCGCTCTTTCCAATCGCTGAAGTATTACAATATTATTCAATAATATTATGTGGTATAACGCTCTCATTATTGTTTTCTTGCGAGACTTTATTATAAAGAAAATGGTAAAGTATTTGTGCGAAACGAACGTTTACTGATAAAGTGAATTAAGTAATTCAAATTGTTTATAATTCGATGATGCCTTTAAATCGGGAACATGCGTTTTATATTGCGCACCTACCTTGTGGATTTATTTTAGTGACCGTACGATTCTTAATAGCTTACTTGACCAGTTTTAGTGACGTGGCGTATGCATTTGGCATGCGATTAATGTGGTTTTATTTTTCCGAGAGCTTAAAACACAATTTTTCCCAAAAAATACACACCCCCTTAAAATTTTCCACCGTAAAAAAACTCTCTTTTAAGTGCTCGAGTTATGCCTATAGCACTGGAAGCGTCCGAAAGCGAACCACTTATCACGAAGCGAGGTGTATGATGTTTTTTCGGCTTTTATGTGTAAAAACCTCGTACGCAATATTTTATAATATAAGTAGATCTATATCAGGTTTTTGCTGTCCAATGCAGGTCGTATCCTATAGTCCTCCATTGGACTGCAAAAGGCTATATGACGATTTAGACTAAAATTAATGTACAACTAATTGCCAAATTGTTTTTTATATAAGAGTGAACTTGTAACTTGTATTTTGTGCGTTGATTATATAGATTTGTTTGTCGTCTGATAGCTATGATAATGAGTCCATTTCGTAATTAATTTAACTCAGTCCCTATAGATGAAACAAGTGCTTACAACCCTTTTAGGATTAATAGTACCAGGAGTTCTGAATAGTAGGGATAAGTTTGCTTTAGTTATTTATTCAAGAATCCGTTGACGAGTCGCGGTCTATCAAGCCCGATTTGAAAATGATTTTGAAAACTTACGACGAAACTTAAACCGAATTTTCACCAGAAATAAATCTTGTGTCGTGGGGACGTCACAAATATTCAAGCATTAGACACAAAGTACACCCTCGAAAAAATATACGTGTAGAGATCTAACCCACAGCGCTCTGCATAGTTCTTAATGACGAGACCAGTGCCTAAACCAACTACACTGTAAGTGTAGTAAATTTCTCATAATAACATAATTCTTCCTTTAGTTGCAGAAAAATTACATTTGTGTACAAAGACACTGCCTTATCAAAACAACTCTAGATCAAAGAAAATTCAAAGTGTATCGTAATGTCCTGGAGGCTGCGATGTCTTAGTGGACAGACTAACAAATTGCGTCTTGTGTTAAATTCGCAGCGCCATCCAATCCACCACTGATATTTTGTTAAATGTATGTTGCTTATCGGCAAAGGAAATCATTGTGAGGAATCCTGCATGTCTGAGCGATCTTTATAATGCTCTCGAAAGATATGTGAATTCTGCCAACCCGCACTTGGCCAGGTTGTTGGACTATTGCCATATTTCTCTCTCATAGTGAGAAGAGACCTGAGGCCAGCAGTAAGACAGTTTATATTATAAACATATTAAGATCATAAAGCTAGTGTCCTAATTGAGTGATAAATAATGCAAAGCGTCATGTATTTCAAAAATTTGAAGCAATTAAACTTGCCCTACGTCATCACCTTTAATAAATTCACGTTGGTTTGATACCACGTTTCTCGCATATCGTCGCCCAAGTATTACAAAGCATAAACAGCACCCATGGTTCTTTTAAAATATATTTTCTAGAGCCTGTTAATGTTATCCTTAATGTTGCCAGCTTTCACAGACCGCAGTGACCTTATTCTTCGGCTTAGGACAATATCCGAGCTAATTAATCGTACCGATGGTCACATTATTCAGCACAAATTTCAAAGATTTTTCGTGTATCCGCCACCCATTTAGATTTGTGTCAAATATTATATGATATTGTTCAAGTATTCATTGTAATTTAGTTCTGGGGTAAGCGAATTTATTATAGGGTTGGGTTAAAAGGATTAAATAGCGATCTGTAAATAATCTCCCGGGTTATTTTGTTTACGTGTTATTAAAAATGTTCTTGTGAGGAAATGTTCTTTATTGCTTTTGTCTATACAAAAGCAATAAAGAACATTTCCTCACAAGAACTTTTTTAATAACACTCTATAGATTTTTTTATTTTTTATAGACTCACGCTTGTATCCCCGAAGGGGTAGGCACAGGTGTGATATAACACCCACATTTCGCCATGAATTTTTAGGTCCCACGTAATAGGGGGCGAGCCTATTGCCGTACCGGGCACATTACCAGACTCTGAGCCGCTACTGAGAACTTCCTAACGGAAAAGCCCAATAACACTTTGCGCGACCCGGGAATCGAACCCGAGACCTCCCAATCCCACGCGCACATTTATGCCGCGAGACCAACGAGGCAGTCTATAGATTATAGATCGTAATAAAGCGATCTGATGGGATGGGTGCCCTAATGGTTTAAGTAGTTGCCTTGCACCGCCATGCATTGCGTATGAGATTCAGTGGATTCTATTCCAAAAGGCGATATTGGATTAGGTCAGTCCTTAAGTTGAATACGTGTTTGAGATACCCTGCGTATCCATTCTTGGAATAGTTTTATAAATTATTGTTATTTTTGTTGACTGATGATATGCTGGGTAAAACAAGTATTGCTGGCAAATAACGCTGACATTTTAGAACTTTGTTCAAAGTACTCCATGTCAACATTTAGGTCTATGTATCCGGTTTATGCTGTATTTACATTAAAAATACTTCAATACGTGAGCAACTAATCATTGAACACCACCTTAACATCTTGATCGTTTACGATGAAAACGTATTGGTATGTGTACTTTTAAAAATGAAGATCCTCCAAACTTTTTCACTAAAGCTGCGCGTCAAAAACGCTTTAAAAATTGCCTCAACTTCATCCAAATAGGCTTCGGCGTAGAACAATAGGCATTTTTCATCACTACGCTAAAGGCCCTGTGAATCTAGCAAGCGAGTTTTCACCTCATAGCATTCACAAAATGGCGCGAAGTAACTCGTACAGAGTATTAAATTCGCGTCCTTTTACACTGTCGCTTGCAATAAAGACCAGTGATACAGGTTCTATATGTAACGATTCTGCAATGTCATTTGGAATCATGACTTTATTCTTTACTTGACTGCAGCCATGCCAGCATGGGTTTCTTGTCAAAAAATTGCTTATGTGTTATTCTAATGTATGTTACTGTAAATTTTCATGAATTTTAGTCGTTTTAGTGAGAAATATTTAGAAACCCACAAACAAACCAATATTCTTTCGCATTTAAAATTATGGATTCTCAAGGTGTGTTTTAGAGACCCATTTTGTGTTCAATCTGCAATTCCATATGGACAATTTGGGCTCTACGATGATACGCCAGTCAGGACAAGTAATTACATTATAATTTGGTGACTAGCAGCGATAGCCGAGTGGAGAGACCGACAGACTGCTACGAAGAGGGTCTCGGGTTCGAATCCTCGGGACGCACCAATGACTTTTTGAAGCTAAGTGCGTATTAAATTGTTAATTATCGCTTGCTTATCGGTGAAGGAAAACATCGTGAGGAAACCTGCATGTCTGAGAGTTATCCACAATGTTCTCGAAAGACATATGAAGTCTGCCAATCCCCGCTCTTGGCCAGCGTGGTGGACTATGGCCTTACCCTTCTCATAGTGAGAAGAAACCCGTGCCCAGCAGTGGGACAGTATATATACAGGGCTGATGATGATGGTGACTTTATTCTGTATTGCCAAGCCATTCGACGACTTTTAAAACCAACTTGCGTGAAAGTTACGTAGATCTGTGCAAATGATATTCCCAAAGGTTAATGGTTAACCTGGAGTTCGTAGGTGAAGTACTGGGGGTCTAAAGCATTTATAAAACACTGCCCGAGTTCTAAAAATACTAAAAAAAACTGGTTTGCCACTTTATTATTCTCAATTGTCACTGTATTCATAATGATAATAACCAAAAAAGTAAAACCTACTTAAGATTATATAGAGTCCGCATGACGGCTTAAATTCTACTAGAAGTCCAAAGAAATACAAAGTTTAACAGGCTTTGCGCTAAGGGCTTGCCACTATAAAAGGAATAACCTTATATGTTTCAATCAACATTTTAAATAGATATAAACCATGAAAGTTCAACTATTCATAAAATTAAAACTAGGCAATTCAAAACTTACACGTGCCTAAATTGACGACATCGAGCCAAAACAATAAGGTAACTAACAACACGAAAACTACGAACTACCTCCATACGTTAGAATTGATTCGAACCCCAAACAAGGAACACGCGTTAGCAGCGACCTCTAACACCAAATAAACAAGATAAACTTAGATATTAACAATTTGCGTCTTATCACTGGACCCCGATCAAGTGCGTAGTGAAACTTAATTTTAGTGATGTTGCTTAGGACTATCGATATGCCACAAATATTTACGTATATTTAGGCAGGAAAAGCCTAACCAAGCCAAGTCGATATACTAACAGACTGCAATACGGGCAGTTTAAAACCCAAGGCATGTACCTTTTGATTCGTCGAAATCATGTGCATATTATTTTGCAATCGCTCCGTGCCTTGAATAGCATGTTAGCCGCAGGTCTGGGTTGTCATCAAGATCTTTGACAGTCGGTATGAGGAGTCAGAACCTTTGAATATACTGATACTGGTCTCAGTATTGGAATATCGATATCTCTTTGAATTGCGCATTACTGTAGCCAAACTAAAATAAATAATGTTATACACTTTGCAGCAGTATGGAGTCGGTTAAAAACTATCGATAGTTCTTCACACATCACTACTTAATTGCCGCTCTAACCTCCACCAGAACTGTGTGTACAACACATCTCGTACCCGTATGAAGTGGCAATGGCTCGCCAATTAGGATGGCTGCATATTCAAGTTTCAATCAGATTCACCATAGTCAAAGAATCCGGCCGGTGGTGGTTGGTGACGAGGATATGAAAACATGGACCCCGAACTATATAATTTATTTACTTTTTGCAAGTTAGAGATTGCTGTGTGAATGGAATTCTTGTTTGCTAGTTTCTTTAATATACTCGGCTCTTGGCGGAGTGTTCCCCATAGTTATCATCGTCCTAATGTTGTTCCGGTTGCATCCAAGATTTTGACCTTGGAGCCTCAGGTCCACTTTCTGGTATGACTAATTTGACAGAATATTAACTTTTGTATAGAGCGTCTCAATGCCGTCTGATATCGGCAACCCAAAGGGATACTCTGAGACTGACTGCCCATCACGACTGACAAAGATCATCGTTACATCCTGTGTCGACGGCTTAACGTGCTCTCCAAGGCACAGGCTAAGTGATAATAAACAAATAAAAAACGACGACCGGTTGGCGCAGAGGGTGTGTAAACGACTGCTACGCTGAAGGTCGCGGGTTCGATTCCCTCTCAAGACAAACATTTGTGTGCATTAACATGGATGTTTGCGCGGGTCTTTCTTTCCAAGCTCCAAAAAGTAACGCTTGGTTACTCGGATAAGCGAACAACTGTTCTCATTACATAAAGTTTAAATGTTAATTGAGTACGTACAGAAATAAATATTCGCTTCCTGGAAGAAAAATACAACACACTGACTTTTGCGGTACCCAAATTAGACTAATTTACTTCTGAAAAGTTATACAAAATGGACTAATTCAGTCATTTTCATTAAAGTTTTATGAATTAACAATCCATTTCAGAAATATTTTTAGCTACAATTTGTATTTTGTACTTTACGATAAACAGGTAAATAACTTTATTGAAGTATCAATTTACCTTAAACACAACTAAACAATTTTGAACGGAAACAAATACAAACTCGGAGAAGTTTCCTTTTTCTCTTAGATTTATTTAGACAACGCCCCCACTAGGATAAATTCCAGTATTACGTGGGACTTTACAAGTACACCAGGACTCGAAAGAACAGCTTATCACACACAAAGTATTGCACGAAGCCGATGACCCGTGGCGTACATACGGACACAAGTCAAACTTGACAGTTGGAGTACGATTTTGATGCTTATTTCCTACACCATAAGAACGGTACAAAAGTCAAAATATCTAGCTTTATGAACAGCCATGTGTACAGTTTGGAGACCATTTGAAACAAAGCGAAATCCGCTTCAAGTTTGTAAGGTCAACGAGCATCCCAAAGTCATTAACACATATTTAAACGATGAAAAAACCTACCAGGACAGATACAGAGTAATAAGTCACTATGTCAGGAACACGCACTTAACGCCATTGGAGTGAAATTATTCCAACTGCTCCAACTAAGTGGAAAAATCCCGTTAATTATTCAAGAGTTTTCTGACACTTGAACCTTCGAATGGCGAGCTTTTTATTGCCGGTTAAATAGTTTAGTTGTTTTAATAATTTTAATGCAACGCTTTATTGGGCTGTAAGCGTATAATTATGGGCATATATATGTATGGGCCTTATCCAGAACCTCAGGGTCACTCAGAGGGTGATGGAGAGAGCTATGCTCGGAGTTTCCCTGCGAGATCGAATCAGAAATGAGGAGATACGCAGGCGAACCAAGGTCACCGACATAGCTCCCCAAATAGTCAGGCTGAAGTGGCAGTCGGCAGGGCACATAGCCAGAAGAACCGATGGCCGTTGGAACAGAATGGTTCTGGAGTAGCGGCCACGCACCGAACGTCGTAGCAAAGTCAAAGTCAAAATCATTTATTCATCTAGATCACAAGGTGACGCTTATGAACGTCAAATTTAAAAGTACATTACTTAATGCTTCTACATTTACATTTACTGCCTCGTTCGCAAAGTAATAGGTAGAACCACGAGAAAGAACGGACAATAAAACTCGTAGCCACTCTTTTTAATCGCCAGTGTTATGTTACATATTTTGTTTTTGTAACGAGCTGCAACTGTTTCACATTGTAATTAATTGCTTGTAAATAGTAATTAAGAACATACATAATACTTAAATAATTAATGCAGTTAACAATTTAAGTGCTGTAGTAGCCTTCCAGAGTGAATCTTGTGTAACAGGAGCATCCACTTACGTCTTATAATGTAGGCAACTCGCGATCATGTTCAGAACTATGATGGAAATGGCTACAGAAAGTGACGGTAGGTATATGAATACACAAAATTTACAAAAACGTTAGTGTACAGCCCATGATCACGAGGTACCTTCATCTAACACAGTAGCAAATTTCTTAAATAAAATTAGTGGAACAACAATGCAAATGTAAATGTAGTAAGTTGAATGACCTAATAATACATGAATAGTTATTTAAAAGAACTAGCGATATTATATAAAAAAAAACTGAAAAGCAAGGTATCTATATAAACTCTGATATAGCCTAAGCCTGTCCATATGGCAACTTATACTTAAAATTCCTTAATAGTGTAATAACCCCTTTGTAAAAGAAAGTTCCTAATTGTCCGTTTGTATTTGTCCATGAATTAAAAAAAATAAAAAATTCATTACATCAAGAGGCAATTTGTTGAAAAATCGTATACCAATCCCCGCAAATGAGTTCTGAACTTTATGTAAACGGTAGTTAGTTCCCACTAGTTTATGCTTATTCCTTGAGTTCACTTTGTGCAAATCACTTTTTTTGCGGTATAGAATTAAGTATTTCTTAATGTATATTAAGTTAGAATATACACACATCAACAAAGTCTAGGGATATCTTAATCCTAAATTATTTACGAGTTTATAGTTTAGAACCTTGTTAGTTTCCACAAAAAGTTTATATACAGATTAAAACCTCTTTTATTCTATTTTCAAAATTTGAACATGGAAAGAAAAAAAACAAAATAATAAACAAAATATGGCGGCAAATTTGCTAGTAATTCGTTACATTAAAGAAAGTTAAAACTGTTTTATTATAATTATTAATGAAAAGGGTTTTTAATTGTTTTTCTTTTTTAATTTAACGTGACGTACGAACTTTAAAAGTCATGTCACGTCGTCATTTGAGTCGAGATGAAATGTTACGAGCCGTGGGCATGTTAGAAAATGGTGCAATTCAACGCGTCGTTGCTGAGGCCCTACATACCAGTCAAAATGTGATATCAAGGTTGTGGTCACGTTATCGCAGTACTGGAGATGTGGCCGAACAGCACACAGGTAGATATCGTGTTACTACGCAGAGACAGGATCGATTTCTCCAAATGACCGCCAGAAGACAACCCAATATCACAGCGCTGCAACTAGTGCAAAGGCTCCAGGAGGACCACCAGCTGCTGGTAAGCGACCAAACCGTACGAAGAAGGTTACATGAAGTTGATCTTCATGCTCGAAGACCATTGCGTGTTCCAGCATTGCGACGTGGCAATCGCGGTCGGCGGCTTTCGTGGGCTCGGGAGCATTTACCATGGAGTGACGAACAATGGTCTTTGGTGCTGTTCACCGATGAGTCCCGGTTTGGGTTTCACCCGGATTCACGAAGAACACGCGTTTGGAGAGCTCCAGGGAGAGTTAGCCGTCTACGGCACCCTCAGGAGGTCCACCCATACCAAGGCGGGACAATCATGGTGTGGGCAGGAATTCGTCTTGGCGGACGAACTACCAAACCAACTCGTTTGGATCCAAGGCAGCATGACTGCACAAAAATACCACGAGGAGGTAGTAGAGCCCGTTATTGTCCCACACAGAACTCAAATAGGCCATGAATTTCTACTCATGCACGATAATGCTCCTTGCCATACGGCGCGGCTGGTATCGACCGCTCTCCGAGAGCACGATATTCAAGTTTTGGATTGGCCTGCACAGTCGCCCGACTTAAATCCTATCGAGCATGCCTGGGACATGTTACAACGAAAAGCTTTGAGAGATTTTCCACCAAATTTGACGAGTGAACAACAACTTTACGAACACTTGCAAAGGACATGGGACCTCATACCGCAGCAAGACATTGACAATTTAATTTTAAGTATTAACAATCGATGTCAATGTGTAATCAATGTAAGAGGTGGCAACACTGATTATTAACGATTAGATTTTACAAGATTTTTCCATTTTTATTAAAATTAATAGTTTTTTAAGAAGAAATGTTTGTTGTTATCATACTAATTTTCCATGATGATTAAAAAAAATATTTTTTTTATTTAAAACAAAAAAAAACACGAAATGTTTTTTATTTTTATTAAAGACCTTAAAATAATCTATGATTCTTCTATTTACTGTATCAGAAAATTCTTCATAGATTTTTAGATATTTGATGAAATATAAAATATCCCTAGACTTTGTTGATGTGTGTATATATTGCGATGCAACTGTCAATATATCTACTTCTTTAAATTTATCACGTAAAGAAACTCTAGCACCTAACTTATAAATTGCACGTATGGCCCTCTTTTGAATGAAAAAAATAGTCTGTATATCAGCAGCTGTACCCGATAACATTATACCGTAAGACATTACACTGTGAAAATAACTAAAGTAAACTAGTCTAGCAGTATCTATATCTGTGAGTTGCCTAACTTTTCTAACTTCAAACGCTGCAGAACTAAGTTTGACTGCGAGACAGGATATTTGGCGCCCCACTGAAGCTTACTATCTAAAGTTAGACCTAAGAATACGGTTGATTCGGCTAGTTGAATTGTTTCCTTATTTAAAATTATATTAGTAAGAACACTTTTGACATTAGGCAAAGAGAATTTAACATATTTCGTTTTGCTAGAATTGAGTACCAAATTATTTGTCGAAAACCAATCTAATACTTGTGCAAGAGTGTTATTGACGGTATCAAAGTTACTTCAATTGCGATCAACTTTAAAAATTTGTGACGTATCGTCGGCAAACAAAACAAGATCACATAAATTTTGAACAAAGAACGGCAAATCATTAACATATATTAAAAAAAGAAATGGACCGAGAATAGAGCCCTGTAGAACGCCCATTCCTACTGGCAAACCTAGAGACCTACTCCCATTAACATTTACATACTGAATTCTATCTCTAAGGTAGCTGGCAACAAGATTGAGTGCGGTATCTCTAATAACCATAAAGTTTCAATTTACGTAAAAGTGTATTATGATCTACACAATCAAACGCCTTTGACAGGTCACAAAAAACACCAATGGCATCCTTCGAGTTTTCCCAAGCATTAAAAATATGCTTTAACAAAGTTACACCGGCATCAACGATGGAGCGACCCTTAGTGAAGCCATACTGCTCACTGTGAAATATATTATTTGTGTGAAAGTGGCTCTCTAATTGATGCAAAATAATCTTTTCAAAAATTTTACTAATAGCAGGCAAGATAGAAATTGGCCGAAAATTACTAGGGTCGCTGTTGGATCCCTTTTTGAATAATGGTATTACTTTACTGTGTTTCTTTAGATCAGGAAATACCCCTGTATCTACGCATCTGTTGAATATTGCAGCTAAATATGGAGCTAAGCTAGAAATAATGTGTTGAACAAGTTTAACCGAAATGCCCCATAAGTCAACAGAATTTTTATTGTTTAGTGTCTTGAATACCTTCAGTATGTCATTTTTGTCAATATATTTAAAATTAAAAAGCACATCACACTCATTCACATTGCCCCTAACCAACATTTCTGCTTTGCTTGGACATTAATCTAGACAGCTGGTTGTGTTCACTGGTATGTTTATGAAGAAATTGTTATGTCTGAGCAACATCAGTTTTCCTAGTAATAATTTCATCATTAAATTTTAATTCATAATTGTTATCTACCAATTTAGCTCGCCCAGTCTTATTATTAATAAAGTTCCAAGTAGTTTTAATTTTGTTCTTGGCTTCTTTGATTTGATTGCTTAAATATAAGGATTCGGCTAAAGCACATGTCCTCTTGAAAACTTTTGAATAATTTCTAACATATTGAATAAATTCAGGATTAAAATTGTATTTCTTCATACCATACAGATCATAAAACCTAGCTCTACTTTTGTATATACCTACTGTTGCCCAATCACAAAAATTTACTTTAATGCTTCTTGCAAATGTCTTCTGTTTAAAAATTTTATTGCACTCATCATTAATAGTGTTAAATAAGCATTTATATAATTCATCAGCATCATCAATGGTTAAGTCAATACTGGCGATCTTGGCAGCAACATCATTACTAAAGTGTTTGAGGCGAGCAGAGGTCATTGGCCTTCATGTAATTTCGTGTACTTTAGGGGTTGTATTCGTTGGAATTATAACCTTTTGCCCGCAGTGATCCGATGTCAAGTCAGTAAAAACAGCCTTACTTAAATAAAGACAATTGCAAAAAACATTATCTAAGCATGTAGAAGAATGTGAGGTTATTTTGGTTGGTTCAGAGAACAAAAAATTTAAATTAAATGAAAATTTGGTGATTTTTCGAACAAACTGACATTAAAATCGCCACATACGATTATAGACTTCCTACTAGAAATTATGTGTTTTAACCCATTAACGCCCAAATGAAAAGCAGTCGTGTTTTTTGTAATATAGTTTTATTAATACAGTGCTTAGGGACTATGAAGACACATTTTATTTTAAAAAAATAATAAAAAATAAAAAAAGTTAATTTTTGGAGCCGTACTTTTTATAGTACAGCGGGCGCTTATGCATGATAATTAGAGAAACATTATTTATGTATGCACAAAGTTTTATTGCACTTACTGTACTGCCATTTGATACGTGTATGGCACTAAACACATCTCAATTGTTTGGGTAGCTTTTAGGGTTATGCCCGTTGTTATTTGGTCTGCGTCCTGCTATTTCAGAACCGGCTGGACGGCTTGTGATATTGCTATTACTCTGTAAATAATGTCTTGCTATGTGTCGTCGAAAATCCAGCTGGTCAAAGCGTTCATCGCTGCTCGTACTGTGCAGACGCCAAGCGTTAGATATACACATATCAAGCAAATAGGTGAAAATAACCCACCACCATTTTTTTCCACGTATACCCACTCGATACATTGACATTGATGCGTCCATAACGTCGATGCCGCCCATGCACTTGTTATAATTTCCGTTTTAATGTCCGTTTTACTTTTCCAATGGGCTCAACTGTATCAATATTCGTGCCAATAGTGCATACACTGTTGTCCTTCCACCTGACAAGCAAAACTTCGTTTTCAGTATCAAACTGATAGTCAAACTGAGCTCTTTCACCTTTTTTCATGTCCTTCACGGAAGTAAGGGGGCATTTTTTGTTCGATTGTCTCTTATTGTTCCTGTTGCTCTAAACCCAGTATCTTTTAGTTTGGTAAACAAGTCACAATTAGAAAAAAAAATGTCAAAATATATTTCATGTTCAGAAGGTACTGAAGGTATTCATTTTTTCTAACAGTGATTTGACCACTCGAGTCCCAAGAGGTATTTTTCCGATATCATTAGATTTGCCACAGTATAAATCAAATACGTAGCAGTAACAATCAGAACTGGCTGCTACCCAGTTTTTATAAACGAATCTAATCGGTTTGCCTCTGATAAATTGTTTTGATGGATGATAACCATAGTATTTTATCATTGATTCAGCTATCGTTATATTTTTATGAACCACTCCATTTTGACAAAATTTCTGATTTAGAGATTCGACCAAAGGCCTGACTTTGAACATCTTATCAGTTGAAACTGACGCTAAACTGTTGTCTACCAAATGCAGATTTCTTTTTATGTCTAGAAATCGTAGTAAGTAAGATGGTGCACATTTTCTACATGTCGGTAATAAGTCACCTGGATCGCGACTGCAGTTCTTTTGTTCGACAAGGGTTCATCGTCACTGTCTTCAAATTCTGATGTTTCAGAAGAATGACGTCGTCGACGTGTTACCTCGATTGTTCCTGGGATCTCTCGGTAGTTCTGACGTTTGCGCGTCATCTTCACCTTCTTCTTCGTCTGTCAACACATCTGGTTCAGGCGGTAAAATAACGACGTCATATTCATTGTCAGCTTCGTCTTCCGCAATGGCGTTCACAGCTTCCTCGAGACCGCGAAAGTGATTTGCAGCACTGAATCGAGACATTTTTTCTGCAAACGAAATATACACACTAAAGCCCAATGTACTAAAAAAACGACATCAATATAAATCATAGTATAGCTCACAAGATATTGTATAAACTTTAGATATTTGACTTATTTCAGTAACCCAGTATCATAATCTAATAATATAATGCACAATTACACTGAAAAAGATCTGAAATATAATAAAAAGAATAAATTTATTCACTTACCTGAGCAATCGAAAAATACATACACTTAAATGTCAAAAAATGTCGGTAAAACAACTAAAGTATAAGACTTTTATATTTTTTTCGTAACACTTATACCCTCTTTTATCTATTTTAGGAACTAATTCGTCATGATGACAGATAGCCATTTTTTATTGACCATTTTAAATGGTGTCGTTTATTTAGTACAGAGGGCGTTAATGGGTTAAAACATCCTCTATAATGCTTTTAAACTGAGTGAAGTCGCTTTGTGGCGGTCGATACACACACACTATTATATGTTGTTCAAGCTCAACACAAGAAATCACTCAAGCACTACACAATCATCAGCAGTGCGCTCGATAGAAAGTTTAGCTATATCCTTACGTTCTTTACATTTCAAACTATTACATACATATATTAGAGAGCCACCACGCCTTCTTTCTTACGAATGCACTTATAACTGAGTAATGTTGATTGTTAAATCTTAATTACAATCTTAATAACACCTCGCAACCAATGTTCCGTAATACATAAGATATCAATCTTATGTTTATTTAAAAATAAATCTATTTCTAATTCTTTGCCAGATAGGCCTTGTATGTTTTGATGAACTAAGTTTAAAACACATGAATGCCTATCTGTTGTCTCATCTAATAGTTTAAACTAATAGATGTGTAAATATTGGTATAAGTATTATCTACCAAATTCCTAAGTACTCTAGTAGTACTCCTGTCAGTATATAAATTAAATGCTAATAATTTGGCAAGTTGTCGCCTATGTACTGGTAGCGCCATCTACCTTTCCATCGAGAACTAATCACATCAACGTCAATCGTTCCACGCTTGCTTGTCGCCACAGTCGAGTCCTCACGCAACCCCCTAGAGGGTTGGCGGAAGCGGGTTCAGGGCAATGTGCCCTCAGCCTGCGGGATCGTCGCTGCCCCTTAAATAAAGGGCAGGTGTTTGGGGTGGGCTATGTGTGCCCGGTGAGTGTCGTCGTCGTGTTTACAGGGCGCCTTCGGTCTTCACGCCGTCCGGGCGGTCAACACGAGCCGGGTGAGACCCCCGGCGAACCGAGGGAGGCCCAGCTCCGTGAAGCCAGCGACGCGGACAGCGACTTACTAATGTGCGGCCCTGTGGATGTCGAAGTGTGTTGGTGTGTGGTGTAGTGGGTGTGTAGGCGTCTTGTTATAGGCGTCCGCTGTTGCGGTGGTCGCCCGCGCGCGCACATGATGCACGTATGCTGATCATACGCGCAGATGTCGCGCGGATGGGGGCGGTCACCTGCAACAGAGGGGATGGAGTGTAATGTTGTGGGGGCGGCGGTCACCTGGGGGTGACCGTGTTGTCCGTGGAGTCATCGGGCGACGCGAGCAGATCTCGCGGCAGCTTCTTCTTGTCCGGGGGGCGAGCGTGCCAGGGGGCCAGGTCTCGGACGTGGTCCCAGGCCGAGGCGTCGGCACGCTCAAACATCCCCACGGACAAGCGGCGGATGTAGGCGTCCAGGCTCTCCATACGCGTGTCCCGCTGTATGACGGCGTTGCGGACGGTGCGTGGCGCACCTACCGCGGTACGGAGGGTGAGCGACTGTTGCGCTCGGAGGCGGGCCCGGTTGGTTTCGCTAGTGAGCGCGTACCAGGCAGGTGCGGCGTAGGTGAGCCGGGAGCGTACATATGTTTTGTACACCCCCAGTTTCACGCGCAGCGGGAGGCGGGATGTGAGCGCTGGACGCAGTAGTGCCCTAGTCGCGCGTACCTGCGCGACGACTCTACGGACGTGTGACTCCATAGTGAGTAGGCGGTCTAGTGTGACCCCCAGGTACTTCGCCGTCCTTGTCCAGGGGATGAAGTCATCCTGGAGCTGAAAAGTATCGCCTGTGACTTACCCACGTTTACCGACAGCCGCCATTGTGACAGTCAGTGTGGGAGAAGCTGGAGGGTACGCTGCATCTTAGACGCGGCGTGGTAGGCGTTGATGCTTGTGGTGATGTACGCCGCGTCGTCAGCGTACAGGGCTAATTCAGCGCCTTCGGCGACAGGGATGTCGTCGGTGAAACGCGAGTAGAGCACAGGCGAGAGACACGAGCCCTGCGGGACTCCGGCGGCGATAGGATGGAGGTCTGAGACCTCTCTCTCCACCACCACTCGGTATTTCCTGTCGCACAGAAACGAGGAGACCGTTTTCACGATGCGGCGGGGCGCTGTTGAGGTCGAGAGCTTATACAGCAGACCGGAATGCCATATTCGGTCGAATGCTTTCTCCATGTCGAGGAATACTGCCACGGCGTGCTCGCGTTTGTTACGCGCCGCCGCTATCCGGTGCAGTACCCTCGACAGTTGCAATGTGGTTGAGTGTTCGGCGCGGAACCCGAACTGCTCAGGTCTGGGCGTGATGTGCGGTGTGAGGTGCCGCAGCAGGAGTTTTTCGAACACCTTCGAGATGGTGGGCAGCAAAGTGATCGGCCGATAGCTCTCAGGCTTCAATATGTTCTTGCCCGGCTTGGGCAACATAATTATGCGTCCCTCCTTCCAGCATGTAGGGAAGACGCCTGTGCGGACGATCCCCGTAAACAGGCGCGCCAGCGCTGCCACGGTACGGTGCGGCAGGCGGCGCAGCGCTGTGTTCGGTATCCCATCCGCCACAGGAGCCTTCCGGGGCTGGGTCTGCCGAATAATTCGTTGCACCATGCTGGGGGAGAAGTGGATGGGGTCCTCGTCGGGAGCTATCGGCGTGGCGAAGTAGTCTCGAAGGTGTTTCTCGACTGCTGTGGTGTGTTCCGTGTCAGCAGTCGGGTTCGGCGCGAACACGCTCTCTAAATGCTCAGCGAGTATGGCCGCGCGGTCTGCTGCTTTGTACCTCGGCGTCCCGTCGGCGTGTAGTAGCGGGCGCACCGGAGCTGGGGTGTTAGTGAGGCGACGACATAGCCGATGTATAGACGGCCAGTCGTCGCTGGAGTCGTCGATAAAGCGCTCCCAGCTCTCGGCGGTGTAGGTCCTCAACTCGTCCTTCACTCTCTCCGCGAGCCGGTTTAGTCTGGCTTTCAATGTGGGGCATCGTGAGTTCTGCCACTGCCTTCTAAGACGCCTCTTGTCCGCGATCATTCGCTGGATGTGTGCCGGCAGAGGGGGTAGCCTCCTCTGGGTGGTGACGGGTGTTGTTGCGGTCACAAGGGCGCCCTTGATTGCGTCGGCGAGCTCGGCCGCGAGCGTTTCGACGTCGGCCGCGGAGTTGATCGGGCGAGTCGGTGTAGTGGTCTCTATCGTTTCTGTGAATTTTGTCCAGTCCGTTTTGAGACGTGGCGCTTGAGGGACTACGCGGGTCAGCTGCTGTTGGATGACGACGAGTACAGGTTGGTGGTCCGACAACAGCTCGTCGCCGAGCACCTCCTGCTGTATCTGGCAGTGCGTCTCGTTGTGTACGAGAATGTCCAGTACGTCGGGCATCAATGTGGGGTCGTCCGGGTAGTGTGTGGGTACCTCCGGTCCCGCGACCACATAGTCGTACGTCTCGGCGTCTTTGAATAGTCGTACACCAGCGTGGTTGGTGTTCGACGAGTTCCACGCTGGGTGCTTACAGTTTAAGTCGCCCGCTATGATGACAGGGTGCGAGACGCTTACTAGCGATCGCAGCTCAGCGACGTCTGGCGATGTAGCGGGCGGCTTGTAAGCGGCGTGGAGGTGGAGGTTGGCACCGCCTAGGTGCACTTCGACACCCAGCGTGTACACGGTATTGAAGTCTGGTGTAGGTAGCGGCTGGTGTACGACTCGTCGCTTGATTAGCACTGCCAGTCCGCGGTAGCTCCTTCCTTCAGGCGATATCTCGTCCCTCCGATAAACGAGGAAACCCGGGAATCGTGGTTGGTCTGCAGGTCCCAGGTGCGTCTCGTTTATCAGCGCCACGTCTATGTCTTGTTCCTGCAGGAGAGGATGGAGTAGGGCGGCCTTTCTGTTCAGGCCGCGGGCGTTCCAATGTAGAATTTCATCTTGGAGAACAAGGTCCGCCAGGCCCTTGAGGATGATGCTCACGACAGTGTGCTTGTCGCGGCCTTCGCTCATTGCGGTGAGGACGCTCTGAAGCACTGCGATAGCGGCCTGAACAGTGCCGGAACTCTTTGTACCCTTGCGTGTGTGCGGGGCCTTCGCCTTCTTCCCCTGGGGCGCGGTTGTGCCCGCGGGGGCGGCGACTATGTGAGTTGTCGGCTGAGGTGTTTCGGCGGGGGTCTTAGGGGTCTTCCCGGGGCCGCCCTTTTGTTTCCGTGCTTTCTTCGCTACGGCGGGCGCTTGTTCGGGTGCGGGTGCAGTTGTGGGTGTGGGTGCGGGTGTGTCCGAGGCGGTTGCGCCCCGTTTGCCGCGAGCTCGGTTCCTCCGCCCTCTCTTTGATTGTCCGGGTCCGGGCACTTCGCGTTCGACCGTGCTAGCGATCGGACGTGTTTGTGCGCGCTCTCGCGAGTAATTTCATTGCTCTCGAATTTTCTATTATTTTTCGTTATTTTAATACACGAACAGCTTCGTGTTGTTCGATTTGTGTTGTGAAAGTGTTATTGTTTGTGAAAATTGTGTTTTTCGTGCGTTTTCTGTGGTTTTCACCGTGCCGCGCCCGTGCATGTGCGCGCGCCTGGAGGAGTCACAGTTTGGTGTAAATCGGGTTTGTGGCGTGTCATCCAGGGGCTCATAGCCTTAGGATTGGGACTGCCTACCGAATAGAGGTAAAACAAGGCTTCAGGGTCGCCTGAAACGGTTTTTCGTGGCGTTGCGGCGTGCACATAACCTCAATTTGAGGTTAGGTGCGCGTGCTCTGTTGCGCGGCCGTAGCGGGCGCTCAGTTGCCTTGTTACTTTTTCTATTAAATACATATAATCATAGATACAAATACCAGCTTGATTTTATAATTATTCAGCTGAAAACCAGTGAAATAAGTGTACAGAAAACCGCGTGGTAATTGACAGCCGCTGTCAGACGTTGATGTGCGTTGGCCGCCGGTGACGTTTGACACTGACGGCTATCGCGGTGTTGCCAATCACTAAAAATAGTAAGGGGCTCGACTGGGTTGCCATTAATAAATTGTACTTGAGCGGTTGTCGCTTTCCTAGATACAGCAGTACTGGACATTGGACCGCTATACCTCGGCGGCTGACAGCGATTGTCATCCGTCATATGTCACTAGTGTCATATGGCAGGTTGACTGATTGACATATCGGTATTATACTGCACTGGACACTAGCCTTTTGGGAACGGTTATCACACAGTACCGGACATTTGCCTGTGGCCCAATCCTGACAGTGACAACGTCATCTGTCAGTGTCACTTGGGGTCGAGTGACGTGCTGCTCTGGGTTACCAGTGCAAGCATAGTTTTGCATCATTTTATTTTGTTTTTATCTTTTTCATTTTGTGTTCTCGCTTTTTTTCTATTTCATTATATTAAAGGTTATTAAATATAGAGTGTGTTAGTTATAAGATTTTATAATAAAATATTGCGTTGGCCATAACACCGACTAGTCGGATTGATGGACGAGGACGAGAAGGCTCGCAGGCAGCAAGAGCTGCTAATGGATGAATTCGAGCGACGGCAACTGGAAATGGAGGCGCTCAGAGAGATTATAGACGAATCATCTAGGGGAGCCGCACCCGCGTCTCCCTTTGAGCCTCGTGTGTCGCTGGCCAGAACACCACCGGGAGGTTATTCGCCGGCACCGACAGCGGTGGAAGCAGCGGTCGAGCTCGGGACGCCGCAGCCGCAACCGGTAGTATGTTCGCAGCCGGGGAAACGTCATCTAACGTCGCCTGAGGAGGTACAGGAGGCAGTGCGACGGCGAACGGCAACGGCTAAAAAATCTACGGCACCACCATTGGGTGGTATATTAACCAGCTCAACAACATCTGCGGAGCGGACGCCGGCTGGGCCGGGCGCGCCGTCGCAGTCTATGGTCAGCATGGAAAAAGAGGCGCTCATCGAGTCGGTGCACTCGGCCGTAAAGGCCATTTCGGCCGTGGCGAATGCCACAAACAAACTCAACATGGGCGACAAAAACGCGATCGCCGGACATGGCCAAGACATCTTGGCGGTGGTGGCGCAGTTGGCGTTGCGTCTCGCCCGCGTGGAGCAGGAGGTGGCGGCTATTAAGCTCCAACAGGCGACGGTACAACAACAACCGGCAACGACGGCGGCGCCACTGGTGCCATTTACGGACTCATCTTGCACCTACGCCAGCAAGTTAAAATTACCGAAAGGTAAGCCCGATATTGCCCTGGAACCGCGTGGCCCGACGGTCCTTTTTTATCCCAACAACGAGCAGATCAAGACCTCCGAAGATACGAAAAAGGAACTGCAGACCACCATTAAACCCGGAGCGCACGGTGTTCAGTGCCAGAGGGTAACGGCGGTCTCGAACGGCGGAGTGGCTGTACAGACGCGGTCGGTAGAGGCCGCAAGGAAGCTTAAGGAAGCGGCCCCACCAACCTTGAAGGTAGCGGACCCAAAGGGCAAGAAGCCTCTGGTGGCAATTAGAAATCTGCGATCGGATCCATCATCGGCGGACCTTTTGGAAGACTTGCATCGCATCAACCTGGCGGAGGACCCGAACTGGCCGAAGGATAAGATGCTGTCACAATGCAGTGTCGCTTTTAAGAAGGGTCGGCGAGAGTCTAACAGGACTACTGTCGTGTTAGAATGCACCAAGGCTCTGCGGGATAAGCTAGTAAGCCTTAACCGAGTGTACATAGGATGGGACGAGGCCGAGATAGTCGACTATATTAGGCTGACTTGCTGCACTAAGTGCCAGCAGTACGGGCATCCTGAGAAGCACTGTCGGTCGGCCAACACCATCTGCGCGCAATGCGGGGAGGCAGGCCACAGGAAGGACGACTGCAAGTCGGAGACCACCTGCTGTGCCACCTGCATCAGATTCAAGCGCCCGAATAAGGATGGCCACCGTACTGCTGCGCTTACGTGCCCCGCACGACAGTACGCTGAGCAACAGGCTGCCTACATAAGCTATGCATAATAACGCTCTTCGGATCGGGCAGCTGAACCTCCAAGGGTCAGCTGCGGCGACGACCGAGCTACCCGTTGTGTCGGCGCAATACGGCTTAGATCTGGTCTTAGTTCAAGAACAGTATCACCATGACCAAATAATCTCGTGCGGAGAGAACCCAAAAGCGGGGATCTTGGTGAACAATAACACGCTTGCAGTGACATTGTTAGGACACCTTAGCAACGAATACTGTACGGTTGCTCACGTTGACAACGGGCCTCGCGGCGATGCCCTGTACGTAATCTCGGCGTATTGCCAATACAGCCATGACGTGGCCAGACATCTTGAGACTATGACTCGTGCACTGGATCAGCTGGCTGGGAACAAAATACTGATTGGGATGGACAGTAATGCACACTCACCACTCTGGCACTGCGAGCGGCGGCAGTATGAGGGAAGGGGACCCGACACCGACTATAGGAAGTCTCAGGTTGAAAGTTTCATACTTGGGAGAGGCCTTATTATACACAACAAGCATGGTCAACCACCAACTTTCCATGGACCAAATGGCTATTCCAATGTGGACTTAACCCTCTCTACACGGGGTATCTCGGTGTCAGGGTGGAGTGTGCATGAAGGTGCCAGTATCAGTGACCACCAGCTGATCACGTGGACCATCGACTCCTCTAGACCGAGGGGTAAGGACGAGCTGCCCAATATTGAGCCGCGGCGCTTTCGGGACAAGGGGGTGGATTGGGAGGCATTCTCAGTCACCCTCCAATATAGGCTGGGCAAGCTCCGCATCAGAAGGCCAGCTGAAGCACTAAGCCGTCAGTACACGGACACTCTTGTGGCCACGGCTCAGGACACACTGGGTGAGGTTAAGAAGAAAGCTTCAATGAAGTATGAGTGGTGGTCTTCACAATTGGACGACATGCGGCGGCAAGTGTATAACGCCAGGCGTGCGTGGCAGAAGTCACGCCGATTGGGCGGCGTCACGGATAGTCCCCTGCACAACCATCTTCGCAACATACGGCGAGAATATAAAGAAGCCATGAAGGAGGCCGAAATCGAATACTTCCGGCAGATCGCTGATTCCGGCAACGAGGACCCATGGGGCCTGGCATATAGAGCCGCGACGGGCAGACTTAGACCGCCCGCTAAGGTCATGCACGGACTGAAACTCTTGGAGGGACACACAGGAACGGCTAGGGAGACCATGTCCGCCCTACTGAACACACTCTGCCCCGATAACGACCCCAGCCGGGACACAGAATACCATCGGCAGGTAAGAGTAATGGCGGCGTGCGCCCCCTCGGGACGCAATAGTGAGCGCCCCACTGAACAGGCGCTGAATCAAATCATCAATCATCTGCCTAACACCTCCCCTGGGATGGATGGATTAACTGCCAGAATTATAAAACGCGCCTGGAGTGTTAGTAAGGTCGAGACGCTGGCTGTATATTCAGCGTGTATTGAGGAAGGAGTTTTCCCGTCGGTTTGGAAGATCGGACGCCTCGTTGTCCTGCCAAAAGGCAACGACAAGCCGTTGTCTGACCCCAAGGCCTACAGGCCGATTACGCTGTTGTCCATTCTGGGCAAAATCTTGGAGCGTTTAATTATAACCTGCGCCCCTTGCCTGCACCGGAGCATTTCGCCGCTTCAGCATGGCTTTCGGCGTGGAAAGTCTACGGTGACGGCGCTCAACGCAGTGCTGAACCGAGCCACGAGTACCGCCGAAAGCTATGTTCAGCTGGTCCTATTAGACATCTCGGGGGCCTTCGACAACGCCTGGTGGCCCATGATACTTCTCAAACTTAAACAGGGTGGCTGCCCACCAAACATCTTCAAAACTGTCATCAGTTATTTTACAGACCGTACTATCGGCATGTTCATGGGTCACCAGGTGGTGTGGAAGAGATCCACTATGGGTTGCCCGCAAGGCTCGGTGCTGGGGCCAACGCTTTGGAACGTCCTGCTCGACGACGTCCTACGACTGCCGATGCCGGGGGGTGTGCACATGGTAGCATATGCCGACGACCTTACCATGGTTATCGAAGCCTCATCCAGGGCGGCCATAGAGCGGAACGCCGCGATCTCACTCCGGGCAGTGAGTGAATGGGGACAGAGAAATCGACTCGCCTTCTCTGCTGGAAAATCCAAAACCTTGACGATAAAAGGTAAGTTCAAGCGTCCTCCTACGGTCCGCATGGATGGGGCTTCGGTAGCACGGGTGAGCAGTGCGAGTCTGCTGGGCGTGGAAATTGACGAGGCTAGCTCCTACGTGCCGCATGCGAAATTAGCCGGCACCCGTGCCGTGAATGCCTTCGGGAAGATGTCGAGGATATCGGCATCGACCTGGGGCACAAAATACAAGGCCTTGAAAATGCTGTACATGGGTACATACGTGGCAATCATAACATACGCTGCGGCCGTATGGTGGCGACGCTCGTCACATTACACTGTTAAAGCGGCGCTGCTGCGTGCGCAGCGTCCGGCGTTGGTTCTGTTGACGAAGGCCTACAGGTCCGTCAGTACCGCAGCGCTGCCCGTGCTCGCTGCGGTGCTCCCGGCGGACCTGGAGGTCGTTCGTGCTGGGCGCCTCGCGCAGGACGGTCTAGGGTTGGCTGGCAGGGAGCGTAGGGCTCTAAAACGGGAGCTGACTGAGGTTGTCGTCGCTCAGTGGCAGGCGCGATGGTCGTCCGAGGACAAGGGAGCCGAGCTCCGGCAGTTCTTCCCCGATATACGGGATAGGCTTTCCCAGGGGTGGGTCGCGCCTGATTATATCACCTCACAGGTGCTAACGGGCCATGGATGTTTCCGCAAACGATTGCATGACATGCGGCTGGGTGATAGCCCGGAGTGCTATTGCGGGGCGCCGGAGGAAGACCGTAATCACATTTTGTGGGAGTGTCCTCTATACGAGGAGGAGAGAAACACGATGCTGGACGGATGGCTGCGAGAATCTGCGGGTCCGGTGTGGTACCAGGACCTGGTGGGGAGCGTGGAGGGATTTGCAAGACTGCACGCGTTCGCGCACTCGTGGCACAAGAAGAGAAGGGAGCTGGAACGCTAACCTGCCTGCGCGAACGCGAAGTGCTGTTGGTGTGATGTGCTGCCCCAATAGGGGAGAATGCTCAAAGAACAGGGACAGGATAAAGAATTTGTAGGGAGTCAAGAACGAGCGCGCGGGAAAGAGCAGACGCAAGTACTGCGCGCTCCTCCCATGATTCGGCCCGTATGCCGCAAGGCGGGTAGGGCCATGAGGAGGTGGTGGGAAGTGTCCGGGTCCGGGTTGTCCGCGAGCTGGGGGGTCGTTTGCTTTGGCCATAAGTGAGGCCTCGTTAGTGTCCTCTCCCTGGGGTTGCGCGTTAACCGGTGCCGGTCCTTGACGCGGCTCGCCGGTTATGGCTACTGTCCCCGCCTTCTTGTTCCTCGCCTCGCGTTTGAAGACGGGGCAGTTGATGTGATTTGCGGGGTGGTCACCCCCGCAGTTCGCGCATGTAGCGGGCTCTTACCTCGGGCGCGGGCACTCCCTGGCCGTGTGCTCCTCACCGCATCGCACGCACGTTAGTGTGCGGTGGCACTGGTGGCTAGAGTGCCGAAATTTCTGACAGCGGTGGCATTGTGCCGGCCTCCGCTTGCCTCGCCACTGTTCTATTCGGACGCCGGGGATGCCGAGCATCTCGGTAACGCCGTAGATCCCCGACGTAGTCTCTTTAGTGCGTTTTAGAATGGCCAGTAGGATGCACCCTGGCCGCCCCTGGCGCGCCCGGATGTTGCGCACGTACTCCGGTTCATATCCCAGCTCGCGGAGCTCTTCCTCGACCTCCTCCGGTGTCGCGTTGCTGGGCAGGCCTCTAATTGCCACTTTTAAGCTTCGTTCTGCGGGGAGCGAGTAACAGAACCAAGAGATGCGGTCTGTCCTCTCTAGCTCTGTAAAGTACCGCTGCAGTAGGCGGTACTCGTCTTCGTCCTTCGGTGTAAACCGCAGCCCTTTTCCGAAGGGGCGGCCGTTGGCGGCTCTGCCGAGTTGGCCTTTGAGCTCCCGCATATGGTGGGCCCAGTTCGGTAGGTACTCGACGATCACCGGAGGGAACCTCGGCTTTTTCTTCTCGCCTACAGCCGGGTCGGCGGTGTTGGCGGCGGTGCGCGAGTCGGCGGCGGCGCCGGACGTGGCAGCAAGATGCGCGGGCGCGGCCCCGGGGCGCGCGTTGCTATGGCCGGACATGCCAGTAGCTAGCGGTGGCGCGGGCGCGGCCGCGGGGCGCGCGTTGCTGTGGCCGGAGACGCCAGCAGCGAGCGGCGGCGCGGGCGCGGCCTCGGGGCGCGCGGCGGCGGTGCGGGCGCTCGCGGGCGCCGCGGTCGACGCGGGCGCGGCGGCAGGTACGCGGCGCGTCGTTGGCGGCGATCGGGCGACGTCCGTATATAACGGTTTATTTGCACCGGGCACACTCTCACTTATAAAAATTTGTGAGGTACTCACATTTTTCTGTGTTCCAGAAGGTTCGGCGCGTGGGCGTTTCGGCTCCTCGGCGTCGTCCTCGTCGGGGCTGCGTTGGCGGCGCGCGGGCACGGGGCGCGCCGCCTCGGGAGTGGCGTCTACATCCATATGAACTAGCGCCGGTGCTGAGCCCGATCGCTGTAAGTTCGCCGACGCGCACATGGTATGGCGGCGACGCTTAATATGTAGCACAAGGTCCGCCTTGTCGTTGTTAAACGAATCTGCGGAGGCGAGCGATAACTCCGATCCACATTGCGATGAACACGCAGAACGCGGCGCGGGCGAGTCTTTGGCCGCCACGCGGGGGGACTCTGCGGCGGACGAGCGCGTCGGGGACGGTGTACTGTCCGCCACGAGGGCAGGGCGCGTCGCGGCGTGTCGCGGCGCCGGCGGGCGGCCGCGCGCGGCGCTGGCGCGCGACGGCGGGTTCGTAGGCGCGCGCATGGCGGCAGCGCTCGCGGTCGACTGGAGATGAGGCGTGGCGCGGACCGTGTCGCGGCCCGCGCGCGCCTCATCCCGCGGAGACGTTCGCCCTTGCGCATTGGTAGGCGCACGGGAGGATGCTGCGGGACGAGCGGAGGCTAGCGTGGAGGCGCCGCCTTGTTCGCGAGATATATGCGGTGCAGACGTACTCACAATTTTGTTTGTGCGACTGGCTGGCGCAGACTTCGTGGCGACGGCGGCGGCGGCTGGGGCAGTGTGTTGGCCTGACGGCGAGCGCGATGCCTGGATGGACACCGGTGGTAAGTCATCATCTGCTTCTTCTTCTTCAGCTTGGTCGTCGGCAGAGCCCTTAGAAGGGCTTGGCCGGCGAGGCATGTCGTTGGGACGCGGCAGCTGCGACCGTTCGGCGTTCAAATTTTTAAATTTGTTCGCCGGGCTTCTCAACGGTTGACGGTCCGTGCAACTAAAGTGGGTACTTGGATTAGTGCGTACGTGATCGGGACGTGTGTACTAATCGAAAGGCGCGTAGCTAATCCGCTTGCTTGTCTAATGCGAGCGATGCCTTTTATTTCCGTCCCTGTCTATCCCATTCCCTAGAAGGGGCACGCCGTTCGCGGATTGGTCGCCGCGTTCATCGACGCGAGAGACAGTCTAGAATAATCCGCGTCGCGACAAACTGTACCGCACCGCCATAATTTTACCGCTCCCGCTTCATAGCAAAACCTAACAAAACCGCCCGCGAGTGAAAGTGATTTGTGTAGTGGAGTGATTCAAACAGCTTCAGGATTCTCGAAGACACCAGGAGGCTGCCATTTGCAAGGAAAGAGGACTGACGTACAAGGTAGGTGTGCCCTCATCCTTCAGCATCCTTAGAATATCCTATACCCACTCACACTTTTCACTTCCTCACTTCCTAGTCGCCGAAGAACCGCCATCCTACAGTCCACAATATTAATCCTTTCCCAAATCGACTAGGAACATACGGTTTCGGTGTAACGCCGAGCCAGTACATAAGAAAGATACATAGTATCTTTTGTTAAAATAAAATTACTAATAAAAATATTAGTGTCAAAAAATAAAATACTGTCACTATGACATGTCCTATTGTATAATAATAAATTTAATTTGCCTATCTGCCTGTTTTGGTCATCTGTGAGAGCATATGAATAAGGCAATGCACAAATAATAAAGCAACATCCTATTTTTGTGCTTAGATCTATCTTAAGTCTGTTAATTCTATGCGGCTGTTTTTGGAGACTAATGAGCTGTCACCATATAATATGATGACAGTAGTTTGTGCATTCAAGTCGGCATTCTTAATCTTATCAACTAGGCTACAAGACCGAGCTCCAGGTGAACAAAAGTTCTGTACTGGTCACTCAGTGTGATGACCAATTAAGCTAGACAAACCCACGCCCAGTTGGTTTGAAAAAATTATTACATTCTTATTGTCAGTCTTTACTGGATGCAGTTTGTTTTGTGTATTATACTGACATCCATGTGCATTCAATTCAATTGATTCAGCAGGTGTAGTCGCACACTTAGTTGTGCAACTGGAACAGTAATTACTAGAGTTGGATAATGAAAGCAGAGGTAGGCCTCCCGCAAGGCGGACTGACGATCTTGTAGCGGATGGGTGCCCCGGATTGGTCTATGTGGAGAGCCTTGGGGGAGACCCATGTCCAGCAGTGAACTTCTTTGAGCTGATATGATGATCATGAAGCGTATAATTTGCTACTTTTTCCATCTCTGGTTGCCTGGCAGAGATCACGTTTGACGATAAAGCTGCCGATAGTGTATCATGGTCTAAGTTACTTTATACATTTTTTTGAAAGTCCATGAATTATGTAAGTACTTAGTGAAAGTTTGATATAATAAGTATCAAAAAAAAGTTAATTATCGCTCGCTTAATAATGTGCCCAGTAGATGGCAATAGGCTCACCCCCTATTACATAGGGACCGAAACATAACTGGCGAAGTTTGGGGGTGTAATACACCAAATTTTTTGACAAACGGTCTCAAAGATCCTTTAACAATAAAAACGTAGGGATTCCTTTCCACAAAGCCCGCACACTATTACCTACTATCGATAGAGCAGCTATACGGGCATGAAAACTACAAATCTTCAAACTGAAAACGAACCAAAACCTAAGATTTATCGTTTGAATGCTGAAAACAGAAACACTTTGGCTACAACAGTGTAAAGTTGTCAAAGTTTTTACGCCAAATTAGAGCTCTCTGCCAACCCTTTGCTTTTAGCGCGAGTGTTGTAGTCTCGGGGTTGTTTACAAAAGCATTGCAGTTTTTGGAAAAAAAATCGGGCTGTTGAATGTAATGGCTTGTGTCGATTCTGTACATTTCTTGGTCGAACTTTGTCTTTTTTTTTAATTTTCTGGTGGTTCATTTTTATCTGCACTTATATTATAAAACTGGAGAGAGAGGAGAAAATATATAGATATATGACCAAAATCGTGAGAAGTCGGAACGAGTCGACTAATTGAATATATACTGATATTTTTAACCATCTGCTACCATGATTGCACAATTACATTCTAAAGTATCTCCTTATTTATTCACCAGATAGTGCTAGGTGCTTCAATTTAAGTGCTAGATATTTTTCTTGCAGTATCTGTGTAAGTGATCCGCAACAGTACAGTTAAGGGCAAGGAGGGCCCGTAATGAGGCCCATCAGTTAGGAGGTTCAACTAAGTGAATAAAGTAAGGTACCTATTATTTACTGTAAAAGTTTTTTACGCTAGTGTTTTTATATTGCTTTGGAAGCTGTTCAGTATTTTTTTACT